>JBBJZV010000152.1:0-110082 GCA_039700735.1 Pichia pseudocactophila
GTTTCGCGAACTCCAAATTTTCAAGTACATCTGGTGTACTCGAAAATGTTTGCGAGTGAGTTAAAATGTTTGCGAGTAAGTTAAAATGTTTGCGAGTGAAAAAAAAATGTTTGCGAGTGAAAAAAGATGTTCGCGAGTGAAAAAAGGTGCGCGCGTGCTAAACAAAATGTTTGCAGTGAAATTTAACAATGTTTGCAACCATAACATAATGCATGCCACTGAGTTTCGCGATGCGTGCAACTTCCCTAAAATGTTTGGTGCTCACTTCTCATTAATTTGACTGTATGGCTTGAAGCTTGGGACTGCGAGCTTTAGCTGGGCGCGCGAAATTTGCTGCAGCTCCACATGCACATGCATGCAAGCTCTTTTTAATTTTAGTTTCTCTTCCAAATCAGGAAATCGAACTTTACGTTGAGGTTAAGTTTATGATAACTTTGGGTTTAACGATAAGAAGCAAAGGAAACACAGATACAAACAAATTGAAATGCAACAGTTGAAACCTTCTACAAAAAGAGAAGTGCCAACTCCTACTGCAAAACGATCACCTTCGATTTTAGTTACAGATGTTCGAAAAAATCAAATTAAAGCACCTTTTGCTGGTCATAAGATGGAATCACTAAAAAACAAGAAGGAAAGAACTAATGAGCGTGTTAATAGTTTAGTCAAAAGCATGAGGAGAACATCCAACTCTAAATACTCCGATATATCTGTGTCAAGAATAACTTCCAATATTAGTGACATCCCTTCTTCGAGGCAAAGAGAATTACCTAGATTTATGACTAACCAAGCAGATTCTGCTAGACGGAATGCACAAAAGGTCCCTCAATATTCTAAAACGCTTCCAAACAGAACCTCTAAAGTCACACAGAAATTGGTGTTGATTCCAGAGAATGAAACAAATGAGCTACTACGAAGAGAAAAGTCAACTACTGATAATATATTCCAAGAAATCAATACTAGGACAAAAGCTGAACGGATGACCAAAGAACAGAGGGAGCATGAATATCCTAGAGTTACAGCATACTTAATAGCAGAAGGTTTTAATTTGAAGTTAACTTCAAAATTTTTGGCTAAATATCACATGGTTTTGCCACGTCTATACGATGAGGTTTTGTATATTCCTTATTCTCTACCTTTACTCCCAGGAGAAAATGGATATAGGGTTCAATCTAATAACTCACTTAAAATGCAAAGGGGTATACGATTGATGGAAAATTTTATTAACAAATCTGAGGAACGAGATCATCATTATGAATTCTACTCCGGCGCAGATAGTGAAAATAATGAGATAACGAATCAAGCAGATATGGTTTCACATTCACCAAACGGAACTGATTTTGATCCCTCTGAACCTCAATTCTTTGTTAGTACTAGTCCAAGTGAAAGCGTATTTGAGGAAGAAATCCGAGATGGACTTAATGAAGAACGATCAGATTCAAATAATTCCACTGCCTCTAATGAAACTACAAGTTCTGAAACTAATAATAACAACAGTGATATACCCAAAGCTGATGTAAATAATGATGGAGATCAAAGAAGTGGCACAAATGTTACAGAAAGTTCCAGGTATGAAGCCCATGAGAAAAAGGATATGAAACCTAGATTATTCTCTACAAAGCAGAAGCATTCAAATCTGCCAGACTTGAGTAAACATGCTGAAATGTTTATATTGGACTATGGTGTTGTAGTTTTTTGGAATTTCAGTGAAATTCACGAGAAGAATATATTGGCAGACTTGGCTTTTGCTAAAATACGCCCTGACGAATTTGATGATTTTGATGAATATGACGATGAAGAAGAAGAAGAAGAAGATGAAGACGAAGAAGAAGATAATGAAGACGGAGATAATGAGGATGATATTGCAGTAGTGGAGCATCATGCTGAAACTTTTGATGATAATGGTCAAGAAGAACTGTCTTTAATAATTAAACCTTTGCCAGAACAGGACATCGAAACTGAGGAATTCCATTTTGAGTATAACAGTGATGTTCAAACACCAAGAATATATAATGATATGATTACATTGAAATCTGGTGATCATTTGATAAAGTTGACAATGTCTCACGCTATTGCACAATCTACGAAACTTTCATTATTCGAGAGTAAGATGTCAGGGGTTTTGAATTCGATTTCCAAACTTCCAAAGGCTCTAGCGATTACGGGTAAATTAGAAAACTACACAACTAAAAGGTTGCTCACTAAGACTGGTCGCTTGTTTCAACTTAGAAGTGAAGTTAATCTTTTATCAAATGTTCTAGATACCCCTGAGTATTTCTGGTCTATCGAACCAGGATTGCATCCGTTATATACTGCAGTTAGAGATTATTTAGAAACAGAACAAAGAGTTGAGGTTATCAATGATCGATGCAAAGTGTTTTTAGACTTCTTCGATATTCTTTCAGACTCTTTAGCCGAACGCAAAATGACCAAAATTACGAAGATGTTAATCATTGCGATAGGATTGAGTGTGATCGTTTCAATTTTGGAAATTTTTGTACGATACTACATTATCTCAAAGTTTGTCAATCAAGACTAAGAAACTTTATAAATTATTGCATATTTAGGTTTTATAAACTTAATTCATTTATTTCTTTTGCTTACCATCTGGAACAGTGAAGAAAACGTATTTACCATCTTTATTGGAATCCAAAATGTAGTAACCCTTTCTTTCAAATTGAATAATATCTCCAACTTTCATTTGTTCAACGTTAATGTCAGCAACAGCTTCAGTAACAAACATAGTTTCCTTAGTGAGGAAATCTTCAAAATTATCACCTTCGTCTAATTTGTCCTTAGTAATCAAGTGATCAAAATCAACAAGTTCAACAGGAACATTTTTCTCCTTAGCTAACCAAGTCAACTTCTTTTCAGTCTTTCTAAAGTCACCGTCTAAATGTAATTGCGCTTCAATTGAAACAACTTTACCATCAGAATCTCTATTCACCTTAGTACATATAACGTTACCCCAATCCATGAAGGTGACTTCTTCGCCATCCTTGATTGCAGTGGCATCTGTTTGTTCGATCAAAACATCAGAAGAGAAATAGACATCCTTTTCACCAACTTCAGGATTCTTCTTATGTTTTGGTTTCTTCTCAGCGTGCAATTCTGGACCATCAACAATATGAACAGGAACCAAATCCTTAGATTCTAAAGCAGTATGCCTTGGAGCAATTGGATCAATGATCTTCTTGTTTGCAGACCAAATAATATTCCAGTCCAAGTTGATGATATTCTTAGAAGGACCTTGAGAAATAATAAAATTCTTCAAACCTTCAACGGTCATACCTCTTCTTCTGATACCTCTGACAGTTGGGAATCTTGGATCATCCCAGTTATCAACATATCCTTTATCAACAAACCATTGTAACTTTCTCTTTGATAACAATGTTCTCACAAAATTAACTCTAGCAAAATCCCAAATGTGGACTTTTCTTAAATGTAAAGCTTCTAACATCCATTCATATTGAGCGTTTCTATCTCTATATTCGATAGTTCTCAATGCATGTGTAACACCTTCTAAAGCATCAACAATTGGAACACAAAAGTCATAGGTAGGGTACATCTTCCATTGAGTACCAGTTCTGTGATGAGGAGTCAAGTTACATCTATAGATAACAGGATCTCTTAAAGTTTTGTTCAGAGCAGTGTAATCAATCTTTGCTCTTAAACAGTTCTTCAAACCTTCCTCAGTACCATTTTTCATTTCTTCTGTGAAAATCTTCAAGTTTTCCTCAACACTTCTATCCCTTCTAGCAGATTTTAAACCATCCATTCTTTCAGCTCTCATTTGTTCCAATGGAGTATCATCACAGTAAGCTTTACCTTCTTTGATCATTTGAACAGCTAATTCATACATCTTATCAAAATAATCAGATGAATATGTGATTAAATCACCTTTAATACCTAAAAGTTCTAAATCTTCAATAATAGAATCTTGAAATTCTGTCTTTTCCTTAGATGGGTTAGTATCATCAAATCTAATAATTAATTTACCCTTGTATTGATTAGCAAAATATTGATTCAAAACTGCTGCCTTTGCATGTCCAATATGTAAGTATCCAGATGGTTCAGGTGGGAATCTGGTAACAACTTCACCTTCTTTGGCATCAATAAGATCGATTTCAAAGTTTGCCTTATGGACTTCCTTCTTACCACCCTTAGCTATTTTTTTCATTTCAGAAAGAGAAGTAGATAGTAAAGTTGCCATTTCATTGAACCTTTTGTCCGCTTCTAAAAATTGGTACCATCTAGTAACGTTAATATAAACAGAGTTCTTGATGACTGAACCCATAACAGGGTTTGCACGTAGAGCACCCCAAACTGCAATGTCAGCAGCGGAGACTTTATATCCGACAATAAAAGATCTGAGATTCAAATGAGCTTCAAGAGTTTCCAAATCTGCAGAGAGTTTCTTGAAATCCTTAACGAGTAGTTTCTCGTAGGAAAACTTAATCCATTGTTGAGATTCCTCTTTAGCTGGAATAACAGAAGCAAATTCAGTAGCAAGGAAATTCAAGATTTCAATTGAATCAGTTGCAATTGATTCATCACCTTTCAAGAGTTGTGCGGAAGTTTTAACGTCATTAGAGACAGTCTTACCATCAATGAAATTGAGTTTAATGTCACCATCAGAAGAAGTATTGACAAATGCAGCAGCAGTCATCAACGCATAGTCAACGGCTGGTGCCTTACCAGCAATTTTAAGAGTGTATGACATTGTTTGTTCTTACAATATAGGAATAGAATTCAACAAAAAAGAGGTTGTCTGAGGTTATAAATAATTATTGACGATCGATGACTAGTTGGAAAGTTGTTGCACTCAAAAAAAAAAATGACAAAAAAATATGAGATTGGCATGATGTCGACGCTGAGATCAGCTCTGCAAATGGTAGGGACCTGAAGCAACGCTTTTCAAAGTGAGTTTGTCTATAAAGTAGTCAGAATTTTTATGTAATTATTATTGATATATGTTTTAGGGTAGTTTATTGAAAATAAATTATCATTTTAGCTCCTTTTTTTTGATTTTTAAGAATGCAGTTTCAGTGGAAGAAATATTTGAAATTTCAATTTTTATAAAAGACGAAATTTAGAGGTTTTAACCATTCCAAAATGTTTAGTGAGATGGAATAGACACTTTTTAAGTAGATAAGAAGATTCAATAAGGATGTACGTCAGGCATGATACATTTAAAGAGATAACATCGACCCGTCGACACAACACGATAATTTGTCGTGTAAGGTGTGCGGTGAAAATTTAAAAAATGTAGCTCCTAACTAAAGAAGGTGTTGAAATAAACTGTTTTTGTGACACCAAAAGGGTATCTGAACATAAGAATGGAGAATAGCTATTCTATCCGAAAGTTTGCTGATGATGCAACTGTAAAGAAACCTAAGGAACTTGGCTGTTTTTCAAGAGATATAGAGAATAAAATTCACCTTGACGACTCACAATTAAGTTATTACTACTTTTGTGACAGTGAATTAAATACTCCAGATGGTGTTGATCTTTCAGGAGGACTCCCTCATTTCCAGAAGAATCCTCTAGTTGATTATGGTGATTTTACGGGGTTGTTGGGATCGTTAGAGAAGTTTGAGAGGGCCCATAATAAGAAAGTTTCATCTAAATTGATAACGTGGAGAGGATTGATAAGAAGTTTGATGTTGCTCCCTTATGAAAACAGAGATCCATTTGTTTACAACATTGTTGTATTTGATGGTCAGATGTTTATGCAGTCAGATATTGAATTTGTGAAGAGAAGAAAGATGGAGGAAGAAATGAAGAATAATGATATTCAAAATAAGTTTATATATTCAGGTTACAAGTTTGAAACTATTTCTACTTTACCGAAGCCATGGTCACAGTGTACAAGGAAGGAGATTGAAAAGAGGAACAAATTACCTGTAAATAATATTGAACAATATGGGATACTAGTAAAGACGACAATTGGTAAAACTCCACTCCTTCTTGGAGCTGAAGTTGATTGTGTGTGGGATTACAAGCCAACCGACGGTTCTGATCCGTTACCACATTATGTTGAGTTGAAAACGACAGGTCCTCTTAGTGATCCAGGTAAAGTTTTCGCATTTGAGAATAAACTGTTGAAAACGTGGGCACAATGCTTTTTAGTTGGTATTCCAAGAATAATCTACGCATTCAGAGACAGCACGTTGAAGGTAAGATCCGTTGAAGAATTTAAGACTGAGGAGATTCCACTTTTGATTAAAAATAATCCATTGAATGTACAGAAACACCAACAAAATCCGAATTTAAAAGTAGTAAATAAGTCAATGCAGTCGATTAAATTTTTAAGTGGTGTTCTCAGCTGGCTTGAGGAGAAGATTGATATTAATGATGAGAGTAAAACTTATCGTTTAGAGTTCAATCCGGTAAGCAATAGTATGTTTATGCATTTACATGAGAATTCACCTGAGAAGAGTGCAAAGTTGTTATCAGTATATAATGGGGAAGATGGTGGTGTTTTAACGGAAGAGTTCAAAACATGGAGGAGAGAACTGAAACAAATGAAGTATGGGGATTGATGATTAGTTTGTTAAAAAGGTATATAAAAGTGTAAATTTATAGGACTATACTTCTATTTTAGATTAACGAGCTGCAAAGAGCTATAAGCAATCCAATTATTGGAAGTTGGGGTATATTTTCACCAGCTGCAATGTTATTACTCTGAGTAGGTATTACCGATACTGATGAAGAGAGAGGGAGCGCATTGGATGCTTGAGTTGATGAGTTTGCTGATACAGCCGGCAAGGACGACGACGGTGACAGGGATGATGATGTTGTGGTTGTCGAAAATGTAGATGCACGAGGAGGTTTTGTAGATGAATGTACGCTTGCCGTGGATGAATGTGCAACACTTTCTGTGGATGAATGTGCAGCATTTTCTGTGGATGAATGTGGGCTTGTTGTAGATGACTGAGAACTCACAAATGATGAAATGATGTAGTTCCTTATAAGATTTACCTGACTACAATCTTGTGGAGCATCATCTGTGTAATACATCAATTCGTTAATGATTTGTGAATAATCTTTTGGATCTTTTGTGTTGTGACAAACGTAAAAGTTGTCAGTTTGTCCATCCACAGCAAGTTTATTGTCGATGAAGGAGAATTTTTGAGATTCTACTGACTGTGTTGTAACTGAGACAAAAGTGCCATTAATGTAAAACGATTGAGGGTTACCATCATTGGGGAAAGATATTGACATATTTTCCTCGTCGTAGATAAGAATCGGTGATGCGCCAGACGTTAAGAAAACGTAACTGCTTGATTCACCTTCGTAGAGGAACTGTAGATTTTGGTCGATACCAAGATACTCGTTGGAACTGACATACATTATGAAAGAGTGGAGAGCATTAGCACAAGATATGAGAGAGAGTAAAGCCGGGACCGTGCAGTGAACCATGATACCTTAAAGAACAGCAACGCCTCGAAGAGAGATGAATCAGGACAAGCCGAAGTTCAAGATCAGAAGTTTTGCTTGATGTTTCGTTGATCTCTGATCCAAGCTCCTGCTGACGAGACTTCCACCACCGTTGGGCGGGGTCCACGGCGTTCGACGCGAGCGAGCTGGCGAGCGAAAAACAGCGAAAACAGCAAAAACAGCAAAAACGTCTTCCGGCGATTGCAACATTGGACGTTGCCCGAATAGGAAAAAGGTCGCACAGTGAGGTTTGACAATGCAAAATTAACGGTTTCGTCATTAAGGGTAAAAATTAAATAGGGGGAGTTACAAATTCAGTGTAAATAAATTAATTAATTAATTGATTAAAGAGACAACGTGAAGAATTAAGTCAAGGGGATATCAGGGCATCAGGGGAGGAGAATTAGCTTTAGATAAGGGCAGCTGCAACACCGGCAACAACAGCAAATGCACCAGCTGGGGCAAAGTGACCTGCAGCACCGTCGTAGTCGGAAGATGTAGATGGAGCTGGTGGTGCAGAGGAGGATGGTGCACTAGATGATGGTGCTGGTGCAGGGTTGGTTTCTCTGACAAGGGTAACATCGATACATGCTTCAGGTGCGTTTTCTGGGTAGTACATTAATTCGTAACTCATCTTAGAGTAGTGGTATGGATCACCGGTGTTCTTACATGCGTAGAAACCAGAGGTAGTACCATTGACTGCTAATGTGTTGTCATCTTCGAAAGTGATTTCCCAGAAAGAGTTGGAAACAGAGACTGCAACGAAATTGTTGTATTCACCAAAAGTAATTGGGAAAACTTGACCACCATTGATGTTAAGGTCCATTGTTAATTCTTTAGTTTCGGTATTGTATTCTAATGGTTCTGGGTCACCACCAGTACCTAAAAAGACATAGTTGAAACCAGCACCGGAATGTAAAAATGAAAGAGTGTTGGAGTTAACTTCTTGGTTGTCAGACTTGACAGTTAAGACAACCTCTTCAGTTGCAGCAGTTGCAAATCTAGCGGAAGCAGCGAGTAATAAAGCGGTTTTAGAAAGCATTGTAATTAGTGTGTTATGAGTTTTGGATACAGAAGAAGAAGAAGAAGAAGAATAGGGGGAGGAAGAGGAAGAAGAGACAGACTTGAAAGTAGGAGCAGCAACGGTCTGTTTTATATGTACAGCGCAAGCACCAGTGCAAAAACACCCGACGTGTGGAGAAACCGAGATGCCATGACAGCAATGCTGAAAAGGGAAATGTATCACCACCAGATACAAAATAATTCTGCCCGCCAACGGGACGTTAACAAACATCAAACATTTTCATCCAACGTCGCCGGGCCCTGCCTCAAATTTAGCGTCTCAGTGTTGCGCCGTTTTCCCCGCGATATGACGTCAGTGCTGCTATTTTTAGCCCCGAAGGCTCGGCCACTGGAAGAGGAGTCGGCCCATTTCTGGAGAATGAAGAAGTTGAGGGAAGAGCAATTTCGGGTGGTGCACGGGTGTGTGGGTACAAGTGTGTACGTGTGGGCGCAGGATCACGGTGCACGGGTGGCTGTTGGGGGTGGCTGTTGGGGGTACCACTTACGTAACAGCTAGGACACCAGGTCGATTAGATCTGGTAGTACGGTAGTACCTTTCCCCACAGGCAATGTGTTTCCGGACTCATTGCAGCTATCTCGTACGTGACGTCATATAATCTATGACACACCGTTACTTACTTTACACGTACACACATACACACACACACAATCAATGCTGCTTCACAACACCGCTCGCATTCGCCTTGGATAGAATATACTTCTTGTAATCATCGATGGTACCGTCGAATCGACGAACGGTACCGTCTTCTGAAACCCAGATCTCTTTACAGACTTCTTTGATCATCGTAACATCGTGCGAAACCATCAAAACACCACCTTTAAATCTCTTTAACGCACCGGCAAGTGCATCTAAACCTGATGTATCTAAATGATTGGAAGGTTCATCCATAATCAAAATATGCGGTTCCTTCAAACACAAAGCTGCAAATGCAACTCTAGATTTTTGTCCACCTGAAAGTAATTGCATCTTTTGTAATGCAAGTGATCCAGTTATACCAAAACTACCTAAATGACGTCTATATTCTTCATCCGTTTTACCAGGATACTTCTCACTCATCCATTCAACGGCATTCTTACTTAAATCCATACCATCAACGTGATGTTGTGCAAAATATCCAATTCTTAATCTAGTATTCTTACTAACTGATCCATCTAATGGTATATTATCACCCATTAAAACTTTCAACAATGTAGTCTTACCACATCCATTAGCACCAACTAATGCAATTCTAGAATCCATTTGAATATCAAGATCAACATCTTTTAATAACAAATTATTAGGTTCATATCCAAATGATACATTGAGTAATTGTAATACAGGTGGTGAAAGTTTCTCAGGATCCGGAAATTTAAAAGTTATCTGTTTATCCTCTTCTGGCATCTCAAGAACTGGCATCTTCTCTAATTTTTTGATCCTTGATTGTGCTTCAGATGATTTCGCAGCATTATACCTAAATTTATCAATAAATGCTTGTAAATGTGCCCTAACTGCCATTTGATTCTCATATTCTCTCTTTTGATTCTTAATTCTTTCCTCTCTAGTATTATAGAAGGAATCAAAATTGGCCCCCCTATAATAATCTAACCTTTCTGAATGTTGATGAATAATATCAGTTGCAACTTCATTTAAAAATGCCCTATCATGAGAAACAACAAGAACTGTAGCTGGATAAGTTTGTAAATAATCACCTAAATATGCACTTGATGGAACATCCAACATATTCGTAGGTTCATCTAATAATAACAAATCAGGCTTACAAAATAATGCTCTCGCTAATGATAATCTCATTCTCCAACCACCAGAAAATGATTTTGTTGGCTTCAATTGAGCTTCTTGACTAAATCCTAAACCAAATAAAATAGAAGATGCTCTAGCTTCTGCCTTATCACTCTCAATCTCACTTAACTTTTCATGAACTTCTTCTAATTTTTCAGTTAAATCACCTTGTTCATTCTCAAGCTTTTTCATCTCCAAACTTTCCTCCTCAAATTCTTCCTTCAATTTTTCAATCTCATTCATTCGTTCTTCAATTCTATCTTGTTCATAAAGCAATTGCTTTCTCCAAACATCTGCATCTAAAACTGATTGGATAGCAATCGTATCATCTCCTCTTAATTCTTGTTCAACATGTAAAATGGTAATATGTTTTGGAATATCTAATTCTCTTCTAGATAAGGCCCTCAATAATGTAGATTTACCAATACCATTCTGCCCAACTAAACCATACCTTCTACCATATGCAAGAGATAATGATGCATTACTTAAAATTCTTTGTCCATCTCCAACATATAAATCAAATGTATCAATCTTAATATCTTTCGATTTACCAGCACCAGCACCAAATTCAATAGGATTCACCTTAAGGAAAAAGGAATCATAATCATCCTTATTCTGTTCATTAAGAAGTTTAGATGCTTCATATTTAACAAACTTGTTATTCCTTTTGGCAACTTTCTTAGCAATCTTAGCTTCAGCTTTTTGTAACTTCTTCTTATCAACTCTACTTTCAATTGTTCTACCAGTATGTTCAATATCAGTAGATTGCAATAACGCAAGTGATGAATCAAGTTCTCTCTGCTTACTGTTAATCAATCCAATATCTAAAAGTCTTTTAGATGTATCACCAGTAATTTCAAGTTTGGCCATATTATCTTTGAGTTGCTTTTCAAGATTTTCTTGAATTTTCTCTACAAGTGCTTTCACTTTTGAATCATCTCCACCAGCACTAATAAGTAATTCCTGAATGAAATTGATCTCTTTGTTGATATCCAACTGTTGAGCTAACACCGCATCTTCCGTGGATTTCGTGATATGTTGAAGATACCCAACCGCATAATCAGCAACAACGGTATCAATAGATCCTGCAGCTTGTCTCACTTGTAAACCTAAGTTAGACATTACCTTATTGTTTAACTAATGATATCTAACTTAATCTTTTCTCCAAATTATTCATCTTTTTTTTCATGATCATGATCTTAAATTCCATGTGCAACCCCAAAATGGATATTCCAGCGCCTGTGCACCAGAAGCGGATAGCTCTACACTATACACCCCCTCCTTTCCTAAATAAATCTATATTACTATACATAAACACTGTCCTATAAACATTCTTCCTGTTCTATAAACATTCTTCCTGCTCATTTAAGATAAAGTTGAACCTTTCTTTTACCGGTGAAATCATCGAGGATAGATTCAACAGAAACCTCAACTTTATCAAAGACTGAAACAGTCTTTTTAACACCAGCTTTAGTAACAAATGTCAAACTGTAGTTATCCTCATCAAAGAGCGCAGAATTAACATCACCTAAAATCTCTAATTTAATCAGACTCTCAACACCAAATTTTGGAACAAGAACAACAATACCATTAGAAAACACCTTGATCACATAACCGTCTTGGTCACTTTGATCGTTCTTCATAACTTGTCCAACATAATATTCAATACTTGCTCTACCCGCAAATTGGGCATTCCTATGACGTTTGTTAATGTTTTTAACAACCAAATCCATTTTACTCTTATCCATATGAACTTCATGTAATGGCTCGTAATCAATAGCTGCTGCCAATTGTCTATGTGCAACAACATCACAATATCTACGAATTGGTGAAGTAAAATGTGTATAGATGTCAACAGCTAAACCGTAATGCCTAAAATCAGAATAGCTGAAATTCCCAGCAGCAAAATATTCTGCTGCCATCATACATCTAGTAGCCATGATTCTAATTAAAGTGTTAAAGTAAGGATCTTTCGGATCAACACACCTATCAAGAGAATCTGCCAATGATTTACTGCTCTCGGTGGAGATTGATAGACCCTTTTTGATACGTAAAACATCATTCAACTGCTCAAAATTCGTAGCTGGTGGTTCTGCGTGACGACGCAACATAGCGACTTGTGGGAATGCTTCGTAAATTTTTCTAGCAACAGAAATATTAGCACATAACATGAATTCCTCCACAAGAGAATTAGTGTCTAATAGTTTCTTAATCTCAACTTCGCTCGGATCGCTGGTTTCACTATCAGTATGAACTTTAACTTCTGGGGAGGCAAGGTTTAAAGCACCGGCATTCAATCTTTTCTGTTTAAGCTTCTTGGATAACTTGAGTAAAATTCTCATACCTTTAGTCAAATCATCTTGCTTCGTTTGATCATCAATTCTTATTTGTGCCTCTTCATATGCAAATGCTTCTCTCGAAGCAATAATCGACTTCGTATACTCAACACTCAAAATGTTAGCATCTTCATCCATTTCCCAAAGAACAGAAAATGCAAATCTTTCCACATGAGGTTTTAATGAACATAAGTCTGTACCTAACAGCATTGGCAACATATCAATTCTTTTGTCAACTAAATAAACAGATGTTCCTCGAGATGCACCTTCTTGATCTAATGGAGTTCCAGCTTTCACAAAATGTGTAACATCAGCAATATGAACACCAACCTCGTAATTTCCGTTAGGTAGTAGTCTTGCATGTAACGCATCATCAATATCAACACATCCTGGTGGATCGATGGAACAAATTAATCTATCCCTTAAGTCTCTACGCTTTTTCAACAAAGGGTCACCATTGTCTAGATTTTCAGGCACCTTCCAATCATGCCCTTCTTTAGGTAGACATGCAAGCACATTTTTGGAGAAAGGTCTATATTCAACATCATGCTCTAATAATAATGCTTCTTGTTCAGCATCTTTATCTTCTATTTCACCCAACGTTCTTACAAAATGTCCACTCGGAAATTTAGAGTTAGAGTTCCAGCTGTCAATAGCAACAACAATCCGCTTACCAATCAATTCTCTTGCACGCCTTGTTCTTATTCTGATCTTAGGTAATGATCTATCCATTAAAATAACAAATACGTTTTTAGCTGCATTACTTTCAACCTCATCTTTTCTAACAGAGTTTGGTGATAATTGTCCAACATAAAGTCTCCAGCTACGCTTGATTATACCAACAACTCTACCAGTAGGCATAATTTTTTCATCTTCATTTTGATTTCCCTGCGCTTTTATAGCTTCTTGTGCAAGTAATTTCCTTTCTTTATCACTTATGATTATTTCTGTATCATCATCATCACCGAGTTGGTCTTTATTTATAGTTTCTTCATCTACAATTTCAGTAGATGGCTTCTTCCATTTTGATGTTGGTAAAAGTTCAACTACAACTTGATCACCGTTGAAGGCCCTATTCAAACATTCACGACCTAAAATCAAAAGAGGTTTTGGCATATTAGAGACAGACACACTACCTTCTAGGAAATTATATGAAGATATCGAGATAACACCTTGATATAAACTACCATTTTTGATACCACCCATCAATCTAGCAGAACTATAATAATCAGGGTACTTAATTTCATTAATAGTTCTATCAAACGATTCAGTGGAAGGTAACATGTCTCTTAATTCTTCAGAATTAGGAAGCTTCTCAATATATTCATGAACAGTAAAAGCTAGTATATTTTCCTTTTCTGCATAGCTTTTGTTTGCCTTGTCACCAGTGATCAAAAGTGTTTTTATTCCCGATTCTTTCAAATGCTCATTGTAGAACTTCGCAGTCTGTCTAATAAGTCTGTCATTAAAATCATTGATCGATTCTCCCTTTTTCCTCTGCAAAAATGTCGAAGATTTGAACTCATTATGGAAAACAATAAACCTTTTATCTTCGTTTTTTGTTAAATTTCTTAATCTCATATATATTGGATAACTTTGGTTACGGACTTCGTTCAAAACAGTTTGTGGAACAATGACATCGTAAAAAACTTTATCGTTTTCCAAGATATCAATGGCATTCAAAACGATGTTTGTATCTATAACAACATAATGTTCACCAATATCTTTCATTACCAAAGGGCTTTCAGATAGTACTGCATGAGGTATTTCACCAGATGGGCCTGCTGTATAGTAAGGTGCACAATGCTCACAGATTTTGGATGAACAAGGAATGTCGTCTCTTAGGTAGTGTTCTCTGACAATTTTTGTGGCATTTCCGTTTCTTGATCTAACAAAAACCTTTTGAGAAACAGCTAGTCCTGTCGATAATCTTTTTCTCTTCACAGCAACTGACATTGAAGAATGGTTGTTAATGATTCAAGAAGACTCAAAAGGAAACAATTCTATGTCTTAAAAATTTTCAGTCTTATGCATATAATTAGGGGGCTCGATCGATAAAACTTAGTTCGCTGGTGCGATAGCATCCAGAGCATGTCAAATATTGATTAAGCTACAAATGTAGAACTGAGTTACTTAAATAATTACCAAAAATATAGTATAGTAACTAAAATATTTCATTCTATACAACTTATCCCCTTTTTTCAAGAGCTTCTTTTTTGTTCCATTTTGAAATCCACTCAGCAGAATTGGCTTTAGGAACAAAGTAAATTCTCAAAATATTATCAAAGAGGGGGATCTTGGGGTTTTGTGACATCAAAACAGAGTTTAATGGACCTTTTCTTGGAATTTTCACTAAACCTCCCTCTTCTGTTTCCATGTAAGCTTCTAACTTTTTAGGTCTAAAATTTTCATGTTTTCCGTCATTAAAATATTCATCTGGTCTTTCACCCATGACGAGTTCCATCAGCTCTAATGGAGTAGTAAGTTCACTAACCTCGTTAACAACATCAAATTCGTCAACAGTTGGATATATAACAACCGTAGGAATAATAAGCTGAGTTTCAATGTCATTGGGGTCTTCCAGATGGATTTTCGAATCTCCTATCGTATCTGTACCATAAGACGAACTTATCGAGACCATTCCCCTAACTTCCAATGATTTCTGCAAATTCTGTTCCACTTTAAGTTTTTCTGCTTCCTTTTTTTGTCTTTTCAGTTCCACGTCTTTGACGTATTGTATCTTTTCTTCAACTTTTTTCTTCAGTGCATTCACTGCTACATTTTTGTCATCAATTGATATAGCAAAGTTCAAAACAGATAGAGCCTCATCATAATGCTCAATAGAAAAATATGCCTTTGCTGCCCGAAAAAGCGCTTTCACATTTTTGGGTTGTCTGAGCAGACATGCTTTGCAATCATTGATGCACCTTCTGTAATTCTTAAGTTCTAAGTTACACGCTGCTCGATTCAAATAGAGTGCGGCTTCAATGTACGAAGATTCACAGTTTACATTTATTCCTTTGGTATAAAATTCAATAGCATCTGAATAAAATTTGATCTTATACTTGTCATTACCTTGTTTCTTAAAGTTTTCAGCAACTTCCACAGGATCTCCTTCATAAGCTAACGCCTTCAAAGCCTCAATTTCGGGTCTATCATCATTATCTTCTTCGCCGCTTAAGGTGTTCATAAAAAATGGAAGTTTATTCAGCTCCGACATGATTTCATCAGTAGACTTAGAGGAAACATCAGCTAGTTGTGGTGGTAATGCAGGGTCCGATCCTTCTGTTTGATGACTCAACTTTTTGGAGGTATCCTTCTGATGTTTCTCCCATTCATCAACTATGTAATCTACGGTTGCATCGTCTAACTCTGTTATCTCACCCATTTTGCCTCTTCCAAGTCTACAGATTATGTTGAAAATACTGACCGTGAATGGATCAATTCTTCCGAATCTATTTGAAAAAATTCAGCAAGGCGGTGCAGAATTTTTCAACGAAGGCTCAACAAATTTTTATTCAATGGTTGGATAATGTAGTGATACTATATATTATATGCAATATTATAAATGCTAATCTCAAATTTTACTCTTCTGTCCATTTGTAAAACTGTTTATAGTTTTCGTATATAGTTTTGAAAACAACAATTCCTTGATTATCAAGAGACTGGTTGATGTAATTTAGCTCATTCAATGTTAAAAGATCCAGCATCATATAAACTGAGTTTTCTATATGTGATTTCATTGATAGATCCAGAGGATACTGCAAATACAGCTTAATATAGTTGAACACAAGTGTCGGAATATTTTTTCTAAGGATTTTTTTGGTTGAAGACAACGCATCGTTGAGTTCATCATCTTTTGACACAATATGTTCAGTATGTTTTATTGATATTTGGTTGATTGTCGGTTCACAAAAGTTACTCATTAATCTTTCAAAAGAGGCAGCACATTCAGAAGGAAATTGTTTGGATTTTATAAACAAAGTTCTCATTAATGATATCAACACACCAATTACCAGATGTTGTCTATTAGATAATCTCTTTCTGTGATAGAGAATAATTGATGCCATAACTTGACAGAGACCAACAAAAATATCAGATGATTTATCTTCTACTCGACGAGTTAAGATCATTGAAACTTCACATACTAACACCAACATTTGTTCCACAGCATATTGAGTTACCAACCACGATTTTGTTGCAATAACTAATTTTAGACTATTAATGAACTCTAGAAAATCCCTGGTCAAACCTTCTGTCTCTTTAAGTTTTGTAAGTATGTTAGAAATAGAAGTGACAAAAAAGCTATGACTCTGTAAAATGTATTCATGTTTTTCATGCTTTTTTGTGCACTTTAAAAAAATTCCATAAAGAGTCAAATACTTTTTCAAATCTTCTGTATTACTATGATTGATGGATTGAGATAGATTATTCCAAATTTCAATGTGTTTCCCTTGATCGTTAGAAATCTGTTCAATATACTTTTCCAAGTAATATGTATTTTCAATTTCCAGTACTATATATAATGCCAATATGTATTCCGCAGAGTACACATCCGGAACTGAACAAATTAAGCCAAATAATGCATCTTCAACTGCCTTGTTATGTTTAAACTCTTTACTAATAGCACCTATGATATTTTTAAAACTGTTTGAACTAATTTCAAGCATACTTAAGAAGTTCAATTTAGTCATAAAATTGAGCAGAAATACAATAGATTCATCAGTTAAGTTCGTAGGAGCAGCAAATAGTTTCATTGTTTGAGAAGTTACAATTTTGATAAGTTCTGTATTTTTCATAGAGGAGTGATTTTCTAATACCAACAGTGTAATTTTAATGTAGTTTTTGTAGTCGGAAAAGTTTTCAATATTAAAATTTTCGAAAGGAACCGTTATACCGTCATAAAGGTTTTGAAAATAATGTTCTGACTCAGGAGACCTCTTACTTTGTAGTGAAATGATCTCCCGAGCGATATGGCGGTACACCATGTTATCGTTGCTAACTAATTTTAAAAGTGCATTAAACTCAGTCTCAAGTTTTGATTTATATGTTGGTATCTGTATTAACTGTTTAATAATATCACCAGAGCATTCGTCATTCAATCTGTTTAAGGCAATATCTAATGCCATTTCTCTTTGGGCCTTTGTGAAAGAGTATACTGAAATATATCTTAAAAGATGATAGCATTTTTTATTCTCTATACATATATTAATCACCCCTGAAATTGTTTGTGGTTGAGCTTGAAATATTGGATTTCTTATTATTGTTTCTACCCTCGTATCACTATCAATCAACTTCTTCAGCATTAACTTGATATCTTGTTTAGAATACAAACGTTCTATTGACATGAAAAACCTAGAGAATACCAAAAATTTGAACCCAGCATCCGAATCTTCTAAAAAATAACTTTTCAGTTTAATAATGATATTTGAATCTACATTATCAATATCTTGCTCCATGATTCTCAAATGCAAAAAGTAGAAGTAATCGGTGTTAATTATTGGATGATCCAGTACTATTTGAATATTGTCTTTTATGTCCTCTAGATCAAAAAGATTGGCAACAAAAAATTTAAGCTTCCAGCTATGTTCTCCTTCAATATGAAACAAAGATATCAAATGCGGTTTCAGCTGATGTAAATTTAATATCAAAGTTCTATTTAAGGAATTTTGAATTGATCCCGAAACTCCCATTAGAAAACATTTTGCAACAGCTAATAAAAAGATAGGCTCTTTGTTAGAATTTAATTTGTATGATTCAACTTCCGACTCAACTAATTTTGCAAGCTGAGTGTAGGACACAGTCACAAGTTTTGAAGCAATGTAATCTAAAACATTGTCTGATGAAAATATTCCATTTGGATATTTTTGGACCAACCTTGCCCAAAGATTTACAAATTCCTCAATCTCTCTATTTCTCATGTATGAGTCAAACAACTCATGAAAAAGTTCAGATGAATTTTCATTCTGGACAGCGCAATATTTGCAGATGTCATTGGCATATTTGAATGTGATATCTGAACTTCTTTTCATTGCATACCGAATTAATTGATGTGATTCATCAGTCGGTGCACCAAGAGCTTTTTCAACTAAATTGGACAAAAATCCCATTGAAAGAGTTTTGTTCAAATTTGATACTTCTTGAATCAAAGCAGCAGATGAAAAAGGATATTCATCTATCAAAATTTTGACCGTATCTTCCAATTCCTCTATCTTAACCTTATTTATTATAATTTGAATTAAGTATAGCAAATTTTCAGTTTGCAACATTGATTTATTGGTTGCCTTGAGTAATTGCTTTATGTAGCTCACAATACTAACAGATGCACCACTTTTTCCCTCCGGAAATAATACTTTCATTATCATTAACTTTAAATTGTTTTTCAGGGATTTAAGTTCGTCATTATGTGACAAAAGTAAAATCTGAACAAGACAAGAACGTACAAATTCGGATATATGTTTTGAATCATATTCTAAAGACCCCCTGTTATTCAACCTAAAGATATCGACTGCTAATTCAACAAGGTTTATTCGCAGATCAATCGAGTAGTTTTTTTGGATAGCAAAGGTTAATAGACATGAGAGTATATTAACACTTTGTTCATCTGATAAATGCGTATTATTTATATGAAGTAAGTTTTTCATAGAACATGTCATTTCTTGTACCAATTCTGCATCAATAAATAACTTCTGGGTACAGAACTCAGTAAGAAGTTTTGAAAAGGTATCACCAAATCTAATTTTCGCCAAAACGTTGGTTCGTATATTAACTAAACGGGAGTCAGTTTCACAAGACTTCCATGCTAAATTCAACAACTTCCATGTTTTTCTGTTAAACTTAAAGTTCTGAGATTGTTTGTTTGCTTGTGTTATTCTATCCACCAAAAGTTCTAGAATAAATTTTTGTTTTTGTGGTAAATATAAGCCATTTTGTTGCTGGTTAGATGCAAATAAGGTTTTGGTGACAAACTCAAAAATCTCATCTACTTGAGAATCCTTGTTTCTCAAAAATCTTGTGATAGATTCAGTACTTTGTAATTCTGAGGCTATCACCATTTTCACAATGTCTGATTAGTTATTGGCTTCCAATGTTTAGGTAGCTTGTGAATTGCTTTTATGTAGATCTTTTTAGAAGGTTAGTAGTTAGCAAAAATATTTTTTCTCCTCGCAAACTGAAGGCCTGAAAAATATTAAACTGCTGAATTTAAAGCTTCGTGAATTCTTTCTTATACGAGTTCACACACTCTGTTTTATAAACACTGTCAGACATAGTCGTTTCTACATGTCCAACACTTTCAAATTTAATGGGCTCCACCCAGTAGACAATACAACTGACTCATTAGCAGATGAAAAGCAATTAGCTGGTCACAAAGAAAACGAGACTATTTCAAAGTTTTCCCTTGGCGATACCAACCCCGAAACAACTACAGAAACCACCAAAATAAGTGACCAGAAGGCTTTGAATACCGGAAATCCAACTGATGGATTATCACATGAAGATGATGAAAAGTTTTTCAAGTCTTATCAGGCACCTTCTTTCAATTATTTACTTGATGATGGTAATATCTTACAGGACGACGATATGATTGATGTAGACTTCGATTCCAAAACCAATCTTCCGATAAGGAAGTTGAAATTTGATGATACACAAAAATCAATCCTAAACGAACAAAATCACTTAAATTTTGCCATTTCGAATAAAGCTGAAACGGGCGTTCTGTTTGCAACAACAAAACCCGATCTTCAATCAGATAGAAATTGTGAAGCAAAACTATATTCGTTCGATCTTATACCGAAAGGTGACGAATCAAATGAATACTTTAAATTCTTGAATGATGTTTACAAAGAAGTTGAACCCTTGTTAAAGAACCGGAAGTATGAACATTTTGCAGATATCGATGATGAAATGAAAATAGGTGTCGTTTCTGCAATCAAAATGTCAAAAGATAGTCGTTTACTTGAATTGAAAAGGGTACTGGCTGCATTGTTGAGCAATCTTGAGTTATTGATAAATAAAAAACTCCAGCAAGATGTCTCATTCGCTGATCCATGGATAGTAAATTATGAGAATACTATAAGCGTTTTGTATTTGATGAATGCGTTGTATTTTGGTGAGGATGATGAAACAATTGTACTATTTCAACAATGGATTGAAAGAGTCGCTATTCAACCTGAAACTAAAATCCTACAAGAATTATTGAATGACTCCCACGAACTGTACCTAAATCCAAAGTTCTGGTCTGTTTATATAAAAAAGCTAGTTTTAAGAGGGTCATTCTCTGTGATAGAGGAAGATTTTAAGGTTTCCAAATATGAACAATTGAAAAACGACGACTTAGGTTTATTTACAATTTTGAATAACTTTTACAATTTGATGAAATCTTATGATCCAATAAAATTTTCCAAAAGCATACCAGATTTTCTTTTATGGAAGAAAGATGCTGTTGATTTGAGAGAAGCTGCCAAAGATACAGAGACTTCGAACTTTGCCATTTTAAGTGAAATTATTCAACTTCTTAACATTGTTTCAGGGAGCTTATCTTCCATAGAAGAAAATTCTGATAAATGGTATGAATACTTCATGGGAAGATTTTTGTATCAGATGCCAAGCAAACAACTCATTGGAGAGTATATTACTCAAACCCTTGAGCTGGATTCCTTTGAAGTTCCCCTTGAAGGAATCGAATCTTGGGATTCTATCTGTGTTGACCTACTAAAGGGGAAATTTTTGACTGTTATTTCTGCACTTGAATCTTTTGATAAATCAATTGGAACATACTCTGCAGTATTGTTAGAAGCAGCAGGTTTACTTAAAAAGTATTATGACGATTCGAGCGTCGTTACTGAAATCGAAAAAGTTGAAACTAGCAACAATATTAGGAATAATATCAATAGAATGGTAGAAGATTTGGCATTGAATTATTTGAACAACCAGCAACTGTTTCCGATTGGTGTTGGAATTTTGATCAATTCAGGAAACAAAAAGTCTAGAGAAATTTTAGCTGAACTTTTGCCAACTTATGAGATTAAGGATTCTGATGATTTTGAATGGGTGCTCGAGATTTGTTCACAGTTAAAATTGAAGAAGACAATGGCTACAATACAAGAAATACAGGGAGAAAAAATGTACGAAAAACAATTGATAGGCAATGCTCTTGTATGTTTTGCGCAATCTCAAAGTATTGATAAGGTTGTATCCATTGCATGGAGAATATTTGAGGAAACACTTATAAATAGAGGTTTGAATGAAAAAATTGCAATGCAGCTATTTGATAATGCCGAAGTTCACAAAAACGCAATTTTAAGGCAAAGCTTGTCACCCGTTTATGTCCTGGATCAAATCCTAAAAAATAACGATGGTTACGATGATGTCTGGTTTGATCGTCTTATAACACTATTTACTTTCCGGTATTTGAATGCTTATTATAAGCCAGGATTGCTTATGATAGTTTTCGATACGCTCAACCGAGGTGTTTACAACTTTGAAAAGCTTTTGAAACTGATTGAAGCTATTAATGATTACGAAAATGACTTTGAGAAAGATGCAGACATCTGCGAAAAGTCTGAACAGATGTACGCACTTTTGACGCAGAAAGATTCCGGCAATTATCCATCAAATGTAAGGGAACTGTTGATTGCAGTTAGAAGAAGAATAGCCCTAGATGTTACATTTGGCTTTCTTGAATAACCAGATTATGTAATCAACGTAATTAAAAAGGTATTGACATAAATTCCGCGAAAAATTTATTACGCAAGGCTAAACTAAATTTTCGAATTTTCCGTCGATGAGATCGGATCAGTTTAATTCAAGCTTTATGGCTATATAATAATTTTTTTTTTCCAACTCTTCTTACCTTTTTGCTAGTGGAATTCAACACACACACAAAGATCCATGTCCCAATACGACAACGTTATTCTTCTTAGACAAACAAATCAGCTAAAATGTCTTTACACGTATGTATAACTGCATTTACATCCATTTTAATACACCACAAGATTGTCTGACTAACACAGTTTCCTTTTTGTTCAGTATCGTTCGTGACAAAAATACAGCACGTGGAGATTTTGTTTTCTACTCTGACAGAATCATACGTCTACTGGTTGAAGAAGGTTTAAATCAACTTCCAATTGAACCAAAGAAAGTTGAAACCCCATTAGGTGTTACTTATGACGGTTATTCATTCAAGGGTAAAATCTGTGGGGTTTCTATCATTAGAGCTGGTGAGTCAATGGAACAAGGTTTGAGAGACTGTTGCAGATCTGTACGTCTTGGTAAGATTTTGATTCAAAGAGATGAAGAAACTGCAACACCAAAATTATTTTACGTCAAATTACCAGAGGATATTAGCGAAAGGTACGTCCTTTTGCTTGATCCATTACTTGCAACTGGTGGTTCTGCGGCAATGGCTGTTGAAGTTTTACTTGAAAAGGGTGTTCCTGAAGACAAGATTATTTTCTTGAATGTTCTTGCCAGCCCTGAAGGTATTGAAGTTTTCCAAAAAAAATACCCTCAAATCAAAATTATTACTGGTATGATCGACAAATGTTTAGATGAAAAGAAATACGTTGTCCCTGGTGTTGGTGATTTCGGTGACAGATACTATTGTATCTAAGTCACAGTTTACTTCTGTATAACTGATTAATAATAACAATAATAATAGACTTGGTATGGTATAGTAATTGAGGGTCTGTCGGGTTTCGTCTAGCGCGGTAGAGTTTTAGTGAGAAGATCTATGTAAAGTTACAGTTGACAATGTTTACTTTTGGCTCATCTTCCTGCGCCTGTTTCGATAACTGAAGTTACTGTCAATGGATACCATATATAACCAGCCTATAGTGCTAGATAATGGGTCTGGTACAATACGATGCGGATTTTCTGCAGATGAAGCACCTAGAGTTTGCTATTCTAGCATATTGGGTAAACCTAAATACCGCAAAATTGAATATTTGCCTAGTGACATAAGCATAGATGATACTTTTATTGGGAATCAAGCTCAGCTGAAGCGAGGAGTACTCAAATTAAAGTACCCGATTGAACATGGGATTATTGAAGATTGGAACTCTATGGAACAGATATGGGAACAAGTACTAAGATATGATCTTGCTAGACAGGTAAATGATGAAAAATCAGATATTTCCTTTAGTGAACATGCTATGTTAATAACAGAACACCCATTTACAACTAGGAAACAACGAGAGAGAATGTGTGAGGTAATGTTCGAAACATTTGGAGTTGCAGGTGTGAATGTAAGCATGCCAGCAGTTTTGTCTTTGTATTCTACGGGTAGAACAACAGGTGTTTCTGTTGATATTGGAGATGGAGTATCATGTATTGCAGCAATTTGGGATGGGTTTGCACTTCCTGGCAGTATAAAAAGAATTAATCTTGCAGGACGAGATATCAGTAGACAGTTGCGGATTGAAATTATGAAATGTGGGTATTCTATGAATTCTTCATCTGAATTTGAAATTATACGAAATATGAAGGAAAGAATTGGTTTTGTTGCACTGAAAAAACAGTCTGAGTATGAATCTGCGAAGCAATTCCAATTACCTGATGGTAAATTTTTGAAGATGACAAACGTTTCACTTTCAAAACCTCCGGAATTACTTTTCAAGCCGGAATTATTTGGATTTGAAGATTCAAATATTCAAGAATCTCTTTACAATTGTATAATGAAAACAGATATGGATTTACGGAAAACGATGTTTGAAACAATAGTGCTGAGTGGAGGAGTTACTTTAACCAAAAACTTTGGGGCACGTTTGATATCAGAACTGGCACAGATAGATGATGAAATTAAACTGAAAATGTTTGCATCACCTGAAAGACGAAACAACTGTTTTATTGGTGGATCAATCTTATCAAGCTTGAGTACGTTTAATAATGTTGTATTTTCCAAAAAACAATTTATGGAAGACCATAATTGTGTTTTTGATAAGTTTTTCTAATTTACTAATGAAACAAGTATTTGTCTATATTTTCTAAATAACCAAAGAAAATTTATAGAGGGAAAGGTGGGAAAAATAATGAAAAAGCAAGAAACCAAAGACTACGACAATTTGTAGATTGTCGAATCTAAATGTAAACCCATTAAAAGAAAAGGCGATGAAATAAAAAAAAAGATGTAGAAAAGGGAATAAGTAAAGCTTCAACTTCAGTTTGAATCATCGTACTCATTGTTTTGAAAAGTACATATATCTATTCCGAATATATCATTTGTGGAATATCCATTGTTCATCAAATTGAGTCGACGCTTTACTGAAGGAATTGGAGATCCATGAATATTTGAGGAAGCGTGCCTAGGTTGATAATTTCGTGAAGATTGAGCAGACGAGTTAAGATGGAATAAAGATTGGTGAGTTTGTTTTCGTCCATGATTTATAGGTGATGTGTAAAATTCGTCAAGATAAGAAGGTGATGCCCAAAGTTTTTTCGAAATATTTGTGTGTGGAATATTTGAAATATTGCTAGATATTGGAGTATTTGAATACCTCAGTGGTGTGCTATGTTTGAATGAGGCGGATGATAGATTTGTATGCAATATACCAATATTGTTAGAGTTTCCAGAAGATACTGGAAGTAATAACTGTTTGGATATTGAAGGTAGCTGAACTCTATGATTTAATCGATTTGGTGTTATAGGTTCAAGGATCGGTCCAATTGGATCAGGATCCGCCAATTTCATTGGGGATAGTTCAAAGTTGGATTGGCAACTGAATGAAGATGTAAAATCCGAGGATCCAATGGTGCCTCTGGATATACCCGGTGAAGTATCAAAGGGGACAAAAACGGGAGAAGCATTTAGTGAAATTGATAATTCAGGAATTGAATTCAATCCATCACTTATAGTTCTATGATGTTTGGAAGATTTATCATGAATATGATTTAAATTGCGACGGTTTAGTATTTGATTGTGACGATGATTATATTGATCAGTTAAAGTAGGTGTTTGTAAAAAGTTATTTTCTGTTTCCCTTTTGTCGAAACTAGTAGTATCAGTGGTTTGATCATCATCATCATCATCATCACCATCAATACAATTATAAGAATCATTGTCATTGTTTAAATCATCATATGTATCAGTATCTGAATTAGATGCGGATATAGATTTTGGAGTTGAAGGTTCAATACATTTGATAAATTTACGATTATTAGAGGATGATTTTCCTCTTTTAATTTCTTTAATATTGCAATAATTGTGTTCATAACCTGATACTATTTGCCAAAAATGGCCTTTCTTTTCCTTTGATTTTTCTGTCTTTTCAAAAGCTTTGTTTAAGGATAGATTATGTCTAATTGAATTTTGCCAACCGACATCTCCTTTCTTATAGTATTTAAAATTTTCCGTAATCCATTGATATATTTCTGCTAAAGTCAATCTTCTCTCTGGGGATCTTAAAAGGGCCATACCAATCAGTGTAGCATAAGAATAAGGAGGTTTTGAATCTGAAGTAAAGTTAATAGGAGGCATTTCTTCAGGTAAGGGAATAACAAAATCATCTGTATTTGATTTGTAATGCTTTGATCTTTTACTTGATGTGGCAAAACTATGTTCAGATTGTCTTTTCTTTTTGAAAATAGGAGCAGGAGGAGGTTTAGAATTTTCCTTTTTCTCATCTTTTTCAATTGTTGGACTATCGCTGATAACACTTATACTGATATTTGATGCGTATAAGTTTGGAGATGAGAACTCAGGTGATAACAAACCATTGATATTTTTACGTTCGATACTGTTTTGTTGTTCGAAACGATCATTATTATTCAAAGTAGATGCATTATTTTCACGTAAAGTTGAGCTGGGAGGAGTTTTCAAATGTGACCTTTTAATAGGACTAGAAAGAGTTGCCGGTGGCAGCAGAGATAATTTATTTGGAGAAAATGATGTAGTTGAAGATTTTTCGAATGATGTCATGGTAAGTGGTGATGAAGATACACTTTGATCTGTCATGTTTGCAAACCGTTTGTTGCGAAAAGTTGTTTAAGATTGAAGGAACAATTAAATTGAGGAAGTGGTCTTCCTTCTTTAGTAAATCAAGGAGGACTCTTTACCTTTTGCGATAAAGCCTGTAACTTAATTGAGTAGTCTCTTGGAAAATTCTAAGAGTTAGTTTGCAATTGTGTTAGTTTGTAATTGTGATCGTTTGATGTAAAGTATTTTTGAATGGTTGACGCGTTAAATGATGGAATAGTGACGGGAATAAAGCGGAGAAAAAAAAAGGATGAAAGAGGGGAGTAAAAGATATATTAAACAAGTTTTGATAATCCAGAAGGAGTAAAGCAAGAAAAAGGGGACGGACCGAACGGAGGGAAAGAAAGTTGACAATAGGCAATGGGGGGTAGTGAAGTATGTACAGCCCGCAAGTAAAGTGTGTGCAAGAAGTCAATAAGTTCCTAATTGGGCGTGATGGCTCTGCTATGTTTGACGATTTGCATGTTTCATCTTCGCAGGCGCGTTTGCTTTTCGGACGTTTCGCGTTTTGCGTTTCGCGTTTTGCGTTTCAATTTCGAAAGCGCGTCGCGTTTGCAAGACGCGTTCCAGAGAGTTTCACAGAGCGTTTCACGCGTCGCAGGGGTCACGTGACCCGCACGTGACACGGACCGCTCTGCCCTTTTTTTCGCGCGCCTGTCATTCTGCGCGCGCGTGTCAGCAACGCCGCGCACGTGACCGGGGAACGGAGGAACCTCAGATCGAAAACGATGGCTCGGCAACTTCTTCTCGTGGCTGGCTGCGGAGTTGAGCAGACAATCACGTTTTCCGCTGGTTCCATGGCACATCGTTTATATATGCCATGCAGGCATCGGGTTAGAGAGTCATTCATTTCTCACTACAACTGTTTCTAACCGAAGGTGAGTGTTTTGAAACGTTCTAATCTTATAAGGTACGGAAACAATGGCATTGTCTCAATACAAACCTCCTTCTAAACTCGAGAGATGGAAGTCTAAATTTAGACCTGGTAAAAAAGATGGCAAGATTACCCCAACTAACACCGTTGCTATCTTGAAACAGGAACAGATTGAATTACCACAAGGAAACAAACACAAACCTGAAGATGAAAACACTATCCATTGTGTTTGCTGCGGGAATATACTCA
The DNA here is from genome assembly GCA_039700735.1 of Pichia pseudocactophila. Classification (NCBI taxonomy): domain Eukaryota; kingdom Fungi; phylum Ascomycota; class Pichiomycetes; order Pichiales; family Pichiaceae; genus Pichia; species Pichia pseudocactophila. The sequence goes on from JBBJZV010000152.1 coordinate 27,732, forward strand.
AATACCCTGCAGCAGTGTATAAAGTCAAATGTCTGATCTGCAATACGTACTTGTCTCTGGAAGATAAGAACTTGATAGAATCATCTGAGACAAAAGATGTTGAAATTCTTCTATCATACCAAACATTCAAACAGGTGTTGAAAGCAGATCCCTCATATACTGAAGTTAATCTTTTACTGAATAGAATATTTAGTAGTACTACATTACTCAATCAATCTTTTCGTCATAGTAAGGATAAATGTATTTCCTACAATTCTCCGAATTTGAATTTTTATGAAATAAAAAAGTTTTATAATAGACTTGATAACTTAGCAAAGGAGGATACCCTTTATCAGGTACTAAAAAATTCACTCCAGTTGTTGAAACATCCATCGTACAAATTGAAATATGATCAATTGAATTGGATCTTGATCATTTTTGAAAATCCTTTATTGGCACACACATTTGCAGGTACTAACAGAAAAGATGCAAGAGTAATCACACTATGTTATGAAATAGTTAAAAGAGCAATCGGTCTTTTATCGAATCTTGAACCAAAGACTCTTTCGTATCTTTTACATTGGTGGTCACGACTCCCAAAAGAAGAATTTGAGAGCAAAATAGATCTAATAAATCTCTACTTATCATTTCATATTAACAGATTACATTATCATGCAACATACGATAAACAAGGGGTTCGTATTTCACCAAAAGAAACAGAAGACGACTTTTTATTTAAAGAGAATTTCCACATGAATATTACTCCAATTGACTCTATCCAAATACCTGTTGTTATGTATACCGATTCTTGGCATATGAAAACAGCATGTAATTTATTGTCATATTTGCATCACGTAAATAATAAATACCATAAAGTTTCAGAAACACAATTCTATAACTCATCAATTGAACGTATAAATATCATTCAAGATTTTGATATTTGGCAATTGAATACCAAGAGAAGTAACAAAGATCGAAATCTTCATAACTTAACAACAGATATTCTGATTATGGAACAGAAGAAGGAATATTTAGGGGTATCCGTATACAACGGTGTTTATGAATTTCCAGTATTCACTATTTCAGATTATTCTTTTATAATACCATTATCGTGCAAAATTACAGTATTAGAGCAGGACTCAAAAAAATTAATGAATAGACTAGCGGAAGAAGCATTGATTTCTTCAATGGTTGAAGGTAAGTCTAAAAATAATGATATTTTCTTAAGGATCAAAGTTAATCGGAATAATATTACAAAAGATTCACTTCATCAAATTATGAAAAAGTCATCCGATGTAAGGAAACAACTCAGAGTAGAATTTATTGGAGAACCAGGTATTGATGGAGGTGGTATTAAAAAGGAATGGTTTTCTTTAGTTATAAGTGATATATTTGATCCTAGAAGAGGACTAATTGATTACGATAATGAAATGGGGGTTGCCAATTTATCTTCCAATTCAACTCACTTTAGGTTACTTTATCTACTTGGTGAGATTATCGGTATGGCTATTTCCAATGGTATTATCCTGAATATTAAGTTTCCAACTTTGACCTATAAGAAACTTTTGGGTCATAAAACTGAATTTAATGATTTGTTTGAAATAGAGCCAACGATTTATAGAAATTTGAAAAATCTTTTGAAAATGAGTGAAATTGAAATTAAACAACTTGAATTAACTTTTGAAGTTACTTTCAATGAGAAAAATTATGAATTAATCCCAAATGGTAAAAATATTCCCGTGAATTTGGAAAACAGAAATTTATACATTGATAAATATGCCAACTTTATTCTTGATGGTAGAATTGAGGAGCAATTTCAACATTTTTCGAAAGGATTTCATAATGTTGTAGGATCGAGATCATTTATGTTGTTTTCACCTAGAGAAGTTCAGAAACTTATAGTTGGTGATGAAAATGAGAATATGAAATATGATTTATACCTTTTGCAAACTATTACTCAATATACCTGTTGTAATAAAGAAGATGATATTGTTATTTGGTTTTGGGAATTTTTTGAAAGTTTAAATGTTACGAAGCAACATAATTTGATGAAATTTATAACCGGTTCAGATATGATACCCGCATTAGGTATTAACTCAATGCAATTCCGAGTTACAAAATTAGAAGATACCCAAAAATACAGTGAAAGACTCCCTGTTTCACATACATGTTTTAATGAAATTTGTATTTGGAAATACAAATCAAGAGATATTTTAACCGACAAGTTTACATTGGCAATGAATGAGTGTGAAGGTTTCACTTTAAAGTGATTTTTTTTGTTTAACATTAATTTAACTATAGACAAAGACTGATATTAACATTAGTCCAAATTTGCATATTTTCTCAAGTGTTCAGGAATTGAATCCCAAAGGTCTTTTTCCTTTAAGAATTTCTTAGAGAAAACCTTATTTGCATACTTGTGAGCAGAATCTGCTAAAATTGTAACAACATTAGCACCTTCTGGAGCAAGTTTTGCAGCCTCAACTGCACCAATAACATTTAATGCAGCAGTACCACCAACAAAGATACCTTCTTCATCGATTAATCTATATAACATAACAATTGTTTGTTGATCTGGAATTAAGAAAGCATCATCAGCAAGCTCAATATCTTGTGCAACATTATTAGTAACACGTCCTTGACCAATACCTTCAGTAAAAGATCCACCTTCTCTTTCTAAACTTTGACCTTTAGTCTTCACATAAGAGTAAAGACACGATCCTGGTGGTTCAGTAATATAGGATTTAACTTTTGGATTTTTAGTCTTCAGATATCTAGTAATACCAGCCCAAGTACCACCAGAACCTGATGAACAAGTAAATGCATCAACTTTACCATTTAATTGACTCCAAATTTCAGGACCAGTAGATTCAATATGTGCTTGTCTGTTATCTAAGTTATCAAATTGATTAGTCCAGTATGCATTGTCAGTATTTTCTGCATGTCTTCTTGCTTGATGATTGAAATTTTCTGGATTGTCAAATGGAACAACTGGAACTGGATGAACTTCTGCACCTAAAAGTCTCAAAGTTTCCATCTTTTGTGGTGATTGAGTGTTTGGCATGTAAATAACACACTTGTAACCCTTTGCACGACAAATATGTGCAAGACCGATACCGGTGTTACCAGCTGTACCTTCAACGATAGTTCCACCTGGTTTGATTAAACCTCTTTGTTCTGCAGCTTCAATGAAAAAAAGTGCAGCTCTATCCTTGACGGATCCACCAGGGTTCATCCATTCTGCTTTACCGTAGATGTTCCTTCCAGTTTCCTTGGAAAGTTTTTCAAGTTTCAATAGCGGAGTGTTACCAACTGCAGAAAGAATACCGTTTTCGGTAGTAAGAGCGTGTGGATTAAGTTTATAAGAGCCTTTAACCATTGGTGAAGTATGGATAAGACGAGAGGTAACCTTAGAAAACATCTTGTTTGCTGTGGCTTCAAGAAACTGGGGTAGTACTAATATCGTGGGGAAGCGATGTCATTAGGTTTTAGCTGTGAAGCAAACTGATTTGCGTTGACAACGCGAATTTTTGCACAGTATACGCAATGTCACGTGAGTGGACGGTCAGGATAACACTACAACATACTCGATGATTAGTCTTTGTGTGAAGAATAATATATAAAATGGAATACAAAGAGGAACCACATATTGTACTCATACAGTCAATCTCACAAGTTCGTCTTTATCGGTTGGAGATGTGTCACAAATACTGTGATTTGGATGGTCGTGATCATGGGCATGTTCTCGGATAAACTCTTCATCTTCTTGAATGATAGTATCATAAGTTCTTGTTGATGGGAATGGACCATAAAGACTGATATCTGCATTCCAATAAAGATAGTAGTGTTGGAGGAAGAAAATCATGTCGGCAACAATAACTTGAATAGCAAGGAATAACTTTGGTTTGTTGTCAAAAATAGCTGAAATCTTGTTCACTTGATAAGCATCAATAACCAACTGCAAAAATGAAAGAGTTGCACCAAAGAAATCTAGCCAGATCATCGTAATTGGCCATCCGTGTGTGGATTTACGATTGTAATTGTAAATTATTTGTGGGATATTTTTGAATACACTCATAAGTACTTTCACTACACCCAACGAAGTAAACAAGTGCATCCAATTAAAAGCACGTTCTGTTGGTGTAAAACCTTGCGTTTTGTAAATGTAAAGTGAACCGGTAAAAAGGTAGGTAAACACTATAATAATGATGATTTTAGCTGTTTTACTCAGCACCTGGTTGTCATTCTTTTTATACCCACAACAGTAAGCTTGAAAGAGCATCACAATGTTTGTTACCAGGTTATGTACTCCAAAAAAGACATCATTTAGTTTGATTAAGGGGTATTCTCCAGTTTCAAGAAAAAACTCTTCCCTTACCAAAGACGACCCCCACATAACAGATGTGTAGAGAGTATATAAGATAAATCCCATCATATTGAAAAAGAGATACTCCATTGCTATTCCCTGGACCGATTTGAGTTGATAGTTGCTGATGATGGTGGGATAGCTGGCAAGCCCCCAACCTATAACAGCGGACCATCCAATAATTGCAGAGACATGTTTCAACATAGTATTGATGGATACATTGGCAATTGATCAAAGCTGTGCAATCTGATAAAAGTTCCCCTGGTTAAAACAACTCGAATTGAATGGAGGAGAAGAAGAAGTTGCATGTATGCGTGGTGATGATATTGTAGTCTTATCAGCGGATATCGCTGCGGGCAACTTTGTGAGAGTGTGGATGACTTGGACACCGGCAAGCAGTTGCACTCGGTGGCGTACTCTTGCAGTCTTTCTCGGTATACAGATATATTGATATATATATATAGATAGGTGTGGTATTGGTGATAAGCATGTTCACCTACTGAATGCCAACAATAGAAAGTTCAAGTGTCCACACTCGACGTACATGGATTTTAATCGATCTTTCCTTTAAGAGGTTTCCATCAGCATCCTGGATACCTAAATCACTGAGATCAACAGTGACTGAACTATCGCTCCACCAACATTTTCTTGCAGGTTTACGCCAGAAGAGAAGAAGTTTTGTATTGTTTGGATTGATACTCTTACTTCTTGCACGAGATCCAGCTCTGGAAATAGAGTGTGCTAATGTAGATAAACGCGATTTCCTCTTCTCCTTGTTACGGCCACGTTCATCATCAACCGTTAGTTCGTTAGATGAAACTGTTGGATTGAGTTTTGGCGATTCATTAGGAGTTTGGTTAGGGGTTTGGTTAGCCAGATTGTGAATGTTAGAAGTACCATTGTTTAAACGTGCCAGCGTCAAAGAGAATACAACAGTCTTTCCTGGTTCCAGAGATCTATGTCCCCAATCTTCATCAACAAAAAAACCAGAACTACAAAGCATATCCATCAAATGTTGCTCTGCTGGCCGTAGTTGCTTCCCTGGCACGTAGCCTAAACCTTCAAAAATCTTCTTGTGTTCTAACAACTGTTCACCTACCAACAGTTTTATATGCCTCATCTGATCTACAGACAAGTTTTTAACAGGTGGTATACAATAGTAATCAAGATCTTCACGTAAGACAATTATTGAAGGTCTATCGTTAAGAATGTTAGGATCGTTTATATCATAAAACTGTTGACCATGTTGTTGTATTTCAGAAATATAATGTAAATCACGCACAGCTGTATCAAAAACTTGACAAATGTATTGGAAACATTCTGGTTCAAAGTTTACAGAAACAATATCATCTTCCGTCAAATTTGTAATAACTTGTCCGTCCATTCCGACGAAAATACCATTTGGAAAAAGACATAATAGAATAGATTCCGGTAACGCCATCAAATCATCTCTTGTAATTGTAAACATATGCCCTCTCATATTCATTTTAATCTCAGTGTTGTAATCGTCCATCATTTCATCATGAGCCTGAAGGAACGCACCCGCATCGACAGTGGACTCGGGCGAAACTTGTGTCACTATATCATTATGCGACATTCAGATAACACTTTGTTTGGTGTGAGTATATATGTTTGTCTACTGCTAGAGAAACTTCTCGTTCTTCTCTTCCTCGTTTCACCACTTCTCCTTCAACTCCCCGTTTTCCTTTTCAATATTTGAAAATTGATAGCGTTACACCGATTTTTTTTGCTCGAAGCCCTCAGAATAATTTCAAGAGGTTGAGTCAGCAAGCTTAGCGGCTAACTATTTGTGTTTTCCAGCATCATCTTGCAAGATAACATGACATGTTCAGCCCCAAAGGACCATTTAGTGGACTTTGGATTAACAGTTTTCAGCTATGTACCTTTTACTGTAAAAATAAATCGAAAAATGGTAAATATATCAATGATTCTGGAATTATTACTGTATATGGACTGTGTTGATAAGAGCCGTAAATATTCAATCAAAGTCAAAACTGTTGCAATGATGAATCTTTTGTACAGGTAAGGAGTTTGTCTCTGCATTTTACTTTTTAATTCTTGCTAGTATAAACTCAACTTAAACTAAAAAACACAACAAAGTGGTAAACACTTTTATTTTTCATGTTCATCTCTTTCAATAGTCATATTACCAATTATGGCCACCCCAACATCGTGTGACAAGAGTGATTGCATTTGTGGAAAACGAAATAGAAAGAATGATGAAGTAGCTTCCTCTCCCAACCTTTCTGATAACGACATTTGGGCTTCCTCTGATGATGACCAACATGATCGATTGGAAATCGAGGGTGAACAACGACACCAGCCATTCCAACAACCTGAAGATAATCATGATTTTACAGCCATGAAACGTCGACATGAAAATCGAGGCTACTATGATGGTCTTACAAAAGGTAAAGATAGCGGTTTACAAAAGGGTTTTGATCATGGATATCCAATCGGGGCACAACTTGGAGGGTTAGTAGGTGAACTTATAGCCGAAACTTTATGGAAATTCAATTCCAATCAAATTGATGAAAATAAAAAGGATGAAATATTGAATGAGTTGAAAATAGAGAAAATATTAAGCTCTGATTACTTTGACGCCAACCTTGACATCGAAAACCCATCATTACACCCACTAATACAAAAATGGACTACCTATTTGAATAATATTTAATATTCTTTATAGTATACATACTTAGTATAATATAGTTCACCAGAACGAACACCATCCAATATAATGTTGGCAAAGGTTTTCGACACTAGTCGCTTGTTGGATCAACTTGTCAACTTGTGTAGTTACATCCAAACCCCGATGTCTTCTGAAATCGTTACCTGTTAGTTTATCGTTTATCCTTTTCAAAACACATGCAGCACGTGCATCTCTAACCCCTTCCTTGTATCTTGCTGCTCTTAGTTTCGCTTCTTCCTCAGTAATTTGTCCACTTCTGAGTAGTTCAGTAAAATTATTCTCAGGTAGTTTGATTGGTAGACCAGCTTGTTCAATAACACGTTGGATTGGGAAATCAAAACCCCAGTTAATCAATGGATCATATGCAAATGCTTCTAAAATAGCCATCAATGAATCTTTATTATCTCTCAAAACTTTCATTACATTCTCGGATGTGATTCTAAAAGACCCTTCAATTCCACTAACTTCCATTGCATAACTCAACATTCTTGTCAATCTGAAAGGAACCTTTTCAGGATACTTATCTCTCATGATAGCACTCTCAAAACAGTCGCCAAAATCAATATGAATAACCTTTCCTGTTATCCTATCCATCATCAAATTAGAAGGATGTCTGTCACCTAACCCAAGAATATATCCTACCATCGACATAACAGCAAGTGATCTAGTATATTGTGTTCTTCTATCAAGCCAAGATTCAGAAGACTTTGACTTAAACCATAAAACTTTGTAAAGATCCTGACCTCGAGTGACATCCAGAGCAAATGTGAAAACCTCAACTTTTTCTAACAATGTCAAATTGTCATAATCAGGGGACATTTGCAACATAACTCTATGTTCAACATCCAAGTAAATTTTCCGTGGATCTCTATACTCCTTAATTAAGACATGGAAAGTATCAGAGTTAGGAACCCATCCCAACAAACCAGAAGAGGGAGAAAGTGGAATAGCAGAATACTTTTGAATATCCAAATGTCTTTTAAAACATTCTGGATCATTGACTAGAAGAGTATTGACCAATCCAAATAATTGCATGACTAAACTATCTTGACGTATATCTTCATGAGCCTTAAGCAAAAATGTGTATGTTTTACCATCACTACCGTGAATGTGAAGCTTACGTGGTCTCTGTTTAGAGGTAATAACCGCAAGAATAGGATCAAATTTCTGGATACGGACAATATCCTTACCTGTTTCATATGTACCTGGAATTGCTAACTCCAAATCTCTCGCATGTAATAACTTAGGTGAGACATGTTGTAGGTCTAAACTTTGTAATATAGGCAATTGTTTTGAAATTCGTCTAAAAACTGTATAGTATAAGTCCCACGCTTGATTAATATATGTAACATCTTTAGTTCTCTTGAATTGATGGAGCCATCCATGTGCATCTCTTAAGTCTTTACCAAATGCGTTAACAAAAGAAGTTTCACGGATAGTCGTTGGACCTTTCATAAGCATATCATTCAATGGGTCTAAAATTGAGAACATTTTATCAACATCATGATCATTAAAATAAGCTCTTGATGCATCTTCCAGTGCTTCGTACCACATTTCGTGCCATAAAACAGAAACTCTAATAAGCTCGTTACTAACCATATCAGCTTGATCAACCAAAGTAGCAGAATGTTGCCTCATCTTTTCAATGATAGTCAATGCAGCTTTCTGTCGTGAGACACTTTCTGATTTGATAGCAACAGTTAGTGGGTAAACTAAAGCCTGAGGGTTTGCACGTCCTAATTCCGAAAGTAACCCAGTTAAAGATTGGCTAATAATTGGATCTGGTTGGTGAATATGAGAAATTAATTGTGGGATAACATCAAGCCATGTATCAATTCTAATCATTTGAATACCATCTTGTAGTGCATTTGCGACTTGTTCCACCCCACCATAATCCAACCATAACGTCAACAATCTAAGAGTATCTTGTAAAGGATTGGAGTGCGATAAAGCAATAGAATGAAAGAACCCTTTAACTGCAGGAACAACGTATCTTAAAATCAAGTTCATATCGTTTATGCTTTTGCTTTGGAAACCTAGTTGTGATAAAGAGTTGTTATTCGAATTATTGGATAGAGAGTATTTTTCAAGATGTCTTGATTGTGGCGAAATAACTTCAAAGTTGGCAAGAGCCCAATTGTGCCATGCTTTGTACCATTTTGAGTCAAAATGAGTTGCCAATAAAAATGATCCCAAGATACTAGATGATTCCTTCTCGATCCACTTATCATCCATTGCAATCTTCCATTCCCCTTGTTTCAAATAGCATCTGGCTAACAACTTGGTGAATTTTTCAATATCATCATTAACACCTGGAACATTTGTTGGTAATGGTTGTGTAATAGCCTCGTTTTCATTCAAACCCAAATCACGGGATAGCTTAGAGGTAAAGTCTACCAAGTGGTTTAGAGCTTCAGTTTTTTGACCTCTTGACCACATATATTTCAATTGTGCATAAACAACTTGTGGTGAAGCTTTGTTACCTGGTTTGCCTGCGTAGCCCTCGTCAAGTAATGTATTTAGTGATTTTTCAGCTAATCTCAATCTTCCACTCTTACGACACAAGTTAGCAAACTTTATCCAAATATCCATATCCTGCTTAGGTTTCACAACTAATGCACGTGCCTTCAACATTCTTTGCCAAATATCAACATTTTTCTGACAGCCTAACAATCTTTTGTTCCAAGTGTCAATTATATGAACTCTCTTTTCACTTCCTTGAGGTAAACATTTGTATTTGATAATTTCTTCAAGCTCAGCTAACATTTGAATTCTAACTACCACACCATAAGCACGGTTATAAGATTCGCTGACTAATGCAGTAACCTCTGTAGCTAACAAGTCACGAGCTTTATTGATTTGCAATGATGCCTCATTGAAATTGTTGTTGTGAATAGATAAAATTGCATTAAAAAAGGCTTTATCAGGTGAATCCTTCTTCATGATAGAAATATAAGTATCCATTCTTTCCCATTGGCGCAAACCCCATGATGCCGCAGCAGCCAAAGGAGCAATCGCACGTTGAATTTCAGGTTTACTTCCATTCCATTTTTCTTTTGCAAGCACACTCAATGCTTCCCATTCACCTAATGCATGTAAACAACGCATTTTACCCATAGTGATTTCAGTTGAATTTGGTTCTTCCTTTTCTCTCTCATTATATGCATGTAATGCATCATCCCAACGTTGAAGCTTCTCATACCAAGTTTCTTTCAATTGCAATCCATGATGTTCTTGGGCATACTTCAAAATACCTATAGCTGCATCAGATTGCTGCAGTTGGTTGTTAATACTGATAAGAGCCTCAATTGTTGGAATAGTGGGTTCCTTGATGAATTCGAGTTCCTTGTAGTGCAATGCCTTAGCATAAGCATGTGCTTTTTGTGCATACTGTCCAAGGGTTTGAGTTCTAATTGGTAGTGACTTTTCATCGTGCTCGAGGAATTCAGAAAGATTCAATAATGCTTGGTGAATGTCAGGTGGACTATTGACCGATGACAGTGCAATACATAATGCTTGAGCTAATTCACTCTGGTATTCAGCGTGAAGTTTGTTCCAACAACTAGAAAATGCGCAATTGAACAAGTCCTTTGCAAGTTGAGGGTACACTGATGCTAAAGCGGTACATGCACGTAATGCTTGAGATGGCGATTCTCTCAACAATTCGATACTTAGTTTTCTCATCCATTCCTGCCAATCTTCTTTCGTTCTCATTGAGCTGCATTCCCAGGCCAATCTTAAAGTTTCTGCATTAACTGTAAGTTTTTTTTGAAGTTCATCATCGTGATCATTGGCCTTTTCAGTATCTTGAACATCAATGTCTGGATATAGAATTACACCAGATGGTAATGGTCTATTCTTACTCAGTTTATCAACAAACTGGTCATAAAGTTGAAATTGAAACTTTGTCCTTATAAGAGCGGAAGAAACGATAGGAACAAAAACCTTGAAATCAGGGCCCATTTGTAATAAAAGAGAGCATATTGTAGTCATAGCTACTGTTTTCATCTGCTCGTTGTTATTATTACAGATCAATCTCAACAAAGGTTGGATGATTTCGGATGCATAATCATCTAATGGAATTGTTCTTGCAAGTTTACCAATACATTCAATCGTAGCTTTTCTAACATTATTTGGAGAAAATTCAAAAAGTTTAACAAGAGAGGGAACAATCATAAAAATGTAAGGTTCTAAGTTGCTACCAAAAATAACAAATGCTTTAAGAATTCGAAGAGTTGACATATACCCTGTAGATGCATCGTGTTCAAGAACCTTTAAAAACATATTGATTAAATCAAGCATATAGAGTTTGAATTCATCTTCTAATGCTTTAGAAACACGTTCAATAACACCAACTATATTTCCTTGAAGTTTAACATTGTGGAAAAAATCTCTTATAAGACCAAAAATTTGTGGTAAATAAGGTCTGATGTTAAGCTTCACTATATCTATTAAATAACCGATTTGTTGGAAATATGTGTTAAGCATCGACTGTGGACAATTTTTCATTGCTTGTGTAAATGCAGGAATACATTGATCCAGAAATGGGACACATTTCACACCAAGACTTTTAAAAATTGACATGATAGCTTGAGTCACGAGTAAGTGATGTGCACTTAATGAATTATCTTTCAAAATTTTAATAAGAGTTTGAATGACAACAGTTGGGAAATAATCTTCATTTGTTGGCGATTTACCGTTCATCAATAACTCCATATCAATGGGTGGAGCACTTTGTTTAGCAACCGTATCTGCGTCATTACCCTTAATTTCAACTTCTCTATGCTTATAAGGATCTAAAGCCCCTAAAATACCTAATAATTTCACGGTTTCTCTTCGAACTGAAGGAGAATTTTCAAATTTCAGAATGTTAACAAGCAATCCTAATAATTGTGGATATTCAAGAAGTGGTTGGATGACATATCCAGACGAGCTTGATATTTGGCCAAAAGTTTTCAGTGCTGCATTTCTTTTGATATTTGAATTTTGGTCTTCAAAGATGTCAATTAAAATTGGAATGATTTTAGGAATAAATGGTAAGATCAGTTCACCACTTACTTCAGATATATAACCAATTGTTTCAATAGCAGAAGCTGCAACAACAGAAGATGATGACACAGCTTGTGGTAATAATGCATCCATAATTTGCTTTGTATATGGTTTCGTCAAATCACCTGTAGAATATATAAGTATACCAAGAAGAATATTTGACTCTTCCATAGTTCTAGTTGTATACCCACCATAGTTTAAAGTTGTAATTAATTGGAGTAGTATTTTCCTCAAAGGTGGGACAATAAATGCTGGATTGAAAAAAGTTAACCGACCAACTAGTTTGTAAGCTTCTTTTCTTATTTCAAAATTTTCATCATTTAAAGTCATAAATAGGAGCTTCGCATTTTCTGCCTGAGAAAGATGTGCATCAAACTTATCATCGAGATGTTTCACTATATTGAGTCTTATTTCAGCAACTGGATCAGTGATACAGATTGTAAGCAATTTGGAGAGTACAAAATGTACACTTTTCATTGAATGTGCACTACGTTCAAAGCAAATTGGACTTCGCATGTATATTTCAGCACATGTAATAGAGGCATTGAGTCTAACTTCAGGATTTTGATGATTAACATAATGAATGATTGCATATTGTACAAATTCTGTAAGGTCATAATTTTTAAACTGGAAATATCTGAGTGCTTTCAAAGATTGTAAAATGACCATTACATCAGGATCTTGGAAATATTTTGACATTTCTACATCTGCTAAGGTACAAATTTCTTGGATTGTATTTTGATTGAAGGAATCACCATCTTTAGACAACATTTGGGATCTATAGTTGAAAGCAAGATTATGATCAAATAATTTTTCAAAATCTGGTGATCCTGGATGATTGAATGGATAACCTGAAAGACAATTACTTATAGTATGAATGAGTCTGTCATTTATTATTGGTTCTAATGAAGGTAAATATTTTGTAAAGATTTTCAATGTACTCAATGTATTATCGTTAATCGGAGACTTCAATAAAAGTTTCAGAATTTGATATCCATTTATGAACTTTGTCATTGGTGTACCTAAAGAGATGACCAGTTTTGACAGACAGTAGCAACTAGCAGGAGATAAAAGTTTTTGAATTTTTTGAGAAGATTGAGATAATCCATCTTTGATAGTATCTAAAACTATACCATTAAGATAGTTAACAATATTATTTTTAGTTTCTACTGCAATATCACCGATACTGATAAGAATATTGATTCTATCTTTACCAATTTTAAGTTGTGATATGTAAAAAAGTAAAACTCTATGCATATATCTATCAACGAATTTAATTTTGTCATATCTTGCTAAAATGGGTATAATCAGGGTAATTTCCTTTCTAACATCAGGTGAACGATGATCTTTAACTCTCAAGAGAGTTTCATAGATTTCATCTATTTTAAAACCTAATATTGGAGTTCCTTGTTTAGCCAATTCTCTAAAGCAAAGAAGGGAACCGTGTATAAGTTCAGCTGGACTATTCAGGATTTGAGAATTTTGAACAATTGTAAAGTTATCTGGATTATTGTTGCTACTATTAGTAATATTTTTTGAAATTGAGTGATTACTATTGTTATTGCTATTACCTTGAGATTGATTTGATAATTCTACCGCACCAAAACCGGCTGCTTTGAAAACTGCGAAAGATTCATTGTATAATTTTGTAAACCAATAATTACGTAAATCTGCATCTCTTTCATAAACGATATCTAAGCAATGGCGTAAGCAAATAGCTGCATCTTCTCTTATTGGGCATTTTGAATCTCTCAGTGCGATCCAAATATTATTGAAGATTTGCTTAACATAGAGATATAGTACAGCTGGTGAATGTTGAGCTAAGGAAGAAATGATCAATATTGAAGCATGTCTCTTTGTTTCTACTTTCTCAGTAAGTAACCATTCAAGAGATCTTTTAACTTCAAAATCAACGAATTCAGCAGTCATTGTAAGACCAGGGATTGCCAATTTACCTAGAGTTTTAGTTGCATGTTTCATGACAACAATGTTATTTGAGAAAAGAAGTTTACGTAAATAACTAGCATATCTAGTTACAACATTTGAATTTTCATCGGATGTTGGATTAATTTGTTGCAATGATAAATCATTAGAATTAGGCATAAGTAATTCAATCAATGAATTTATTGCATCTATACCACCCAATTGTTCGTTTATATTATTTGAATTAACAAGATCAAAGATCTTTTTATTAATATAATTTGTATAAATTGCAATTTGTTCACGAGTAGATAAATCTCTTGAAATTGAAATGAAATGTTCTCTCAAATTTGTTGCAGCTTTTGAACGTCGAATCTCATCATTTGATTTCAATTGTTGGAATATTTGATCTAGAATAAAGTTTTGAATTTCCACAGATGTGCTCATATGGCTGTCCGATTTATCCATCTCTATGGAAAGAGACATCTTAGTAAATTCTTTCTTAGTTGAACGATTTTTCGATTGGTCTTGTAATGATTGAGTTGGGTTATTATTATACAACATGTATATATATTATCAACGATCGCGACGTACGACACCGAGATTTCAATATATTTATCGCGAGCTCTATATCGATTAACGGTTAAAGTTATTTTGAGTTCTTAGGCCTGAATAAAGGAAGTACGGTACATACAGTTAAAAAGGAAAAAGAAAAATCAAGCAGAAACTCTCTTCAACAATTCGTTGTATAAAGTGATACAATCAGCGGAGAATTTTCTGATACCTTCAGATAATTTTTCAGTTGCCATTGCATCTTCATTAAGTAAGAATCTGAAAGCTGGTTCGTTGTTGATGTAAGAGACTTTTTCAAAGTCCAAAGATTTAGCCTTTTCAGCATTGAGAACTTGAGGTAAATCATCATTTGAAGCATCCAGTTTTGCAAGAAGAGATGGGGAAATGGTTAAGTAATCACAGCCAGCTAAAGCTTCAATTTCGCCAGTATTCCTGAAAGAAGCACCCATGACAATGGTTTTGTAATCAAACTTCTTGTAGTAGTTGTAAATCTTTCTAACAGAAACAACACCAGGATCAGACTCTTGTGTGTATTCTTCACCTGTCTTAGCCTTGTACCAATCAAGAATTCTACCAACGAATGGAGAAATGAGAGTAATATCTGCTTCAGCGCAAGCAACGGCTTGAACAAAGGAGAATAGAAGGGTTAAATTACAGTGAACACCATGTTTCGATTCCAATTCACGTGCAGCTTGAATACCTTCCCAAGTGGAAGCAATTTTGATGAGAACTCTCTCCTTGGAGATACCTTGAGATTCATACAATGCAATAAGTTCAAGTGCTTTCTTGATGGTTGCCTCCTTATCGAAGGACAATCTTGCATCGACTTCAGTAGAGACTCTACCAGGGACGATCTTCAAGATTTGGGTACCAAACTCCACGAGTAATCTGTCAAGAGCCAAACTTGCTTGTTCTTCCTTAGTGGAAGCCTTTGACTTTGCATACTCGATTGCGACATCAATCAAATGTGCATATTGTGGTTGCTTGGTTGCAGCAAGGATAAGGGAAGGATTGGTTGTTGCGTCTTGTGGGGTGAACTTGGCAATCGATTCGAAATCACCGGTGTCAGCGACAACGACGGTGCCTGCAGCTTTGAGTTGTTCGAGTTGAGATGGCATTGCTAATTGGAGATGTGGTTAGTCCTGGTCGATGTTGGTGGCGGTGGCGGTGTCTTCAGAGAAAAGGACGGCAACCCCAACCTGAAGCTTGCCAGAGGGCCTGTATCGGAACCCTGTGTGCCTTGGCTGGGACGTTCACTCTGTGGTGGACTGGAGGGGCCCGGGGAGTGGCTCGTGCCGGTGGACGGGTGTTTGTGGGGGAAAGAGTGAGAGTGAGAGAGTGAGAGTGAGAGTGAGAATCAGGTCTTTCTGGTGTCTTGTTTCTGGAGCTGTGCTTCCAGAGTCGGTTGGTTGGCCGTATAGAGAGCAGATACAGCGCCCTGCACACCTGATACACACCGATGTCGAGTACCACCACGCCTGCGGTTGTCATGGACAACGGTACCGGCTACACCAAGCTTGGTTTTGCCGGCAATGACTCCCCATCTTGGGTTTTCCCAACCGCCATCGCCACTCGTAACACTGGCGGTTCCTCGTCAGCAAAGCCAATGGCACCATCTAAACCATCATTCCTCTCATCTTCGCTTTCTTCCGGTACCACGTCGACCAAATCTGGTTCTTCCACCACTTCAATTCATGGCAACAGAGAAATGTCAGATTTGGATTTCTATATCGGCCATGAAGCCCTCGATGCTGCAAAGGGTCCTTCATACTCCCTCAATTACCCAATTAGACACGGTCAAATTGAAAATTGGGATCAAATGGAACGTTTCTGGGAAACTTCCCTATTCAAATATCTTAAATGTGAACCTGAAGATCATTATTTCCTCCTAACTGAACCACCTCTCAATCCTCCAGAGAACAGAGAAAACACTGCTGAAATTATGTTTGAGAGTTTCAATTGCGCAGGTTTATATATCGCAGTTCAAGCTGTTCTAGCTCTTGCTGCTTCTTGGACAAGTAGTAAAGTTGTAGATAGATCTCTCACTGGTACAGTTATTGATTCTGGTGATGGTGTTACTCATGTTATCCCCGTGGCTGAAGGTTACGTTATAGGAAGTGCTATCAAGAATGTTCCAATTGCTGGTAGAGATATTACAAATTTTATTCAAACAATGTTGAGAGATCGTGGAGAAACAGATTCTTCACTTCAAACAGCTGAACAAATCAAACAAAAGTTTTGTTATGTTTGTCCGGATATCGTCAAAGAGTTCAGGAAATACGATAATGACCCTGAAATGTTTGCTAAATATATCATTCATACTGTTCAACACAAAAAGACAGAAATTGATATTGGTTACGAACGTTTCCTTGCCCCAGAAGTCTTCTTTAATCCAGAAATTTGTTCATCAGATTTCCTTACACCATTACCTACAATTGTTGACCAAGTTATTCAAGCTTCCCCTATTGATGTACGTAAAAATTTGTACAAAAATATCGTTCTCAGTGGTGGTTCAACAATGTTCAAAGATTTTGGTAGACGTTTACAAAGAGATTTAAAGTCAATGGTCAATCAAAGAGTGGAAGCAAGTGAACGTCTAAGTGGTGCTAAATCAAGTGGTGTTCAAGTTCAAGTCATTTCTCATAAAAGGCAAAGAAATGCTGTATGGTTTGGTGGTTCCCTTATGGCTCAAACTTCAGAATTTAAAAGCTATTGTCATACAAAGAGAGATTATGATGAATATGGACCTAATATTGTTAGAAACTTTTCCTTATTCAGTGTTCCATAATTGTAATTTTAACCACTTCTTCCGCAATTTCGTCTTATTTATTGTATTAATGATTGTCGTTTACTTTATACATAGAATATACACATCATACCCTATTAATTTTTTGCATTTTTTCTACTATTAACTTTTGCTTCTTGTCCTTGTTCTCTCCACATAAGGAACGGAACTGCATTAGAAGCGAAAATCTTAGGAATTGGAACACTCGCAATCATACCTGTAAGTGCAGCAAGAGCTGGTCTTTGCTCATATTTAGTTGCAACCCATTGTTGTTGCTCCATTTCATCATCAATCGACCAAACTTTTCTATTTTCTTTTACACCTGACATATTTTTCACTAGTATTCAAAGCAACGTATTTGGAACTGAGTAAACTTAAAAGGAAAAAAAAGTGTAGCAAAGTTTTAGGAACCCTTTCCAAAAGAAAAATGTATTAATGCACAAACTATGTTGCCCTTTTTTTATTTTTTTCATGCAGTAAATTATCTATAACTATAATTTTCTACACAATTTAGTCGTAACTTTCTAAAGCTTCTTAGTAAGCTCAGGAACAATCTCGTAAATATCCCCAACAATACCAACATCTGCAACCTTAAAAATAGGTGCTTCTTCATCTTTATTAATTGCTACAATCACTCTGGAATCTTTCATACCTGCCAAATGTTGGATCGCACCACTAATACCAATACCAATATATAAATCTGGTGCAATAATCTTACCAGTTTGACCAACTTGTAACGAATTATCACAATAACCAGCATCAACAGCTGCACGAGATGCACCAATTGCTGCTCCCAATTTTTCAGCAAGTGGATTTAACACTTTTTCAAATGTTTCCTTATCCTTCAAGGCACGACCACCAGATACTACAATTTTAGCACTTGCTAAATCTGGTTTGTCTGACTTCATTAATTCTTCACGAACCCATACTGTTTTGCAATCAGCATCAACTGGTGCAATTTCTTCAATTGGTGCAGCATCTGATCTTTTCTCTTCTGCTGGTGAAAATGCAGAACTTCTAATAGAAGTCATAACAATAGGATCAGTTGATTTAACTGTGAGTATCGCATTACCAGCATATGTTGGTCTAACAAATGTTGAAGAATCAATAACCTTAGTCACATCAGAGAGTGGTTGAAAATCTAATAAAGCTGCAGCACGTGGTAAAACACCTTTACCCATTGAACTTGCAGGTACAACAAATGATGTGTATTCACCTTTTAAAAGGGAAACAACTAATGGACTTACTTGTTCTGGAAGATAGTGTGCATAACGTTCATCAGATTGAATAAGAACTTTTTCAATACCTACTAAAGTTGCAACTTCAGATGCTGCTTCCTTGGCATCAGGTCCAACAAGTAATGCAGTAATTGGTTTGTTGATAGCTTTAGCTGCTGTAATAGTACTTAAAGAACCTGGAGTTAATTTAGCTCCGTTCGTTTCTAAAAGTGCCAAAGTATGTGTAAATCTTTGAAATCTACCCTTACTTAGCTGCACTAGAGTTCTTTTAGTTGCAAACATAATCTGAATTCTTTGTTAGTGTGTTGATTAGCAGGTATAGTCTGTTATTACAGGTTTGACTTCTTTTGAAGGTATACATGTCTGTCATGCATTATAACCACCGCGACTCGAATTATCGGATCCCACTCTACAAAAAACTTAGTCGGCAGATTTGCTGCACATAGCCGAAACTACATTAAACCGTGAATTAATAGTTAAAAGTACAAAGTCTGTTGAAATAAAGTACATCCAACCACACTGATGTTTGATCATATTTTACGACGTTTAAACATCTCTCCAAACTCTGAATCAACATCTTCTAAAATGCTGATATCTACATTATCAAGATTACCACTTGCTGGATTTTCGCCCAACGTTGGTGCTTGATTCATATTAACAGGTGATAACGTTGTATCCAGTATTGACGGAGTAGGTAAGTTCCCTGCATTCAACGTCTGTAGATTTGGTATAACATTGTTCAATGGCATTGAGTTGTGGTTAGATTGTGTAGTTAGATTGGTAGTGTCAGTAATGTTGGTGACATTATTAGTGTTCTCATTGTTGGTGTTCATAGCAGAACTTTGATTCATGGTAGTATTATTCCCTGATAGCAAAGGTTTCTCTTGCTTTATTCCTGAGCCGTTTAATTGAGAAGAATCTTCAGAATTAAATCCTTGGAACCGATAACTAATATTATGTTTCTCCAAAATAGCATATAAATCATCTTTAGTAAAAGGTTTGGCCAAAATATCAGTCATTCCGTGATTCAAATATGTAACTAGATCGTTTCTTTGATAATTCCCTGTCATAGCAATGATAGGAGTGTCGCTGTCAAATGACCTAATAATAGATGTAGCTGAAGCACCATCGAGGTTAGGCATAACGATATCCATCAAAACCAAATCAAACTGTACTTGCTTTACAGCTTCAATTGCACTCAATCCGTCAGTTGCAACAACAACTGTACAACCATATTTCATCAAAAATTTCCGACATAATTGAATACACACATCGTCATCTTCAACAAGTAAAACATGAAGTGGTGAACCAGATGGTCTATTTGAAATTCTTGTTTGTTGATCTATAGCTTGTGGGATTAATGATTCTTCATTCATTGTTTCTACAGGTAAAGGAAGTGGTTTATTTCCATCATTTATAGAATGATGCCGTGAATGGCTTAATGATCCTGATACAGATAGTCGATGTTGTGGTGGTATCTGAGATTGTTGCTGCTGCTGTTGTAAAATCTGTTGCTCTTTTTGTTGCTGAAAATGATGTTGCTGTTGCTGTTGTTGTTGTTGGTGATGAGAATGTTGATGTGAATGTTGATTTTGATTTTGATGTTGGTGTTGGTGTTGATGTTGGTGTTGAAGTAGGTGTGGTTGGGTGTTTTGTCGTGGTCGTTGTTGCGGCTGAATTTGTGATTGCTGGGATTGTTGTAGCTGTTGTGTAGGGTGTGGATAGCTATGTTGTATCTGTTCCTCCTTGATATTTTGTCTTGTCAACATGTTTGTATTTGGGGTTTCAATAACTAGTTCAAGTGGTGGTACTGAACCACCTAACTGTTTGACCGAATTGGCAACTAAAGTCAATGATTTAGCAAAGGATTCATTGATGCTCTTCGATGTTAGCAAAGAAGAGACTAAAGTGTTATATTTGTTAGTTAATGAACTTATGCTCTCTTTTAAAGATTCAACATCGTTGTGTAATAATGTATTTTCATTGCTCAACTGATTTACTTGATCCTCTAGTCGTCTGTATGATGTAATACTGATACAATTTGCTGCATTTACCATTTCAGTTGATTCCTTTTTGGCTGGAACTTTACGCTTGATGTTTTCCAACGATTTTTTATCAAATCTATTAAAATCTGGATGTTTGAACTCCCAAACACCTTCAAGTTGATATCTTTGTTTCAATTCATTTGATATTTTCACTTTATGAAAATCATATTTATTAAGTTGTCTTACAAAACTGGAAAAATTAGAATGTTTGAAATAACCGGGTAGAACCTGTTTAGTAAATCCATTGGTATCCATAATCATAAACGAGTCACCTTTATCGGACCATTTAACAATATCTGTAAATCTATTTTCTTCCAACATTTGATACAGTTTTTTAACAAAATCTGTACTTTGTCCAACACCTTGAAGTTGGTTGACATTCTGACCATCTTGAAAATCTAGTAAAAGGCGCTGTTGCTTCTGTTCTTGTTGGGTAGGTTCAACCTTTATATCAGCTTCCAATTGTTGTAAATTTCCACTATTTGAAGACATTATTCCCTCTGTAGGTGCATTTTCGTTATTATTTATGGGTATACTTAAAGTCTCAGAGGTCCCCCCTCCATTTACTTGGTTATCCATGTTAGTTTTAGAATGTATCTATTTTATTTGAAAGATATAAGATGATTGAAAGTGTACGTCCAATTGAAGGAGCAAAAAGTTTACTTGAATATGTTTTCTAATAGCAATTCAATTGTTAAATAAAGGTAAAGTTGTGTTAGAGAGTTGACTGGCAGAGAATGTGTTGTGAATCTAGACGACAATCACTGACTACCAACTATCATGTATACAACAAATTATTACATCAGCTATCGATGAGCCTGAAAGTAACAATACATAACTAAATTAGCTAATCAAGCTGCCAAAATTCGAGATTTTTGCAAATTTCGCGAAATAAATGAAGTCAGCGCTGCTAAATTTAACCACTTACGTAAGACTACACATGTATATTATTACAATATTAGTATACAAAACCAAAACGGGAACCGTATATGCTATCGGGAAGTTCCTCGTTTGTGATCAAGATGTAATTGGAATTCTAAAAGCCCTTGATGCATGTTAGAGTAAATTTGAGGTTTGTTCTTTTCCGGTTCGTGTTTATTGAACGTAGTTATCAGTGATTGAAATGGTACATCAGAGGTCTTGCGTTTAGGTATTTGTTGGGTATTAGTTATGATTGTAGATTTGGATGTTAAATGAGAAACAGGTATTATTTTTTCATCTTTATTAGAGTGCATTGAAACTGTAGAAACAGTGGATGTGACTGACATATTTGAGCTTGAAGAAGTTGATGAAGCATGCATTCTCATCTTCCTTGGCTTTGGAGTAGTGTGTGTGTAGTTATTCTCTGTTATTGTTTTATTATTTATATGGTTTGTCTTCAATCTTCCTGCAATGTCTTGTTTTGCGAGATTTGGTTGAATAGTTGCATCGATAGGTTTTGCCTTCAAACGAGCTTTATCCACTGCTAATTCAAGAACACCGAAACCCTTCATATTTCCAAAATCAACAGATTTTTGCTTTTTTAAACTAACTTTTTGTTTTGGCGTGTTTTTCGGTGTTTTCCAAGTACTCATTTTAGGACCATTTTGTATTACTGTATCAATATTAGACTCTATAGCGGGTGATTTGGTTGAAAGCATTTCGAATCTTGCTGCAGTTTTTGATACTGGAGTTATTGGGCTTGTATCAAATGATAAGGTACGATTTGCAGCTGTGTTTGTAGGTGAAAAGGTTATATTGGTTAAGTTTCCACTAGTAGGTGAAGGAGTCGAAAAATTAAGATACTCACTAAGACTGTTTATACTAGATGTTGAATCCGAGCTAGCTGTACTATTTCTTCTTTCACCAACATTTACATCAAATTTTGGATTGTAATCAATCGAAGATTGGAAGAATTGAGGTTGAGAGTTTGTCGTGTCTTGTGACAAGAGTGTATCTGTTGATCTCAATGCCGGAAATGGTACATCAAAAGTACTGCTTTCTTTAGAAGAATAAGATTTATTAGACACGCCAGTTGTAGTTGAAATTATGGATGAAGAAGATGGCTTGAAATTATTCTTTGGTATAATTATGTTGAGACCTTTATGAGACTTGGTTGAACTTTTAGATGGAGAATTACCATTCAAATTTGTAAAATTAAGGTCCATGTTAACATTATTTCTAGAATATCTAGGAGGTGTTTGAACTTTAGAAGCATTTTTAAAATTTAGACTCAGGTTCATTGTAGGGGAATTAGCTATTTTGGATCTTGGTAGTGGAACAAGCTGACCAACAGCCCTTGCTGCAGCTTTAGCACTTTCATTTCGTTGAGAATTATTTGCTTTAGTTGTAGATATCGAGCTTGTTGCCAAAACTGCGGCGGTTTGTGCCATTGCACGTTGCTTGAATAAACGGTTAGAAGATGATGATTGTGTTGAAGGAAGCGTAAGTGACGGACCATTTGATTTCTTTATAGCACATTCCTGTGTGGTTGTATGTGAAACTTTTGATTTCTGAGATCTCTTCGATATTTGAGACTTGACAACTTTGTTAGGTGACTTAACTCCTATTGGTTTAACATCATTGAGCACAGATTCAATTTCTTCGAGCAACTTCGAATCAATCAAGGTACCTTCACTTTTAATACTTGAATTTATATCATCGAACTGAGTAATTGGGCTGATTTGGCTGTTCAAGTGTTGGTAGAAAGATTTATCTTGTAAGGTATTATGAGTAATAGCATTTCCGGTAAGACCGAAGTATGCATTTGGCGTCTCTTCTTTTACAGCATTGGAGAAGTCTATAAAAGAATCAATATTCACATCGGATGTAAGACCAAAATCATCTGTATTAGCTAACAAAATGGATAGGTCCCGATTGAGTTCTTCTTTTAAAGATTGTGGTAGTTCGTCCTCCATGGAGGATTTTGTTGTAGTAGAACCATCCGGGAACCCGTTATTTCCAAACATATTAATATCAGATTGAGTAGCAGACATGTATAGTTTGTCAATGGATTTACCCATAAACTTTTCACAATTTTTTTTCTATATGAACGAGTGCAATATGTCAAACGGGTGTATGGAGTTAATCTCTCACTGAATTTTTAGACAAACTCAATTGTCTTAGTTTCGGATTGGGATATAGCGATTGAAGTGTAGACTTAATTCAGCTAATATCAACTCTATATATATATAAGTATCGATGAGTATGTGGCGAGAAAGATAATAATGGCAGATAGTGCTTTGTTGAAGAAAACTGTGCCATACATTACATAACCATTATACCAGAAAGAAAAATGTCCCCAGCCAGATATAGATGTTTTCCAGCCTATTGTCTGATAACAAGTAACAAGCAGAGAATTTCGTCCCGCTCCCGCCCGAGCCGAGGGGCTGGGTTTTGCACTCGCGCGAGGGTGAGGAAAAGGAAGGGAAAGGAAGGCGGGAGGTGTTCTGTCCGGGGGCTCGGCAGCCCCGTTTGCGGTTTTTGCGCCCAAGCGCGCCTGCCGTTTTGGGACAGGGGATGACTAAAGGCTTTTCAATGGATGGAGGACAATTACAAAGTGGCAACTGGATGTGTGGTTCATCCGACGAGACATATCCAACCAATAACTAAACACATATGTTTGCTTTCCGTTCAGCCACCACCAAAGCCCTCCGTACCTCCACGTTAGCTGCATTTGCTCCACGTTCTGCGTTTGTCCGTTTCATTTCGGAGGAAACTCGCCAGGCAATCGATGAAGCTGTGCGTTCAGCACCGGTGGTTCTTTTCATGAAAGGAACTCCAGAGGCTCCAGCGTGTGGTTTCTCTAGAGCAACTATCCAACTGCTTGGTCAACAAGGCGTTGATCCGCTTAAATTTGCAGCTTATAATGTTCTTGAAGATGACGAACTAAGACAAGGTATCAAGGAGTACTCAGAGTGGCCAACTATTCCACAACTTTATGTGAATAACGAATTTGTCGGTGGTTGTGATATATTAACCAACATGTCCCAGTCTGGTGAACTTGCAGAACTTCTGGACTCCGCTGGTGCACTTATCCCTTTGGAAGAAGATAAATAGTCTCTACAGTAACACTTTTACAACTAGTCTTTTTACATTCCTGATACCTGTATAAAGTAAATCATTTATTTGAATAATGTTTTTCTTCGCCTTAAGTCGCAAAACTATCATAAGTTAGAGACTCCATTAGAAGAAATTGAAGGATGTAGAATGGTATTTAACCCTTACAGCAAACCTTCTCATTTTCATATTCGTTCCCTACTGATGAGAGGTAGAAATCCAGAGTAGCAAACAAAAATGCATACTTCTATCTATCTCCTAATGAAAAGAACGGCTAAATCACCCAACCTGGTATATATTATATTGCATACAAGGTGTATTATATATTTTAAATCATCTTCATACCCTGATATTCATTATTGTTTATAGTTCTTCAACTTTATTGCCCGTCACATCATCAAATTTCTTTTGAAAATCATCCATCATTCTTCTGGTACTATTCAAAAGATTTTTACTGAATGAATCAGACATCTCCTTCCAGTCAATTCTTTTAAAACTTCTTGAATTTACCGCTTTGTTGCAAGCAGCTTGAAATAAATATTCTCCAAACTTCAAATATTTCCTCATATATCCAACAGAATCAGGATTATGTCCAAAAACATCAGGTCTAAGCTCATAACCTGTAGCTAGTTTAATTCCCGCTAGAATCATCGATACTAAAACTGCATCCACAGTTAAATGAAACAGACGACCAATGTTGAACATCTATCAGATGTTAGTAGATGTGCATGAGGAAAATAATTTATAGATCTACATACACCCATAGTTGCCTGTTGAAACTTGACCGTAATTGGTCTGAAATATACGATAAAGCTGCAGTATTCTTGATGGGGGCAAAAATCAATACAAAATTAACGATCGCAGCTTAGTTTGAAAAGTTAGTTTTTTGGCAATATTAACTAAAACATTAAGCATATACATTGTTTAATTATTCAGTAAGTTATGAGTGTTAAAAATGGATCCAATACTTTAACATTGCCATCATCAGTGACGTCGATGCCATATATTCCTACACCATTGACAGAATCAATTATCAATACATTGAACCCTATAAAACTTTTCAATGCTTCATCATCGAGCACTACTACTCCATTAACATCGATATCTCATAATCCACAGGGTACTTACTTCGTTTCTACTTCTCCAAATGGATCGTTGCAATTATATAATGCAGTAAAAGGAAGACATTTCAAAACCATTTATTCGAAAAAATACGGTTGTTCTAACGCGTCATTTACATTGCGTACGGCAACACAATCTACTCCAACTTCTTGCCTAATAGCATCAACAATACCAACGACACAAAACGATGTTTCAAATCATGCAATTAGACTACTAGATCTCAATACAAACTCATTTATACGATATTTTCAAGCACATACAAGACAAGTATCATCTATTGAATCTTCACCATCACCAACTTTTGGACTTGATTCCTTCTACTCTGCATCGTTTGATGGTTCCATAAGAGCATGGGAATCTCGAACAGACAAATGCTATGCTTGCCTAGGCAATATGGGATCAGATCCTGTAATTTCCTTGAGTCAATCAGGTACACTAATGGCTGTTTGGACAAACGATACTAGGAAACTTCGTATTATCCCCATTGAATCATTCCCAGTAGGTATCATTTTGGAAGTGTTTGTACCTGATATCAGAGGTAGAGTCGAAAAAATAATATGGGCATTGAATGATATGCTCATTCTTGATACGCCTGGTTACAATAAAACCGTTGTTGATTCAATCAGTGGTAAAGTGGTTGGAACTTTATGTGGCGTTACTGAGTTCGTTGTTAATGGAGAGACAATATTGCGTAATGGAAGCTGTGATATAATCCCAGATGGTACATGGTGTCTCAGTGGTAGTGGGGATGGAACAATTCTTGCTTGGGATATTAGCAAGATTGGAAATAATAATAAAACTATTAATCCAATAGTTTTGAAAAATCAAGAGCTTATTTCAAAACAAATTGTTCCCAGAATTCTCAGCGTCAATCCTAAACTAGGCTCTGTTGTTACAGCTGATACGGAAATAGTAATGAGCTTATATGCACCAGCATAAATTATTCCGGATATCTGATATCGGCATTATTGAAACACCATTCGCACCAATCTTTAAGCATTTCAATGCCACTTTGTTCAATAGTTTCAATATCCCCAATAACTATGAGTTGTTTCTTACAACGGGTAATGGAAACATTCAATCTTCGAAAGTCAGAAAGGAACCCCACATCAGATGATGTCCACTTGAAATCTCCGGTCCCTGTATTAGATCTTACCAACGACAATATGATGATTTCCTTTTCTCGACCCTGGAACCCATCAACGGTACTTATTTCCACATTAGGGAAAATTCCTATATCATTATCATTTGATTCATCATCATCGTCATCTAATAATCCGGACCAAATCAATGATCTCAATCTTGCGACTTGTGCACTATAAGGTGCAATGACACCAATATCCTCCTCTTTCACACCATATTTTACAAGATTGGCAATATGTTTATGAACAAGATAGCATTCACCTATATTATATTTCGATCCGCTATTCAATACAGTATTGTTCTCTGTATTTTCTTCCATAGATTCGGGAAATAAACCACCTTGTGTATCAATCCATATTACCTGCTCTGTTAAATCACTTGCATCTTCGTCAATATTTAACTCATTGATTGTTTCAGTAATCTCTGCTACGTGTTTCTTTCTCTTAGACATTTTCTTGCTTCCGCATTCGTGCGTTATTTGTAACTTCTTGTAGCTCTTTAATAAATCCACAACTGTTCCATTTTTAACAGAATCTGCTGCTTTCAACTTTCCATAATACCATTCTGTACTTGGAAAGTTCATAACCTTTTCGCACATTCTATATTGAGTATCCAAAAACTTGATAAAGGGAATGGATAAGTTATCACCGCCATATATACGAACAACTCTATCGAATAATGATTGTGAAAGAACGTGGTATGCACGTTTACTCGACATACCATCATCCCCCACCAATGTATCCTTTTCTGAAATATGAATAGTTGGTGGTAATTGCTTGTTATCTCCAGCTAAAACTAATCTTTCTGGACCATGATTTATTATTGGAATCCAACAGGAAGGTTCAAATGCTTGTGAGACTTCATCGATTATAACAGTATGGAAAAAATTCTCTCCAAATCCATGCTTATTAGAGACGTTTTCGTTATTGTAAATATTAGCTACTATCTCCCATGAACCTGATCCATGTAAAGTTGCGACAACAACCTTTGAGCCAAGCAAAACATCACGCACAGATTTCTTGTTTCTCATTCGAAGTTCTTTATTGAGAAGTTTAATCTCTTTCCATAACTCTTTCCTATCCACATAGACTTTACTTGTTCTTGGTTTTCGAACTTCATTTTCTAGTTTTGTTATATCCTTTTGTAAATCTTTCAATTCATCTCCTTTCAAATTGGCTACCAAATAATCTAAAGAGTGTTTTCTCGTCGATTCCAAAACTCTAGCAGGATGACCTATTCTTATCAATTTGCTGACATCTCTGAAATGACCGGAGAGTCGCTCAATTATGGTATCAGCAGCAATGTTTGAAGGAGCAGTGATCAAAATTCGTTTTTCTTTATGAAGAATAAGATGTTGAAGCACAAATTCAACAATTGTTGAAGTTTTACCCGTACCTGGTGGACCATGAATTATAGTAAGTGGGTTAACTAATCCAAATTCAATAGCTTCTTTTTGAGAATCATTGAGATTGCCGTTTGCAAAGTTCAAAGTAAGATTTGGTTTAGTAACATTGTATTTCATTGTTCCAAGAAGATATTGGACAATCGGTGGAGCAAACTCAACTTGTGATAGGGAATCTAAAGAATACTCTGATAACTTACGCAAAGTAGATTCCATACGACGATAAGTAGTCTCATTATTGATTTTAACGATCCATACCCTTGAGTTTTGGTTGTATAAGTTCCAAATGCGCTCTGAAAGTATAGAGTCTATATCGTTAGGTAATGCAATTGAGATTCTGTTGTTGTTTGAAGACGTCACTACACCTTCGATGGTGGCTTGTTCGAGCTCAACCATATTGTTGTCTTCACTTTTAGAAGAGTTTTGCAGTTTCCTCAAAACATTGTTGTTTGAAATTGTGTCTAGCTTCACGATATCACCAGGTCGAAAGTCATTGTTTGATAACTGGTTTGTTCCTGTTATGTTTGAGCTTGGGATTCTGTTAGATTTGCTATTATTCTTTTTGACTTTTAGTTTTGTCTTAACTCCACTAATAGCTGGGTCTGTACTGAGTTCAACAATCAGCTTTCCTCCAAAACTAGTTTTGATATTATCTATAACTAAATTTAATATGGCAAGTCCATTTCTAGCAAGTGCTTTCGGTGGAGTGGACGTAAGGAGTTCATGTGTTGACTCATAGTCTAGCTTCTTCTCAACTGCAAGAGCTGACAGAAAAGTGTTGGCTAACTGTTGATTTTCAGTCATTAGAAAGTTGTACAAAAACGTAAAGTTTTGGTATTCTTTTTTGACATGAAAACTTACTAAAATTAGAATAAACTAATACGCAACACCACAGTGATATACATATTACAAAAATTAATAAAGTAATTAATTTGGTTGCTTACAGTTTTGCGATAATTTCATGTCATTCATTAAAAATAAAATAACTAATGCAATATAAAAATGGTGTCAATATGATTCGAATATGATGAGTCTGAGTCGTAACTGAGTGGATCTTAAAAATAAATAGTAATAAATATAGATGAAGATAAAACTATCTTACATGATGACTAAATCACCAAACTTCTCCTTGTAACCTGGAACTTCAAACTTACCGTTAGAGACCATGTATTTAACCTTGTCTTCAACGTCTGGTCTTGCCTTGACGAAATCATCAACAGTTAATTGGTCGAATGGTCTTGCAGATTCAATATCAGCTAAAGTCTTTTCTAATTGGGATAATTCTGCTAAAACTAAAGATTCGGTTTCCTTTGCGTTCTCAATGGCTTTAACTTCAAATGCTTCAATAACCTTTAATTGCTTAGATAAATCAATTGTAGAAGCCTTGAAAGATGCAACATCCTTCTTGATGGTGTTGACGATTTCAGTGTTTTTCAACTTGTTGTATGTTTCGAAATTGATATCAGTTGGTTGTTGCTTGTAAGTGAATAAAACCTTCTTTGCTTCGTCATTTCTCTTCTTGAACGCAGTAAGTTCAGTAGCGGTTTTACCAGTGAGACCTAATTGTGGGATGATCTTAGCCCAATCGATTTTAGTTGCAGACTTTGCGACAGACATGGTTGATTAGTGAGATGGTCAGGGTGGCCACACTACCTACGTGTCTGTTGGCCATCGTGGCTCCTTCACTGTGTACGCTCTTCACCACCTCGAGCGCTCTCCGCGAGAGCTCAGGCCTCGCCAGAACCCGGCACAAGTGGCGCGTCCATTTCCCGCGTGCGTGTGCGTTGTGCCGCCTTCCCTTTTGGGCCGTAAATGCGAGAAAATGAAAAATGTTGCCAAAATTGAGCGGGGGAGCACGGGAGCACGTGACGCGCCGTAAAGATCAACATGTTCTGTCTCGTGGATAACCATGATCGGACAGGTTTAAGTCTAAACTTGGCCCGCAATAGCGATATTTTAGTTGAAGCAAGGCTCCTTTTCACTTTGAAAGAATCAACGACCGTATATACATGTCTAACTCAGCTACACCCAATCGTAGTTTGAGCCCATACAGCCTCAATCCAGAACTAACAACCAGTTTCAGCTATCATCATGATTTTTCCAACTCGGGATCCAATTTAACAAAAGACGACACCGCACATTTTAAAAGAGCACTTCTACACAAATGGAAACATGATCAATCTATCTTATGTATGGTTGCATCCCCAAAACGGAAACTACTTTACTGTGGTACACAAAAATCATCAATTGTGGTTCTCGATCTGATCACATTCCAGAAGAAACTTGAGATTTTTACACATGTTGGTTCAGTATTATGTCTACATTTAAGTGAATGTGAAGATCTTTTATTTAGTGGTGGTAGTGACTCTTTAGTTAAAGTATGGAGTATTAAAGATGTGGGCGATTCCACTTCTTATGATTCTACGATAAGTCTGATTCCAACTCATACAATATACACACTTATAGATATAGGAGATATTTTTTCAATCGTATGGGTTGGCGAATTGAAAACCATCTTTTTTGGTGCACAGAATGCATCTTTATTCTATATTCATATTGATACAGTTACTATCGGATCTGTTGATGATCACATCAAATTCATGCCATCCAATCGATTTGACAGGTTTTTCGATTCCAAAGGGTCTTCACCCTCTGTTGACAACCATTTTGATCCGCAAGATCATTCCAATGTGAAGTTGATTCAAGTTCCTCATGAAAACACAATCAATTATGCTCATAATGGTTATCTCTATGCAATTGATTACATCACTATTGATAATCCAGTAACAGCTACTATTGGTAACAATGCTGCTGAATCCTATCATCACATTATAGTTACTGCAGGTGGTGATGGTGATATCAAATTATGGGGATATCAAGCTGATCGAACACAGCCAAGTAAAAGTACGTTGACATTGATTAAAGCATTATGCGATTCTCAAATTGATTCCATTTATTCATTTGCGATCCATTTAGATTCTCTGACAATTTATGCAGGATCTTCAAATGGTAAAGTAGCTATATGGGACCTAGCTACCTTTCAGTTGCTAAAGATTTTCCAAATTGATGATAACGATGTATATACTATGACTCTTTCACCAAGAATTAATGATACTACAATTCATAATCAATGGTTACTCATGGGTACTGAAGAAGGTGTTACTAAAAAGAAAGTTAGTACAAATATACTTGAAATTGAAAATAGTGATGATGAAAACAGCTGCATTAAAGTTACGAAAAACAGTCCATGTCTCACTCTTAAAACTTTTCAATCTGATGGTGAATGTTATCTTGCTAGTGCCGGTTCAGATAAAACGGTATCTCTTTGGTCTTTAGAAACAATGGATAAATCGTGTTTTACGGGAAACACTTCTAATTCACGAAACACAACATCGACAGATTTATCTATCGTTAAAACTAGAGAAAATTTACTTGAATATTTGACTAATGAGAAATTTCAACAGGTACTAGGTGAATTGATCTCATTTAGATCAGTCTCAAAGCAACCTGATTTATTCATGGGTGAATGTAGAAAATGTGCCAACTACTTAACAGTTCTTTTAAAATCTTTTGGCGCATATAAATCACAGTTACTCCCCGTTGATAATGGTAATCCCATTGTGCATGCTTGTTTCAAAGCAAATTCAAAAACTTCTCAGGATAAAGATGTTACCAAACTACTATGGTATGGACATTATGATGTGATTCCAGCTTCTCATTCGACTTGGAATACACCTCCTTTTGTCATGACCCCACAAGACGGTTACCTTTATGCAAGAGGCACTACAGACAATAAAGGACCGATGCTCGTTGCTATTTTTGCGATTGCAGAATTACACGCTAAGGGAGAACTAGAATCTGATGTCATTTTCCTATTAGAAGGTGAAGAAGAGAGTGGTAGTTGGGGATTTCAAAACGTTGTCTACAATAACAAGGACGTAATTTTGAACGGAGATGATAAAGTTGATTGGATTATGCTAAGTAATAGTTATTGGTTAGATGACGTTACACCATGTTTAAATTATGGCTTGAGAGGTAAATTAGATATTCAGCTTGAAGTATGGAGTGATAAAGGTGATCGTCATTCAGGTGTCGATGGGGGTGTTTTCAATGAACCAAGTATGGATTTGGTCAAAGTACTTAGTTCATTAGTTATGGGTGATGAAATTCTGATACCAGGATTTAAATCTGTATACAGTGCAGATAGAGATTTGAAAAGACATCTTGAAGATTGGGAAAAACCTTTATATGATGAAATTTCAAAAAGAGTTGATAAAGTTGACATTAATGAACTTATAAGAAAATGGAGCTTACCAAGTTTAACTCTACACAAAATTGAGATGTCTGGTCCCGACAATGGAACGGTTATTTCTCAAAAGGCAGAAGCTGAATTAAGTATAAGAATCGTCCCCACACAAGACCTTGAAGTTGTCAAGGAATCATTTATTGATTACGTTAATGAATGTTTCAGTAGTTTGAAAACGAATAACTTCATCAAAGTTAAAATAATGCATGAAGCTGAACCATGGCTAGGTAACGTTAATAATACAGCTTACAAAGTATTGAAAGAATGTCTGAGGGAAGAATGGGGAGTTGACCCTATTTTTGTTCGTGAAGGTGGTAGTATCCCATCGATAAGATTTCTAGAGAAGACGTTTAACGCATCAGCGATACATATTCCTACGGGGCAATCATCAGATAATGCACATCTTAATAATGAAAGGGTAAGAATCATCAACCTGTTAAAATCAAAGGAAATTATCAAAAAGGCTGCTAATAGATTACAGAAAGACAAGCCTATTACATAATTTTTCATATTTTATAATACATTGCATAAAATCATTTGCATTTTTGTAGCGTAAACTACATATAGTAACTACAATTGAATGAAAAAAGACATGTCAAAGAGTGACTTATAATGCATTGACCTTAATAGAGCTTAAAATTTTTATGTTATCTTTAAATTATATTAATTATTTAAACAAAAGATTGAAATCTAGTTAATAAATGCCCCACTCTTAAAATTGAGTATTAGATCCAAGTTGCAATTTTTTAAATAGATGCAATCGTTCTGAATGAATCATTTGTATAAAAACAAGTTTGTTTGTGAAGTTTTTTTTTTGATGAGTGATGAGTTGTTGTGGAATTTTATTGTTTTCTCCAATTAATATGTTCGAAAATAGTAAAATTGGCACTAGTTGTATATTGATGTATAATGTAATGTTATTTTTCAATTAGTCTTTGCTGAAATAACTTACTTTCTTCTGAATGCACAACCGTCGGATAACTTACACTTACCACCAGTTGGAGTACACAAAACGTTGGTACATTGATCACAAGTGACAGCAGTTTGAGAGTGGGAGAAGACAGTGGTGATTTGAAGACAACCTGGACACTTAACATCCATGAAATAAGATCTTGGACCTTGAACTAAAGTCTTTAACTTGTGCTTTTGAGCTTCAGAAGCTGCGCTTGGGTTTAACAAATCTTGAACTAAAACCATCTTGTTTGTGTAACTCTTGTTAAAGGATATTAAGACGAAAGTTGTAAGGGCTCCACGTTGAAATTTCCAAAGAAATTGAATGAATTGAAGGTTCAGTAATGCAATCCTTGGAATCTCGCAAGACAGAATTCCCCAGTAGCGCCAGTGAAAATTTTTGGAAAATATAATTGCCTCTTTAGGTAGTCGTGACCGTAAAAATGTCGGGAACTTTGCCTCCCATTTTCTCCAAAAGGCCAAAAAAAATGTAAATTTACAAGTCAGCCCTCATAGTTTGCACGTGAGCTTCCAATACAACTTTATTAACAAAATTGAACAAAAAGGGAGCAAATACTGATAAGGAATGTCTTTCTCAAGGGAGTGACAATCCGTGTTACAGAAATGGTCAGCATAGAGACAGCATATAGCTCTAGTATTACTAGTGGTTTGAATATTTCAGAAAAAAGCCCAAGAGACACTAGAAAACTGTCCCATCCTAATCTTTTGAAGTCACACATCATTCTCTTATCCCTGATTTTCACAATTTTACAAAACCTATCACTATCAAAGTTAACTAATGCAAAACCGATTGTGTTGGTGGTTTCACTTGTTGCTGTATTTCTTTTATTTGTGTATCTGATCCATAAGGTTCCACTTTCAACCGATCTATTTGTTAAAAAAATTAGACTTGTACTACGTGTTCTTAAGAGTTCAACGGATAATCTGAAATTCGACGTTTGCGTAATGGTAATATGCATTCTTTTATTTGGATGGATTATTAGTATTTGGAAAAGTTTTTTAAGTGTAGTGTTATGGGCTGTTGTTATTTGGATTTACAATCTTACAGAAAATACCATTTCAGCTCCCGAAGACACTCCAATCTTACTCAATTCAGCTTCTATTTTTGGAGATTCTAAGTACTCTACCAACTCAGCCAATACCAACCTTGAATCTTCAGCATTACGATATATTAACATTTTAGAAAAAAAAATTGAAGACTTAACGAAAAGAATAGATGAACTAGAAGATTGCAAAATTCAACAGAGCATATTAATCTATACATACAATCACAAACTAACAGAGAAACTCGATAATCTTGAAAAATCTCTTCAAGAGAAAAATAGTCAACTCTACAAAAATTTTGTAACAATACAAGGTACTGTAGAAGCTTTAACGCATCGAAAAAGAGCCCGTTTTGCGATTATGAAGATGTATGTAAAACAGCTGCTTCTTTTCCTCTTGCCCAATCCGGTAATTTTCACTCTTCGACTAAAAAAAAGACTGATTCTCGCGGTCTGGAGAAAACTCCAATCAGTGTTGCATCAATTTGAATCATGATTACATAAGGGAAGGATTTTTTTTTAGACTGTACTACATACAAAGATTACTATTTAGTCAAAACATATAAAGTGACGCAAATACACATGTCACATGGCAAATAAAAGCAGGCCGAAAAAGACAAGAGGCTCGCATTATAAGGTATATGTTTATGGGTCTAGTTGTGACAAAATTATCAAGCATGAAGATGAATGTGAAGATGACATGAATGATTCCCAGGAACAACGCATATTAGAGACCGAATTGACGAACATTAAATTAGATGCAAAACCACATGATAATTCACAAAACCACTGGAAACTACCCTTTGAATTGATTGTTAAGATTTTAAATTATACCCCTGATTCATGTTGTACCAATCATCTACTTATATGTCGAGCAATTTATTGGCATTTTTTGAATTCTATATACGAAAATCCTGCATTGAAAACACAGAACTTAGTTGCTTTTTTAGATGTTATCAGTGGTGATAATGCGGCATTTGTAAGGAAACCAAACGATCCATTAACAACACCAAAAAATTTGAAGTTAATTTTGAAAAGGAAATATCAAACAAGTGTAAAAGCATTAGATTTGACAAACATTGTTCAGGCAGGGAAAAATTCGTACATGAGTAAGTTATTGAGAAGGACAAGTTCATCTTTGGAAGTTTTCGTTTCATCACAATCAAGTTTTGGTTCGGCACCTTTAATCAGTTTGAGAGGTTGTTATAATTTGAAGGTTTTAGATTTAAGATTGGTTTCTGAAAGTGTCAATTTAGTCGAACTTTTCAAAAGTATTGAATTACTTCCAAATTTAGAACAACTTTGTTTCCCCAGAAGTTCATTAATTTGTGACGAATATGACTTTAAATGGCCTCAGAAATTGTGGTACCTTCGACTACAAGGAGGAATTTCCGATAAATTTGCATACGATGTTCGATTCCCATCAAGTATCACTCATTTAGAATTTGCACATTGTCCCCAATTAACCAAGGATGGTTTGAATAATATATTGCTAAATATTGGGATTAATTTAACAAGATTATCAATTACATATCCAATGCCCAAAATTGGTGATACAGGAGGTGATAGAGCATTTTATTATTGTCCAAATCTTATACATTTTACAGTTGATGTTCAATATGTAACATGGGAACTTTTTGGAGATGAGTACCTTCTTGAATTAGAAGAATATACCAGACCTCTTAAAAGTATAATGATTGAAAGTACTGGTTATACAGGTATGTGCGATAAAATTTCCCCCAATGATATAACGGTTGCAGTTGATGAAGAACGCCTGCCAAATTTGGAAAGGGTCGGTCTTTCTGCTATGCTTGGATGGGATTTTAGAAGTGAAGATATGGAAGATATGGTGAGTGAACTCGATCATCATGGTATTGAAGTATTCAAAATCTAAAAGAAAACGTTTTACGATGAAAACCCATAGCTATAATATATGTAAATCTATATTTGTTGTAACAAGTGTTTACAGGGCCTTGTTCATGAATTTCTTTCTTGAAAAGGCTAGCCAAAATTTACTTGGCTTATCTGTATCATTTTGATAGAGTCTTTGAACCAACCTGCTTGTCAATTCTTGTCTGAATTGTGAGAGATACTGCCTCAAAAATACAGAGTCATTTTTAGTTGCTGGTGGTAAATACACTGCATTTAAGGGGAAACCGGCATCACCAGGAATTGCAAAGTCGTCTAAAGCCAAATTCGTTAGAAGTCTGACGGCATTACTCTGTGTGGATGTTGGTGATAATGAGTTCAAACACTGTGACACAAACAAAATACCATAGATTAACATTCTATCAGCGGCCCCCTTGATTTCAAAATTCTTGAAAAATGTATTAGCCCTAAACAAATCTAAAACCTCATCGATTATATCATACTCTTCCATACAAGGTATTGCAGGTCCCCTGAATTGAGTTTTTATAGGTAATACCGCCATATTACCAATTATTCTTGCATTAACATCTTCTTCAGCTAAAAATGTAGAGTGGTAAGCCTAGAAGAATAGTCCATGTTAGTAATTGCGCTTTCAAAAGCATTGCTTTCTGATTGAGTAAAATTGAGTAGAACATACGGGCATAGCTGCAGTGTTGTGTAAGTAAGCAAGCAAGTAAGATAGACAGCACTGCAGTGTGCAATGCATGAAGGCGTGTCAGAACATGTTCTGTTTGAAGACGGAGCGGGTCAGGACCGAGTCGAGAATCCGAGCTCGCGGGAGCCCGATGCGGAAATTGGTGTGACGGGCAGAACACTTCTTACAAGTGTGTGGAAAAGAGGTGTCCAACCAGCACACAACGCTTTCTTGCACACGCCATAGCAGCACTCTCACATATCTAATGGACTACGGGAGAGGAAGCAGGGCGAAGAAACGTCATGACGATTTAAGGTCGCAGTTTGCGGCGCTGCCTGCAAGCATGCCGATCGAAGATATTCCGTCCTTGCCAGCACCTAAAGTGGTTTCACCAATTCAAGAATACCCATTGCAGCCACAATTACAGCAACAGCAACAAACGCAAACTGAAAAGTCTCCTTATAATTATCAACAACAGCAGCAACCACCACTGAGCTCACATTACTACGAGAAAAGTAGCTCTTCATCATCAATTCCAACATCGTCAAATTCAACGTCAATAAACAATCAGACATCTAATCCTTCGAGTAACAGTTATATTTCCGCTCAGAAACAACAGGTTAGCTATATATCTCAAAAGCAGAGACAACCGTACTATCAGAAAGCTCCTTTGCAATCAAACCAACAACAACCTGATTATTTTCGACCATCAACAGAGACGACACCATCCGGTGATAGTAAGTATGTTCAGCAACAGAATTACAGTTCTCAAACGACACCAATATACGCAAACTCCCTGCAAAATCAATTGGATTGCAAACACAATGAAATACCTCGACCTGTTGAAAGGAAACCTTCCAATCCATATTTTGCTGAACAACAATATCAACATCAATATCAACAACAGAGTCCGCAAAGACAACAACAACAACAACCGTATTATTATCAACATCAAGCCCAGCCACAACAGCCACAACCTCGCTTACAACAACACCATTATCAACAACTATCTCAAACTCAATCTTTCCCTGTACAAACACCGATGAATCAAACTAACTACAATTCCTCAGAGCAAATAAAATCATCAGTAAATACACGGCCAATAAGGCAACGAATGCAATCTAATCTAACTCCTTTAAATACACAAATATCACCAGATCAAAGGTATAAACAAATGGAAAGTCCAATGTCGTTACAAACAACTCCAATAAATAGTATTACTTCTCCGGCTACAGATCAGTCAAATGAAAGGAAAGATACATTGTATCAATCTCGAGAATTGCTGCCTGGAAAAGCGTTTGGTATAAAGCAGAGACAGGGATCTGAATCCTTGCCAGCAAAACAGCAGCATCAATACCAAAGATCTCCTTCTTTACCAACAAAGGAAACTTTTGAAAAATTAACAGGGGGTAGTAAGACTAGTAACACATCATTGAGCAATCAAGATACATTACCGGTCTCTCCATCAAGAAATGGTTCCATAAAAACGAGTCCAATTGTCAGACAGTCCATCAATTTTTTGAGTAAAGCAAGAAATTTCTCTGTATCATCGAATAATGGACAACCTGAGTCTCCAGTTTATGCAGGACATAGCTCTTCAAAGGAAATGGAAAAGTATCATGTGTCACAAAAGCAAGTTACTGGCAGTGGAAGAGTTGTCCCTCAAAGAATCAACTATTCTACATCTTCATCAATGAAAAAATCAAGGTCTTTCAACTCCTTAACTAAGCGTGTGGCATCTAGCTCATCTCTTAGGGGGGCTGCAGAGAAAAGTAAATTTGTGTCTAGCACCTCATTGAGCAGTGCAGCATTAGCTGCATCCACTTCAGTTAGAAAAAGATACATATATCCTGCACTTTTATCAGAAGTGGCTGATGCATTTTTACATGAAATCAAATTAAGTTGTCATTTTAAGTATGGTATTGAATATAGGAATTCATTTTCAGGTGCAGAAGCAGTTGATGTCATTTGCGGTATTACTAAGATTCGTGACAGAAATTTGGCTATCATTTTAGGTAGAGCATTAGATGCCCAAAGGCTATTTCATGATGTTTCTTATGAACATAGATTAAGAGATAATAGAAGTGAAATATATATGTTGAGTGATGAATTATCATATGGTCAACAGAATGATACTTTTAGGAGACAAGACTCTGTTACAAGTATGAACAATAATGAGGAATTTGGTGGTTCGGTGACCTCTCTTTCTACGTTGACTAATGAAAAACCAGTATTGAAAACTTCAGTAAACGGTGTGTTTACCTTGTTGACTGAATGTTACTCCCCAACTTGCACACGCGATAAACTTTGTTATAGTGTTTCTTGTCCTAGAAGGTTTGAACAAAAAATGAGATCCGAAATGCAAAATGGAAGCTTAGTCAGATCTGATTCTCATATATCATTTGATCATGATGAACAAAAGCAATATTGGCAATTGACTGTACCAAAAGAAGTTGTTGAAAGTTTAGACAAGCGAGAAGTTAAACGTCAAGAGTGTATATTTGAAACTATCAATTCTGAAAAAACATTTATAAAAGATCTTGAATATATTAGAGAATTTTGGATGCGGCCCTTATCAGAAACCAAAATCATCAAAGATAAAGAAAGGGATCAATTTATTAGGAACGTTTTTCATAATATCAATGAGATTTGGGATGTCAATCATAGATTCGCTGAAGCATTGGTTAGACGACAACAGAAAAGTCCGATTGTAGATACAATTGCCGATATATTCCTTGAATATATACCTCAGTTCACACCATTTATAACATATGGTGCAGGGCAAGTCATTGGTAAGTATGAATTTGATAGACAAAGAAGACATAATGCATTATTGAGAAGATTTATCGAAGATACAGCAAAGAGAGAAGAGTCAAGGAGATTAGATTTATCTTCGTTCTTATCTAAACCAACCACTAGACCGGCAAGATACCCACTTTTACTAAAAAGTATAAGAGATCATACAGATCCAGAATCCCCTGATTATAAAAAATTGGGTGAAGCAATCGAACTTCTTGAGAAGATTTTAACAAAGATTAATTTTGAGACTGGAAAACAATCAGATAAAATGAATCTGTTCCAGATAAAGCAAAAACTTTTGTTTAAACCGGGTGAGCTTGTCGATTTGAAATTGAGCGCAGAAAATAGAAAGATGATATATCAATGTACACTCAAAAAGAAAGGTTATCAAGATAAGGAAAAGCAAGGTGAGATTCATGTGTATCTGTTTGATCATTGTTTACTATTTGTTAAACTCGGCTACCTCAATAAAAGGGAAGTCTACAAGGTTTATCAAAGGCCAATTCCACTGTCATTGTTATTCATGTCAACTACTGAATTACCACCTACAATTAGAGCAATTCGTAAATCAGCTCAAAAAAATGGATCTTCTTTACCTTTGATTGGTACAAACAACTCATCTGGTATGGTACCGTTGAATTCAACTGTTTCAAAATCTCCAATTTCCTTTAAATATCTTGGTATTCATGGCTATGAATTGACTCTCTATGGTACCCCAGCAGCTCAAAAAATCCTAACATCAAAAATTGAAGCACAAACAAAAAAGATTTTAAGTGATAATGATGTTTACACTCTAACACCACTGTGTTCCAATTTTTTCGATGCTCAAAATAGAATCAACTGTGTAGTTCCTTATGATGGTGGTAGGAAGTTACTATATGGTACTGATTCTGGTATATATATCAGTGATAGGACAGATAAAAATATGTCAAGAAACAAGGTGATCAGTAAGGTTAACATTATTCAGGCTGAGATCATTCAGGAATATCAAATACTAGTTGCTCTTTGTGACAAAAAATTGTTGTGCTGGCCAACAAGCGTTTTAACTAGCGGAGATGCTGCTAAAAATGCAAAGCTAGGAAAAGAATTGATGAACCATGTCTCTTTCTTCAAAATTGGTATTTGTGATGGAAGAATGTTGTTATGTGCTGCGAAATCCACCTCGAATATTGTTAGGATATTTGAACCAATTGATCCAATCCAACAAAAGAAAAAGAAGAATATGTTCATTAACAACAAAGATGACATTCATTTTTCATCAGAACCAGTGTCAATCAATTTCTTGAAGACTAAACTATGTGTGGGTTGCTCTAACGGTTTCCAAATTGTCTCACTCGTAAACAACTCTATGGAAGAATTACTCGATCCAGCAGATACATCCCTTGAATTTGCTACCAGCAAAGAAGGGTTGAAACCATTGAGTATCGATAGAATCAATAGTGACTTTTTGTTGTCATACTCAAGCTTTTCATTCTTTATTAATCACAATGGTTGGAGGGTAAGGCCTAAGTGGATGATTGAATGGGAAGGAATTCCACATCAGTTTGCACTTTGGTATCCATACCTTCTTGCCTTTGAATCTAACTTTATTGAAATTAGAAGTGTTCAGAATGCAGAACTTTTAAGAGTAATAGTGGGCGAAAACATTAGGTTTTTACATGCTTCTTCACAAGAAATTCTCTATGCTTACGTCGATGATCGTGGTTACGATGTTGTTGCTTCATTGGATTTCTGGGACAAGAGTATGAAATCTAGGAGCAGAGCTAATACCACTAATACAGATGAAAAACTAGTCTCTAATGAATCGAAGTAACTATAATATGTACAATCTGTAAATTCATAGCATAAAACATTAATTTTTAACGATCCTATTTTTACATAAAATTATTTACTTTCTTTTGTCACGTGAGAAGTACTCGTGTGGATTACTTACGATCAAAGTCTTGTAAGCTTAGGATTAGAAACTGGCACAACAAAACAGCTTTGTACTCGATCATAACTACCAAAACTCGAAGTGGCATGAGTTCTGAGCTTAGGCATGGGTTTTCTAATAATCCCTATTATTTAGATAATTTACAAACCCATTATTACTCTCATTTTGATTTGAAAAGAAATACTACTTCAGCCAATCCATCTGATCAAGATGACATTTACAAGATTACTGATTGGAAATCAACTGGAAACAAAAAGAAAACTACAATGGCAGCTCTGGTCTTATGTTTAAATTTGGGAATACCTCCTCCCGATATAGTTAGACCCCAAGAATATCCGATACTTGAAGCATACGTGAATCCATCTACATATCCAGATTCTAAACTTGCGCTACAAGCGATTGGAAAGTCATTACAAAGCAACTATGAGTCAATTTCATCAAGAGCAAAGTTCAAACACTCATTAGACCCTTCCGTTGAAGATTTGAAAAGGTTATGTACGTCATTGAGAAGGAATGCTAAAGATGAAAGAATACTCTTTCACTATAATGGGCACGGTGTTCCACAACCCACTCCTTCGGGTGAAATTTGGGTATTCAATAGAGGATATACGCAATATATACCTGTTAGTTTATACGATCTTCAAAACTGGTTGGGGGCTCCCTATATCATGGTAATTGATACAAATGCTGCTGGTCACGTCATTGAAAACAATAAACGTTTTTTACAGAAAAGAATTGATGATGAAGCTAATAATCATACGGATGTTGCCGCACCATCACCTGTTGGTGCTTATATTGAAAGTATTCAATTAGGTGCATGTCAAAGTAATGAGATACTTCCTTTGAATCCAGAATTACCTGCCGATCTTTTCACTTGTTGTCTTACCCGCCCCATTGAAACGAGTATCAAATGGTTTGTTCTGTTTTCACCTTTAAGAGAGAAAGGCTATTATGATATCTTGAAAAACAAAGACGGTGTGATTGAGATTCCTGGTAAGCTAACAGACAGAAGGACGCCGTTAGGTGAACTTAATTGGATATTTATTGCTATCACGGATACAATTGCTTGGACAACACTATCGAGACCATTATTTAAAAAGCTCTTTAGACAAGATCTAGTTATTGCTGCATTGTTCAGAAACTTTTTGTTGGCTAAAAAGCTAATGCCGGAAGCTGGATGCCATCCAATTTCTGATCCTCCACTTCCAGATTCAAGCGATCATGCAATGTGGGACTCTTGGGACCTTGCAATTGATCAGATTTTATTTCAAATGCTGAAAAAGAAGGAATCAGAACCAGAAGAAGAAGATCTAACAGATATTCCCCAGTTACAAGTCACCGAAACGGGTGGTGAGAATGATTTGAGCAAAAAGACAAAACCACCGTCTCAGCCGACCTTGAATGGTCTACCTGGTCAAAATGGCTGGAATTATCAACACTGTACTTTTTTTCAACAACATTTGACTGCCTTTGAGGTTTGGCTTCAATACGGTTCTGCAATAAAGGAGCCACCTCAACAATTACCAATTGTATTGCAAGTTCTACTTTCACAAGCTCACAGACTTCGAGCGTTACATTTACTTTCCAACTTTTTAGATCTGGGACCTTGGGCAGTTTACCTTGCTTTAAGCGTAGGGATGTTCCCCTATATTCAGAAGTTACTACAAAGTCCCTCTCCAGACTTAAAACCTATTTTAATTTTTATTTGGACACGTATTATGTCAGTTGATTACAAAAATGCTCAAAATGAATTGATCAAAGACAGAGGATATAACTACTTCATTCAAATGCTGAAATTTCAACCCCGTCCTTCACAACCTAATATTCAAGGAAATCCGCTTGTTATTGAAAGTCCTGCGGTGAACAACAATGTCACATTTGCAGACCAAAAGGCTATGAGTGCATTTGTTTTATCAATGTTTATCAGAGATAACAAGCAGGGACAGAAACTTGCTTTCTCGATGGATTTAATTAATGTTTGCACTGACTATATTGAAACATCTGAAAGTCCTCTGTTAAGACAATGGAGTGCGTTGCTTATTAGTGAATTTGCGAAAAAGAATTTAGAAGCAGTAGTGAATATCATCAGAGGTGGGGCTGCAATGAAGTTACTGGGATTGATCAACGATCCTATTCCAGAAATTCGTACTTCAGTGATTGAGGCTTTGAGTAACTTTATTTTACTTCCATCAGAGTGTGAGGAATTGGATCGTATTTATGGGATACAGGAAGAACTCAGCAAACAAGATCTTTATACAGCAAGTGAGGTACTTG
This sequence comes from Pichia pseudocactophila, assembly GCA_039700735.1. Classification (NCBI taxonomy): domain Eukaryota; kingdom Fungi; phylum Ascomycota; class Pichiomycetes; order Pichiales; family Pichiaceae; genus Pichia; species Pichia pseudocactophila. The sequence goes on from JBBJZV010000152.1 coordinate 71,995, forward strand.
AGTTTTGTGGGGACGGGTCTGCTCTGATTAGAAGAGAAATTACATGTTTATTTAGCAGACTAGTCGTACGCTATATTCGATTTTTCATGGTTTGTGCATTTTGTCAATTAGAAGAAGAGATTACCCTTGTAGATGAACCCTCAATGATTGATGAAATGAGAAGAAAATCTCCAGCATATGGATCTGTATTTGCAACTGTCTGGAAAGCTTTATTAGTATTAAGTGAAGATCCACATGACGAAGTTAAAGATTATGCGCAGCAGATAGTTGATTACATAATGATACAATTGAATGAATCAGAACTTAGAGATGCTGTGCTTTCCATGGAAGATTATCTTTTACAAAAGCGTAATGGTGGAGGTTCTTCAGATACAGATTTTGGTAATGATATTGTCATGAGAATCAGTGGAAATAACAAGCCCGTGAACTTGACATCACGTAAGCATGATATTAAGAAAGGCACCAACGTTGGTAGACGTGTACAATCTTTAAATCTTGATTCCAATATACGGTCAGAATTGGAAACTCGTTCAAAGAAATTGAACTCAAGTGCTTCTTCCACTTATGGTTCCTCCGTCGGTGATAAAGTGTCCACTCTTAAATCTTGGTTGAGCAACATTGGCTTCCACAATGAAAAGGAAGAACAAAAACCACATAGTATTGGTTCATTATTAATTCAGCAACCATCTACATTTGCATATGGTGCTAATCCTCGGCCAACTACACCACGTTTTCAACCTCGTCAAAAATCAAATGGGGTCCCAATACTTCCTCTAACAAGTAGATTTCTTGATTATAGTGATGAGTATTTCCAAGAATCACAATTAGGTCCTAAGGAATCAGACGAACCTGGAAGTGAAGAATATATGAAAAGAGTTTGGAGAAAGAATAGGAATGAGGCTATAATTGCGGCGACTCAACCGCAAAAGAGTTTGGCATTAAATGGAGAGTGGAAAAACGTGGTTTGTAAAATTGACAATCTCTCTCAACCTAAACTCATACAATTCACTCAATTCGAGAAGTGGCTAGCTGCAACAGATGAAAAGGATAATATTACTGTTTTTGATTGGAATAAAGGTGTAGAACTCAGTAGGATGTCAAATGGGAATCCATTCGGAACAAAAATTTCTGACATGAAATTTTTGAATGAAGATAATGTACCATTACTCATGACAGGGTCTAGTGATGGAGTTGTTAGAATTTATAAATCATTTCATGACATTGATGAAAGTCAGTTGCTAACATCGTGGAGGGCCCTAACTGATATTATCCCAACACCACGTTCTGTTGGTCTTTTAACTGAATGGCAACAAAGTAGAGGTACCCTGTTGGTAACCGGTGATGTTAAAGTTATGAAGCTATGGGATGCAGCCAGGGAGAAATGTATTTTAGACATTCCGCTTAGATCTACATCACAAGTTGTTAGAATCACTTCAGATCAAGTTGCTGGTAATATTATTGTATGTGGTTTTCAGGATGGTTCATTAAGAGTTTACGATAGAAGATTAGAGGCAAAGGATTGTTTGATAAAGGCTTACAAACCACGTAGTACAGTAGAAATGTCACCCATATGTAATGTGCATATGCAAAGAGGAGGAATGCGTGAGTTGATAAGCGGACATTCTAATGGATTGGTACAATTATGGGATATAAGACAGGATAATCCGATTTTAAAGTTTAGAGCATTTGAGAAGACGATGACAACAGCATTTGTTCATGAACACGCACCTGTCATTGCTTGTGCGAGTAAGGAAGTTGATATTTATAGTACAAAGGGACATCTTGTGTCCACCATTACCAATGGTAGTTATATTCCTTCACTAAATGGAAATACCAGGAATAGTTCCTATATCAACAGCTTAACTCTTCATCCACACCGAATGATGTTGGCTACCAATTATAATCAAAGTTCAGAAATTACAATATACCAATGTCTGGAAAGAAAAGGTAGAGGTGATGAATTCTACTCTACAGAAGAGTTGATAGGAGATTACGAATGAATTCATAACTGTGTATTAGTAACAGGATAAATTAGACATTCTAGAGAACAAATGTAATCGATAAATGGAAGTTTTATGCGAGGCTCGCTCATAACTGCTTCTTTTTTCTATGGAGGCTCACAAGATTCAGCTCGGTTTTAGCGGAGAAAGACCCCCCGTAGACAGTCTTATACTTCTGGCAATACTTTTACCTAAGATCCAGCAAGCCATTTGCATAATAAGTAGCCAACAAGGTACAAATCATGAAACATCAAAGAAAAGGTTGACTAACTCAAAACAGACGTTGAGCCGCCAGGTCGGGGATTGATTGAAAAGGCTAAATTGGCATTCTAAATTATTTCGCACTGGCGCTGAAATCCGAGCCCTTTTGAAGATCAGCAAGTAGAACATGGAATATTTTCCACCATCAGGTCCCTCTAATAAGAAGATCAAACAACCGTTTTTCCTCCTTGCTTTTCAAAAAATATCTTGCTTATAGTCTTATACTCAAAGTGAACGGAAGTTTCGAAATCAGCATTCATCAAAACTCATACTAAGATCGAATAATAAAGACAATTTTATAAGATGGTAATGAGCTCTGATATTGCAGGTGCTATCGAAGAAGACGATTTTGTGTTTGAAAATGATATAAAAGGTCAAGTTACTACACAGATAAACCATGCTAATAATAAATGTGACTTGACTCTCTCTCAAAGGATGCTCAGTGCGTGTACGGGATCTCTACTGACATCGTTAGTAGTAACGCCGTTTGATGTTGTGAGAATAAGACTACAACAACAAGAACTGCTTTATCCTGTTCAGTCCGTCAGCTCTACATGTTGTAGGAAAGTTTTCTGGGAAACATCTAGCAAATTTCCTGAAACTGTGAAAGGGAATTTGTGCCAGCCTAATTCTTGTTTCAACGAAGGTGCTAAAATTTCAGGTACTTTTCAAGGGATTAGTAAAATTGCAGCAGATGAAGGGATATGTACCTTATACCGTGGATTGGGATTAACATTAGTGATGGCAATCCCTTCAAACGTAGTTTATTTTTCAGGCTACGAATTTCTACGAGATTCATCCCCTTTGAAACAAGACTTCCCCATATTAAATCCATTATTATGTGGATCCATTGCACGTATAGTAGCTGCTACTAGTGTTGCTCCTCTGGAGTTAGTCAAAACGAGAATTCAAGCCGTGCCCAGTACAGCGAATACTGGCTCTGCTGCTATTTTCAAGATGGTTGTCACGAATACGTTAAATGAAATAAAAGTTGGAGGAGTAGGGACAATTTTCAAGGGTTTAGGGTTAACACTTTGGAGAGATGTTCCATTCAGTGGTATTTATTGGGCTACATATGAATTTATCACTCATCAGCTGCGGAGAACACAGTTTTTGGGGGAAGAAAGCACAGTAGTGAATTCAGAGACGAGTCTTTTTGCAAGATCTTTCCTTGGAGGATCTATTGCAGGTGTCATTGCTGCTATTTTTACTAACCCATTTGATGTTGGAAAGACAAGGATGCAAGTCTCTTTTGAAGAAAACAATCAAATGGGTACTTTAAGTAAAAAACGTACATCTAAGGAATCCATTTCCAAATACATCTCATCTATCTATAAAAATGAAGGATTTACTGCGTTATATGTGGGGTTGATTCCTAGATGTATGAAAATTGCTCCAGCATGCGCTATAATGATTTCAAGTTATGAGATGACGAAAAGATTCTTTTCCCCACACCCTTCTTCAACGCCATAAAATCTATTTTGATTTCGTAAAAAAATACATAATATAATACAATTCGCTTTAAGATAATTTGAAGTATAGATTTTTTAGTAGAAGATCTTCCAGAAACTAATCTTTAGCCCATGTGTTTGAATTATCATAGCCGACGTCAATATTACTTTGACGTTTCATTGAATTTTCAGCAAAAATTTGATAGTTATCCTTAACAACAAATTGATTATTACTGTTCGGAATCTCTCTTACGACCAGTCCTTGCTTTGGTGAGACATGTAAATTATTCAAGCCTAAATCTTCCAAGTTACACGAATCGTTATTTTGATGATGGTTGTCTGCATATGCATCCAGTATATCTGCCACAAATTGAGAAGAACCCGTTTCTAAACTCTCTTGGGAAATATTTTTATGTTGAGAGAAGCGTTTCTCTTTTTCTTCGTTTTTGTTTCTTTTAGTTGGAGAAGCATAGTATTTTCCATTTAATAGTTCCATATTAACATCTAAAAGTAAGCCCTGACGAGAAAAGTTTAGTTGTGCTTGGATAAGGTTTCCTTTGTCTGTCAAGATATTATCAAAACTTTTCATATCTAATGTTGATGTGTCTAAAAGCTTAACTATTGCTCTACTTGAATTTTTCATTATATAAGCGTATGCAAATAAAGAAGGTCTTAAATCTTCCCGAACTCGTTTCTCTAATAATGTTTGAGCACTGTGTACAGCATGATATCTATATTCAACTTTATTTTCACTTTGAGTAATTACAGATTGGTCTCTGCACTTTTTCAAAATCTCATCTTTTTCTCTTCTGGACTTAATAAGCTTTCCCAAATCTTCATCTCTTTTGAACTCTTGTTTTACCAATGGTTTAAGTTTGAAAGCAATATTATCGAACCGTTCCGAGAATGATTTGTTGATTAAATCATGTAGTTGCAAAAATTGTCCTATCTCCCTTGAAAGTCTCATCACTTCGTCAGACTCAAATGTTCTAGACCACTCTTCAAAAGACTTCTGCGTTTCAAGAAGCAGATCACCTGATTTTTCAAAGTGCTTTGATAGTTGGGTGAATTGATTTTTCAATCTATTCGCATTTGTTTCTAGGGAATTAACAGCACCAATTTTCTCCAAATGTGGTCTTGCAAAAAGTGCAATGTTTGATGTCTTTTCAGATTTCTGTTCCAAAGCCAATACAGCACTTTCGGCAGTGGTTTGGGGGCTTTCAATATTTAGCTGAAGGTCCAATTCGCAACTACTGTCAGTCAAAGGACTGGGATTAAGGGATGTTTTTGAATCATAGTGAAAGTATTCAAGAGCAGGGACTTTGTTTAGTTTGTTACCCATTTCTTCTTTAAATTGTTTGTTTGGGAAAAGATAGTTGTATAAGAAACACGTACGAAATGTATTGCATAGCAAAACATTAAAAGCCAGTAGAAATTTGCCCCGTCTCTCTAATTGCCATTTTAGGAAATCCTGTACTCACAGTTTGCGTAATGATTGACCCGCATGTGTCTATGCCCCGTTTGTCAAGAAGGTAAGTGACTTGCAATATCAGAGAAGATTCTACATTGTTATTTATGTAGGTTCCTTCTATTTGACACTCCCAAAAGTGGATGGTTCCGCTCACAAGAGATTAGATTCTACTTCATCTGTTATTAGGTCGATCGGCCATCGGTGGTCCAGTGCTCGACTGCTATTCCCCAAAAAGCGACTGTTCCCGCAACCCCAACATACTTATATCCTTCAGATCAATGTGGCATATCCAGACTATTGTCGGGTGTTTTTTTTGTTCCATCAGTTTCGACAACTTGGACAACTTGGGAGAGAAAACTCAAATCAACGAAGCTTCTTTCCAGCCTATTTTCAGCCTCACTCAATTTTGCACGAATTGATCGTAAAAATCTCTTCAACTTTAGTAAAATCGTAACAAACGTTAGCTATACTTTGTCCTTTTCATTTAACTAACTGGAATTATCATACTACAATCTGAGTAGATTTCTGTACATACCAAAAATGATGAAATCCTACTTTAAGAAGGAATGTGATTTCAAGGTAGATTATGCCCCAGCAAAAATAAAAAAATGGAGATCAAGTAGAACTGGTCTACAAGTAACATTGATTGATCAAGCATCTCCTATTGTCAATGGATACTTTGCTGTTGCGACAGAAATTATGAATGATTCAGGGTGTCCGCATACCTTGGAACATCTTATTTTTATGGGTTCGAAAAAGTATCCTTACAAAGGCTTGTTGGATATTTTAGGTAATCTGGCGTTCAGTTCTACCAATGCATGGACTGCAACTGATCAGACAGTCTATACATTAACTTCTGCTGGTTGGGAAGGTTTTAGAATGTTGCTTCCAGTATATCTGGATCATCTTTTCAATCCGACAATCACTGATTCTGCTTGTTACACCGAAGTATACCATGTTGATGGTAAAGGAAAAGAAAAGGGTGTTGTTTATTCAGAAATGCATGGAATAGAGAATCAGTCATGGTTCATTGAAAATTTAGCAGCTCAAAGAGCTCTGTATAAGAAATCAGGCTATAAATCCGAAACTGGGGGATTGACTAAGAACCTCAGAGAGCTCGAGGCCAGTACTATTAGACAATATCATAAAGATAATTACCGTCCAGACAACTTGTGTATTATTGTTACAGGTTCTGTTAATGAAAATGAGTTTCTTGACCAAATGATTGATTTTGATTCTGAATTGAATTCTTTACCTTCAATACCTTCCAAAAGACCTTTTGTTGATACTCCAAGAGATCAACCTTTAACTGAGACAATCACACAAACAGTATTTTTCCCAGATAAAGATGAATCTTCGGGTAATATTTTACTTAGCTGGATTGGTCCAGATTGCAGAGACCAAGTTTTAGATCAGGCAATTGACATTTTAGGAAATTACCTAACTTCATCTTCCGTTTCCTTATTTAGTCAAAATTTTACAGAAATTGACGATCCATGGTGTACCAGCTGCAACTTTTATACAGAATCATACGTTTTAACTGGAATCGCAATTGGATTCAATAACGTAGCAAAGAATAGGCTACACGATTTTCCATCCAAAATTTTAAAGCTCATGCAAGATCATTGTAATAAGGAACACATGGATTTGGTAAGACTAAGAGATCTAGTTGAACAAAGAATGCTGAAGTTTATTCACAAAGCTGAAAAGAGTCCAGAAACATTAGCCTACATTTCAATATTCGAATTTGAATACGGTGCTAATAGTGGTACTGATCTTGAGCTTTTTACAAAAACTTTAAATGAATTCGAAGAATTATTAAAGTGGGATATTGAAAAATGGGTGAATACTTTTGAAAAATATTTTGTGAATAACCATTGTTGTATCACTATCACAGAGCCTTCTAAATCTCTATATAAAAGCAACAAAGCTGAAAATTCAAGAATCTTGAAGGAGAGACGTGAAAAATTAGGAAAAGAAGGTCTTAAAAAACTCGAAGAAAAGTTGGAAGATGCTCGAAAGCTGAATAATGCAGAAATTCCTTCTGAGATTTTGTCCAAATTTGGAAAACCAGATCCAATAAGTATAAACTTTATTACTACCGAATCTATTGGGTGTGGTTTAAACACAGAAGTTTCTAATAAAGACTCAAAGGCCGCAAAATTTGTATTATCTGATACCCCTGAGAACTTTCCTTTATACTTTCACATTGAAAACTACGAATCAAACTTTATCAACATTCATTTATTATTTTCCTCTTTCACTGTGGACCAAAAATTGATTCCACTAATGAAAGTATTTGAGACATTAACTACTTTGCCTGTGCAAGAAAATGACGGATCTTTGACTTCGTATGAGGATGTTGTTAAGCAATTCAAAAGAGATGTTGTCAGTTCTTCTTTTGGTAATTCTTTCGATGGTAAATTTGCAGAATTTATGTCCTTATCCATGACTGTCAAAATACAAAATTACCAAAAGGCTATTGAATGGTATATTAAATTTATGTATCAAACAAAGTTTACCAAGGAAAGGGTTGTTGTCGCATTAAACAAACTAATCAATTCTCTTCCTGAATTGAAAAGATCTGGTAGCTACATGCTCTCCTATCTCTATAGTCAACATACATTTACAGAAAAATCTTTGCTCAACTCATCAGAAGCTATAAAAAATGAACAATATTTTAAAGATTTATTGGAGACAATTGATAACGGTGGGTTTGATATTATAGAAGCACAATTGAATAAGATAAGAGAACAGTTATTTGATATCTCAAATATAAAAATACTTGTATACGGTGATATCACAAAAGTTGAAAATCCAATTTCATTATGGAAATACCTCACCAATCACTCAAGGGGGTTGGAAAAATTAACCGACTTTCCATATTCTCATAAAGTGCTATCTGATATCGGCAAAACAAATTCATGTGCATTTATCATTTCCACACCAGGATCAGATTCTAGTTATATGAATGTTGTTACACAAATTCCAATTTTAGATTTTACATCACGAAACACTTTCAAGGTTTTTTTAGCAACTGAATATCTACAATGTGTTGAGGGACCATTTTGGCGTGGTATTAGAGGTGCTGGACTTGCATATGGTGCAAACTGTTATACGAAACCAACTATTGGCCAACTTTGTTTTAGCATATATAGAGGAGCAGATATTGAAAACTCATATAATGTGGCAAAGTCAATTATAGAAGATTTGGCGAATGGAAAAGTTGAAATACAAGATAGCCTACGTCAAGGTTCGGTGAGTAGCATTGTAAACTCTATCGCTGAATCTCAATCAAATTATTATGATGCTGCAACCGCCCAATTTTATGATAACATCTTACTTAAAAGGGGACCAGAATATAATAAAAGGTTAATGTCTGTATTATCATCCATTACTAATGAGGAATTGGTTGACACCTTCAAGAAAGTCTTTGTTAATCTATTTGATCCTGCTAAGAGTGTTTGCTATATCAGTTGTAACCCAGCTAAAGCAAGTAGTATCGAATCTTATTTTTCGGATAGGAAATACACCGTAAGTATTGAACATGTTACAACTGACACAAATACTGGTAACATTTCTCAAGATGGTCAAACTGGCGATAAAGGTGAAAGTGAGAATGAAAATGAAAATGATGAATTCTCCGAAGATGACGATACTAGCTCTGTTGATGAAACTGATGAATCGGATGGTGACTCGGATGATGAATCCGATGATGAATCCGATGATGAATCCGATGATGATTAGTCCATGAATAAAACATGTATACTTGTATCGAAATAAAATAATCTACAGTAACTACAGAAACGTTACTAATACCGAATAGTTCACTTCTTCTTTTCTGTTATTGTCTGATCGACATTCAAGCCGGTGTAATCACCTATAAGCTTTTTAGTCTTCTCGAATAAAGTTGTGATTTCCTTTGAGCTCTCCTCTGGAAGCTCAGCTGTTTTTTTAATCAATTCCTCTGTTTTATTAATCAATTCAGTTTGCTTTTCGTAAACAGTTGGAAGATTGGTTTTTTCAACATTATCAACATATCCAAAGACGTTTTTAGAAGTATTTGGAAAAAATAGTTTAAATGAAACAAGGCCACATACGATAGGTGCTAATATCTTCACAAATACGTTTCTTTTTCTTGCAAAAACAGATCCCAATAAACCTCCAGTCAAAACATACAATGAATCAGGAAACAATTGTTCCCTTTTATCATGTAATGAACTTACAGTCGAAAAAACTTCTCTTTCGTTGTGATAATATTCATTAGATTTGTCTATATACGCTTTCTTGGATGCCTCTAAATATTTGAGCAGCTCCTCTCTTGCTATCTTAATCTTTGACTCAAAAAATGATTCAACTGAAACTTCGTCCTTCACCAGCTTCGGTAATTGTGGCTCTTTTGGTTCTCCAACTGCTGCTTTGACTTCTGATTCGTCATTATAGAAATTTCTGTGTGATTCACATGTTATCTTTGGCGTCTTGATGGTGACTACCGAAGCGCATGTTGCAAAAATACCCAACTAATGTAGGAGTGTTAGTACGACTGCATTCTCAAAAATTTAGAATTAAATTTGGTACATACCTTTGTAAGTGTAGTTAACATGTTGTTGGTGGAATGATTTGCAAGGACTCAAAGTCAATTATTGCTTTAAAAGTAGCTTAGCCAATGTAAAAAGTGGTTGGTCGAATTCGCCGCGACAATAATTATTTCTAAAATCGGCTCAGCACAAATTCCTGTACAACCAGATCTCCGACGCTACTAAAACCAGTCCTAACTTTCTTCTATCCATCATTGAGATACAAACACAATGGAATTCTTGAAGAATATCAAAAGAGCTGTTAAAGGGGAATGTTTAGTATTAGCTTCATCGGCAGCCCCATTAGGAAAGGAGCCATCTGATAAATCAATCTATCAGTCAAGACAAAACTTTGGTGTCAATTTCGGTTCTTTATTCGTTCTTGAGAAATATATCTTCGATAGCTTTTTCATTGATAATACTAATTTTGAATTAGATGCAGTTGCAGCTCTAATAAGAAGTGATGGTCTTGAGAACACAAGGCTTAGATTTGAGAGACATTGGACAGAATACTGCTCTGATAATGATTGGAAGTGGCTGAAAGAAAGAGGAGTGCAATCCATTAGAATACCAGTTGGATATTGGATTATTGATAATGGTAACTTTACAAAGGGTACAAGTTTTGAGAAAGTTAAAGGAGTATACCAAAATGCATGGAATATTTTAAAATCTCATTACATAAACAAAGCAAAGGAATTTAGAATTTCAGTTTTAGTTGACTTACATGCGCTTCCACTTGGTGCCAATACTGGGGATCATAGTGGTGAACACTTTGAGAAACCTGGCTTTTGGGAAAGTCATAATTCTATAAAATTGGCTGTTGATGTTTGCCGTTTCATGGCTCGTGATTTACAACAATTTGAAAACATATCAGGAATACAAATTGTAAATGAATCTGTTTTTGATCAACAGGCTAAAGGGCAGAAGAAATACTACACCAAAGCAGTGGCTGCAATAAGAGAGGTAAATAAAGAAGTTCCCATTATTATAAGTGATGGTTGGTGGCCCGATCAGTGGGTGAGATTTCTTAATGAAGAAACCGATGGTAATATTGGGGCATCTGGCATTGTGTTGGATCACCATATATATCGATGCTTTAGTGATGAAGATAAAAGCAAAACTCCAGACTCAATTATACATGAATTAGACAGTAGTGTTCTATCTGGGTTATCCGCAGAAGCAGATTTTATCATTGGTGAATACTCATGTGTCCTTGATAGCAAAACGTGGGGCAAATGTGAGGTGAATAGGGAAGAAAAAGTCAAGCAGTTTGGGCAAAAGCAATCCCAAATATTCAAGGAACGTGCAAAGGTGGGGAGCTATTTTTGGACATTTAAATTTGAACATGGAGACGGTGGAGAATGGGGATTTCAACCCATGGTTGAAAGAAATTGTATTCCTTCCAGATTTAATCAGGTACAAATTCCTTCGAAAGATGATTATGAAAAAATATTTGAAGAGCATTATAAATGCCATCAAAAATATTGGCAGAGTCAAAATCCTCAAGAGTCTTATGAGTTTTGGAGATATAAAGAAGGTTTTGTAACGGCTTGGGCGGATGCTGTAGCATTTGCAAAATTTGATAACTCAAAAATAGGGCGAATTGTTGCTTGGAAACAAGCACGACTTGAAGAACATATAAAAGCACGAGGAGAAAGCAGATTTTTATGGCAATGGGTTGCCGGATTTCATGAGGCGTTATCTTATTTTAATTCGTTATAATATTAATAGCTTTCAAACAGACAATTGGTGTATTTTTAGCCTGGTGAATGGTAGGTATCACTATTGGAAAAGATAATCGCATGAAATTAAATTTGGTCTTTTAGTCAAGAAACTATCTAACATAACTTCTGGTTACGTTAGTTTACTGTTAATATTCTCTGGTTAGTGTGGTTAAACACTACACTTGATAGTTGTAGAAAATTCAACTTATCTAAAAGACATAAGAGCACTTTATTTTTCTGGTAGAATTTTCCAACAAACTCTAGAAACGCCAAAGTAACACATTTTATTAACATATGCTTTCCCTTTGTCGGTATATTTAATTCTGCAAAACTAATGCATAATTCACATCAGTATTCGTTCTTTGTCTATTTTGAATTCACACTTTTCTTCCGGATAATGTAGTTTGCGTTAAAACTCATAATTATTCTTATGAAAGCTATTTAGTACTCTCTGGTTGGTAGAATTAATGGTGTGCAATCCTATAAAATATTGAATCGCAACAATGCTCTGATTTATGTCCATCTCAACTACATTGTAGTCTTATTTGAATAACCTTTGTATAAATTCAATAACTAAGACATGAAACGGAATTCTTCCTTTCATATATGCCTGGAGGGCCTTATTGGTTTTTAACCTCAAACATATACATAAGTGTTCACTTACCAAACCATTACAACGCTGAAACTGATGATAAAGCGAAGCCAAATAGGTGATGTCTAAAGCTATATCGCTGGAACCGTTTGAGCTTCCTTGCCGTAAACGTCAAACGATATTTAAAAGTTTCGAGATATTAAAAAGAAAAGTTGTCTTGGCCCTCTCTTTGATTTATAGTAACAATATACGCTGAGTGTGATAGACGTTGAGAAACCTTTGAAGGTTATTGTTTGGGAGTCCTGTATATCTTTTTTCCTGATAGAATTAATATTATACAATCTTATGAAACTAATACATTTTTTTCCCATGGTTGAATTTGTGCTATACAATCGTGTTAAATAAATACATAGTTCACCGTCTTAGCAGTGGTATAAAATTTTCCATTCATTTTGTATTCGTACGCTTCATCCTGGTGTAAAAGCATGAACACTAATCTTATAAAACTAATATGTAGTTGAAAGATACACCAAAAGTATTTGATTAGGTAATTGCGTTTTGCTGAGCAATCAACAAGTGATATTTTGCGCGCAATATTCACTTTCATCAATTGTGGGTTTGGCCGAGTGGTCTAAGGCGTCACGTTTAGGCCGTGATATCTTCGGATGCAAGAGTTCGAACCTCTTAGCCCACAGTTTGATTTTTTTGCACATTTAAAAGATTTCGATAAAAGACGTAACTACATTAAATAATACTCATGACCAGGACACGTAGTTAGTTCCATATCTCGATTTAGTTCCTTTAAGCTAATCTAAACAGATTTGGTTACACAACTATATATATAAACGTTTTTATGGCTTATACAAGATCGTCTATCAAAGGGTAAGCTTCTTGCTACGACCACGTATATAATCAATCTTACTACGAATAACGGTAAACTCTTTAAATATTTTGTTTACAAAAAATGATTTGCAATATTGAGACTCGATGGAAACAGCAGAGATCTTCTAGTTTACCTCGACAGTTCCATTTCACAGCTGTAAAATCAATATTATTCCTCGTCATCAAAAACCGGAAATTTAGCTTTCGTATCATTTATGAAAGAGATCCATAGATTCTTTTGCGTATTGGTCAATACCAATGATTCTATGAGAATCATACTATCTACTTTCTTCAAAAACCGGATGATCATTTTAATGAGAGTATTTTGTTTCTCAATGTCTTGTTTGACCGCTGTATCTGAGAGTTTTTTATTCAATACTTTCTTGCATCTTGTTAAGAATAATTCGAAAACGTCGATATCTCCATGTGAATCACTAAATAAGGTATTTTGTATTTCAAAGATCTTCAATGTGGCGAGTAGACAAACAGACGCAATAGACTGATCATCCTTGACTCCAGAATCAAAAAAGCTGTTGAAGTATAACCTCCAATCAATGTTAGCTAACAAAAGCAAAGTTTTGCTATCTTCCACCGTCTTCAATAAATAGTAGATAATTTCGAATACCTGCTTTCTATAGTTCAATGCATCGTCAATCTTGTGCTTATAAGGTCCAATAAATTGTGTATGAATAAAATCTTTATTTGGTTTTGCTTCTTTCTCTATCAATTCTTTAAAATTATTATTTATCAATGTAATAGCTAAAGAGGGTATTTTTGTCAAAATCAGATTTAAGTTAGATGCACCAATCTCTTTTAATTTCAAGTTAGAGATAAACATAAGACGTATTGTTGTCAAATCGGCATACTCGAGAATTTCTGTCTCGTCAACTTCGTAATTACTGAAGAAAAATTTAGCACTTTCAGATAAAGCTACCAAAACACGCTGGTCTCCCAATAATGCCGACATCATCAGTTCTATCATAAAGTCAATCAAATGGTATGCGACAACAAGCTTTCCTATGCATTGTGCAGAATACTTGTATTCATTATCAAGATCAACACAACCTCTTTCATTTTCAATATTCACAATTACTTGTAGAATGTTTTTCGCAGTTTCTTGATCCAACTTCACATTATCAAGAACCAATGAAAGTGTTTGAAAAGCAGGCGCCAGATGTTGTATTTGAGCTAGTAAGCCCATGTATTCCGCCAAATATCTGTCTGGGAATTTTGAAATCAAAGTGGCCACTAGTTTTATAGTTATGTTAACAACTGCCTTGTCATTACAGTTGAATAGTGCAATAAAGCGAGTGATACCCACTCCAATATCATATGATTTAGACACCTGGTTAAGAAAAACAAGAGAGAAGTAAACGTTTTCGTTCTTTTCTAGATTAACTAACATTTGGTTGATCGATGTATTGTTACCTGAAGTTACAGTCAATACTGCCAGAAGTTTGGATTTTATGAAATCTGAATTTTTTACACCGTGTCTAATGGCGTTTGCTATATTTTCTTCATCAGTTTGATTCAGCAACTTTTTCATCAATTGAGGTAAAATTTCGTCAAAATTGTCAAAAAATGCAAGATCAAACAACAAAGGCATGAATGTGTCAAATTGGGAACAAACAAAGCAAGAGTCCAAGATATGGATCAGCATATTGCCAATATCTTTACAGTTTTCTTCACTGATTATTGAATATGAATGAAGTTTGAGTATAACAAATAAAGTAGTTCCACAGACCGTATTATCGTACATGTTGGTTTCAAATAAAGCAGATGCAGCTTTTACAGCACTTGAAGCTAGTTCAGAAATTTTGAAGTATTCAAGAGACTTGTTTATCATATCATCGACCCATTGTTTCGATAATTTGGGTATCACGTTTGGAGATAGAACAATCTTTACAATAAGGTTCAAACTTTTCAGTGTTAATACTTCTGTGGACAAAGTTTTATTGAAAATTTGAAGAATTTCATCGGTTAGCTGTGCATTTAAGTTGGTTCGAAGAAGCATTAAAACAAGAATATTCAGTGACTTCAATCTGATTTCTGTTGCATCGTTTCCATTCAAAACCATATTGATGAGAAATGGCGCAAAAGATTCGGCTATTTGTGTTAAGATGGTGTCTGATTGGGCGTGTTCACCCTGGTAAATCTCAGTGAGAAGAGTAAGTGATTCATTGACTAATCTATAATTAGAGTTATCAGAAAGACATTTGTGAAGATATGAAATCAGATACTGCAACCCAGATCCTAGTTCCCTCAATGGGTTATTCTTAATAAGTCCATAGTAAAACGTGAAAATGTCGTTGCTTACAAGTTGCGTTTTCCAAGCTTCATTAACAGCAACAACCAACTTTTCAATATAGCCATTTAAGTCACCAACAGCGGAGACCCAATTTGAGATTAGCGATATGACGAGTTCTGGTTTCTCGTTAACAAATGAATTAGAGTTTTGAATAAAATGAATAATGGCATCACTTATGGTAGCTGAGTTACAGGATAGATACGCATATGGATCTTCATCAGTGTAGAGACTCACATCACTATTGCTTCGTTTACAAGATGCTGAAACCATTTCCCTCGACTTCACGATATTGTAGAAGCTACCTGTTTCTGAGGACAACTCAAACACGAGCGAGATGGTTTCAACGAGTTTCGAGAGTACAATCACGTGCCTTTCAACGGAAAGCAGCTTCATAGCAGTACCAAATATGCTATTGAAAACAAGAGGAAGCTTCAGAGGAAATTTGGTAACCAAAGTTATTAGAAGTGAAAATCCTTCGGCACGTAATTTCCACGCAGAACTGATATCACTATCATCATCATCGTCGTCGTCCTGTTCACACGCATACTCATCATCGTAGTCGCTATAGCCATCATCGTCATCCTCCTCCTCTTCATTGAGTGTGTTGCTTTGATAAGGATCATAAGTGGCACAGAGTTCACAAATCTCTATTGCCCGAGGGATTTTTGGTTCCACATCGGCACCGTTGAGTGACGCAAACAGCTTCTCAAGAAGTACTATAGCCTCAACACGTACAGCGTCCTTCTTTTGTTGCAGTTCGTAGTCATCATCTACCACTTGCAACGTGTCTAGCTGTAAAAATTGACACGCTGTATCCCAGATGAATGCCACGTGTTTTTGGAACAAGGAAGGATTTCCTGATATAGACCCTGAAAGTGCGATAAGTAGTTTAATTTTGACGTTTTCGGTGTCTGTATGTATTTGTGTATGTTTTTGGTAATTGTTGGTGAGTTGTTTCACGTAGAGAGAAATTGTTTGTGGTTCTGAAATATTTCTGAGGAGAATATTGGCAGTGAAGATTGACTTTTTAGCAATAATTGTATCTGCTCCAAAGACAGCATCTGCAAGGAAAAGTAATATTTCTAAACTTTTCTGTTTCGAAAGGCATTTGCCTAAGTACTCACAGACGTCTGTTAAAATTTCAATGTAGTCAATTTCAAGATAGAAAGCCTTTTCGTCACGAAGAATTTCGGGGACGATTATCTCAATAGCTTGTGAGTATATTGATTTTGAGCAAGCTAAGTTTTTAAGAAGATTGTGTAATGCCATGGTGTAGATATTTGAGGTAATTGATAGTTTCTTTGGTTTTTTGATTTTAGTCATAAGTTGGCTGATTACTGAGAATAAAATATCGCCAAGTTTAGGGCCAATGGTTTCAAAACATTTCAATGATTGTGTTCTAACTTCAACAAATTCATCATCGAGACATTTGAGTATAGTTTCAGCATAGTTGTTGAGATAAACGTATGGACCTGATATATTTTCAAATTCCTTTTCAAGATCGTTCAATGCCATAAATCTTAAGTCTGGATCTGTATCTTTAGCTTGAATTAAAAGATCCGGTATATACTTCCTCGTAGATCTGTATGACATTGTACAAACTATTTTTATCTGTTTGTTATTTATATCTGTTTATTAAAAGTGTCTACGAAGCGTTAAGTCTCAATATTTGAGAGGTGCAAAAGATGCACGCATGTGTTTTCGAGTGTCGGCTCAGCCACTTTATAAGAATAGTATGATTAAAAGATAAGAATAATAGCATTAAATAAAAATTATGGGGGGGGGGGGGGGGGTTTATAAGTCATTAAATTAGATATATGTTAACTTAGACATAGTCATTGTTAACTAATGATTGGAAAAGTTGATCATCGTAATGTTCATTACTTTTCGATTGTTGTTGTTCACGTTGAATGAGATAAGAAGAACTAGTCATAGGTACTGTACCTATTGATCCGACGTTATCATTCACTGGATTATTCAGTGTTTCACCTGTAAAGTTATCAATCAGTGAAGGATCGTTTGCTAATGTATCATCACCAAATAATATATTTGAAAATAGTAGGTCTGATTGTTGATTTGAGTTTTGATTTTGTTTCGACTGTGCTGTTTGTTGTTGTTGTTGTTTAGTAGATACCATTGATTGATTATCTGTATAAGTTTTCGTTTGGTATATATCATCCATCAAAGTTGTATTAGTTTTTGCGTTACTCAATTGAGGACCATTATAATTAGTTTCTGTTCCAAAGAATGATTGAGGAGCTTCAGCAATGGAATCTGGAGAAGACAATATTGAGTTAATTGATTGAGATGAATGATTCGAATGATTTGAAGATATTGATAAGAATGAGGATGTACGACGTGGTTTTGTTGAATATGGTTGAAAATGGGATTGATGTAAATTACCATGAGAACTGTTATTATGATGATGATGAAGAAGATGAGATTGATTTGGGTTATGACCAGTATTATTTGATTTCACTGAATGGAAAGAATGATTAGAATGGATTGAAGAACCAGTTAAATTTTGTTTTAATTTTGTTTGTGCAGTTAACATATGATGTTGAGGATAATTTTTTGTTCCAATTGCAACATCTTCAGCACTTTGAGGACCAATTAAGGAAAAGAAGGGGAACAAAGATTCAGCTTCATGATCAGGAATTGCAGCAGGTTTTAAATAATTATAATCCTGTTGACTAGGCACACGATTATTACTTAAATTTGAGTGGTTATTATTATTGTTATTGTTATTATTGATATCATTATTAATAAATTGAGATTGTTTTTTGGAGTTATCATTATTTTCAAAGAAATCTAATAAACCTGGAGTTCCTGATAGGTTTGTCTCAGATAAATCAAACTGAGAATTACCTTGATGATCATCGTTAAAATTGTTGTAGATAGTTGAAGAATTATTAGTTGCAACATTACTTAATATACTACCAAATAGATTAGGGTTATTATTATTATTATTATTAGTAGTAGTAGTAGTGGTAGTAGTAGTAGCATTATTTTTATTAATATTATTGATATTGTTAGAGTTATTTGTAATAAATGACACATTTGAGGATTGATTGAGTGAATTTAAATCACTTTGACTATCACTAAGGTTACTTAAGAAATTATTAAAATGGATATTCATTTTGTTTAAAGGTTTCATATATTCATCAATTGGTAGAGTGATTTCACCTATTCCTCTACGATTACTAATTGTATTATCTCTTTGATGTGAGGGTGAGAGGTTGGGTACAAAAGCAGGATGTGAGTTATTTCGTTTGATATTTGATGATGCGGGTACAATTGAAGAATCTGTTAAGATTGAAGCCAAACTTTCAGAATTACCTATTGGAGGGGAAGACATATCCCAAGAATGTAATAATTTATTTAATTCATCATTATCTATATCTGGAGTATCAAGTGTTTGAGAGATACTAGGAGCTTCAGTAAGTTTTAAAGAAGGTAACAGATTATTTTGAAGATCAGTGGATAGCTCTGATAAAGTTGGAGATTGAAGATCAAAAGTTGAATCTGAGTTATTTGGGATAAGTAAATTATTATCCTTTATTAAATGAGGATGATTTTGATTAATAAATTTTGAAGTTTTATGCTTTGAAGAATGAATAGAATTTGGAGTTGTACTATTTGAATCTGGAGTTTTACCCATAGGAGTTAAGGATGCATCTGTTTCAGCTTCAATATCTTTATATTTATCTTTACCCTTTTTCTTTTTCTTTTGACAACAAGTACAGTGACCATCGATATGACAAGGACAATCAGGATCATGTTGAGTTTTAGAATTTATTTTTTTAGAACATTTGCAATGAACATGAGAATTTCTAATTTTCCGTTGTTCCTTACAGAAATCACATTGGGTTGAAGGACGACCTTTCGGTTTGATCATCATCAAAGGTTGATCAGTATGAGTACAAGTTGTAACTCTATGGCCTCTAATACACCTTTCACAAGCGTATTTGACGCCGTTGATAAGAACCATGTTTGATATAAGAATGAAATTGGGAAGGGAAGGGTATTTTCAGAATTATTGATGTATGTATGTGTGTGTGTGTGTGTATATTATTAATATGTGGATTATTGATGAATAATTTAACAACTGCCGAGAATAGATTAGAAGGTCAGTAAAAAAAAAAAAAGAAACCGGAGTAGCTAGTACTATATAATATCTAGTTACTGAGAAAGATGCAGTAGCGGTGAAACGCGTAATAGGTAACAGAGAGTTGTGTTGTAAACGTGTTGGGGGAGAGCAGGTAGTAAGCTATAAGGCTGATGTGTAGTTGATGTTGATGTGGATGTTGCCTGGTCGTGGGGGTGTGGCAAGAGTTGTGTGCCCAAGCGGGGGGCCAGTTACCTCAATCCACTTGCTTTGGTCGTCTCAGGCCAAACTGTCGGCGCCTCAAGAGAAAACGGGACTCCCCCCGACTCCCCCCGACTCGCCCCGACTCGCCCGGCAGTGGGGCAGCGCGGCAGTCACGGGCGCGTTTTTCGCCCCTCGCGAGGGAGAGAGACAGACACAGAGTCCACAGAGTCTCCCCCTTCAGCGAGCAGTCCCCGCAACAGGACTGAATGTCGCAGCCACGTGACACGCACACGTGACCCGCACACGTGACCCATCCACGTGACCCATCCACGTGACTTTGGATTTAATGACGAGCCACACCTCAATCGACTGGCCAGATTCGGTAATTCATGCACCCGGCATCTCCTAATTTTTGCATATCCATCCACGGGCCTCAATTGTCCTGTAGTATTATATTACCGGTAATTAGATCCGTTGATAATTTGGTTTTATCAATTCATGATAAATACCGGTAGTTCTCCTGTTCCATCAACAATTTTTCATCTCAAACTTAGTTTCATTCACGTTCCTGTTATCCCTTTTGCAAACGTATTACTAATCCTATTGTCCCCTTATCTACTCCCTTATCGCACCCCCCCCTCTATACCCTTACATGACAATCAAGGAAATTACAAATCATCCTCGTATATGGGCAACTCTTATAACTTCTGATTCTTACCTAATTGGTGTACTTACACTTCACTATTCTTTGAAAAAATGCAATTCAAAATACCCTCTAGTTGCTTTATATACAAATAAACTATCACAATCTTCAATTCAACAATTACATGCCGCTAATATTCAAACAATTTTAATTGAAACTTTAAATCCAGCAGAATCTCCAGATTTAAAATTCGATAAACGTTTTATTGATACTTGGTCAAAACTTTACTGTTTTAAATTAACTGCTTTCCAAAGAATAATTCAATTGGATTCAGATATGTTGGTTTTACAAAATATGGATGAATTGATGGATTTACCTTTAAATGGTCATAAATTCGCTTCAACTCATGCTTGTATTTGTAATCCATTGAATTTCTCTCATTATCCAAAAGAATGGAATTCTTCATCTTGTGTATTTACTGATGTATCAATTGATTATAATGGTATTCATGGCCCTTCATCTCAATTAAGTTTATCAAAATGTAATTCAGGTATTTTAATTGTTGAACCATCATTGCAATTATTCGATCAAATCTTTTCAAAATTAAATGATCCACTTGCAACTTCAAATTATTTATTCCCAGATCAAGATTTATTAGCTGATTTATTCTATCAAAATTGGTTACCTGTATCTTATATTTATAATTGTTTGAAAACTTTTAAAAATCAACACCCTCATTTATGGAATACCAATAAAATTAAAAATATTCATTATATCTTATCACCTAAACCTTGGGACGTTGATCGTTCTTATGATGATATTACTGATACTTTCCATCTATGGTGGAATTTAAATGAGGAAAGAATTAATTCTCAAAATTCATTTCTTTAGTATTTAATCAATCATTGTCTTTATTTATACCTTTAAACTTAAATATTACAATTAATTTACACTTTTCAATTTCATTTCGAATTGATTGTCCCTGCTCTAGATCTTGAATGATCCATACGTGCAATTTCATCCCTTATATCATAATCAATACTAGTAGTTCGCCTTTGACCATCTTGTTTAGAATCAAATAATTCTGATGCAATTCCATCTGCAATTTCAACTTCATCACATTCATTTCCAAAATCAGTTTCTTCATTAACAAGATTTAAAATCGATTTACTCCTTTTATTATCAAATTGCTTACCCTGATGATGTTGAATTTGTGGTATAATATTCCCACTACTTGACCTCGTAATCATTCCATTCAATGAAATAGATGCAGATCTATTCTTATTTACAGGTATATCATCATTATTATCACTAATATTTGGAATATGTGTCATTGGAATATCCGTACTTTCACGTTCAAGATTCCTATAATAGAAAAATTGATACGTAATAATAAAATTCAAACTCATTTGGAAAAATGCGGCAATTATGAATATCAATCCAACATTATCAGTACCGAAAAATAAATAGCTAATCTTTGTTACATCTCCTCCAAGCCACGATAAAAGTAATATAGTCTTGAAATTCTCAACACTTTTCAATCGTTGAAATAATAATACTTGTGGTAAAGGTAACGATGATTCAACCATAAATGATATAGTACCAAAACAAATACCCAAATATTCATTTCCAACAAAAATAATCTGAATTATTATTAATATTATAATGAATCCAATAAGAAATTTCCAATATGACATTTCATCCTTCCATTGCCAAAATTTAAATGGTCTTCTATAATGGTAATCAAATAATCTCACAATATCTTTAATTAATTGAATCCCACATGATAATATTAAAATCAATGTAAGGTATGTACATTTCATAATCATAATCCCAACTCCCTTTATTGCATCTGAAATTTCTAGTTCCTTCAAATTATCTTCAATATCATAAGATTCTAATGTTTCATCAATACTTTGCTTATTAAGTACTAAAAATTTTTGAAATATCTCTCCCCAATTACTACTATATTTTTCAAAATGAACAGCATCCTCACTTCTATATTTAAGTGCAACCCTCAACAAAATAGTTTGAATGAAAACCATTACAAAACACTGCCTTAACAATGTAGCTTCAAATGGATCATTGAAATAATAGAATATACGTAATATCGACGCAATCAACATAGTAGCACAAATGTCGATCGAAAACCCTTGTGATGTTTGATGCTTTCGTATACTTAAAACCGTTGATCCATATGAAAATAATGGTGTAAATGAGATAATAAAATTGACCGCCGTTGAAACATACGGTAGGTACTCTGGTGGGAACACAAAATACCCCATATCGTTATTGTTGTACTCTATTTACTACTCAAAGGTACTGTATAAATCGTAACCATTGCTGCGTCAGATCTTCCCTCGGCAACGTGATCCAGATGCGTTGATGGATCAATTTTTTTCGGCTCAGATGAAACAGATCTCCTCAAGTTCCGAACTGTCAACAAACTAAATATTGTTCCGAACCATGAGTAGATTGATCAAACTTGCTTCGTCTCAAAAACTTATCAAGAAAGATGTTTTACAACTTTATACAAAGTTAGGATACACATTACCCCATGATACTAAGAAGGAATCAATATTGACCACTCTTGAAGAATATATTACACTGGATGCTACAACTAAGCTACCACAAAATGTAATTTCTTTAGATTTAGGTCTTAAAAATATGTCACTTTCACATTTGAAGAGGAATGGAGACGGAATATTGGAATTAAACAGATGGTTCAAAAGAAACCTTGAACCTGACTCACAATTTCAGTTCAATCCTATAAACTACTCACAGATTACTTGCGATTTTTTGCAAAATGATATACTCAATTACAATAGTAGTACAAATCAACTGACTGTCGTTTTTGAAAGACAAAGGTTTCGAACAGGTGGTGCTTCATCGGTATTGGAGTCAACTTTGAAAACGAATACCATCGAAGCAATGTTGTGTATGGGCATAACATTAAACAATATGATTGAAAAATCCATTATTAAACTACAACCAAGTCCACCTGGAGCAATGGTAAAGTATTGGCAAGAAAAATACTCAAATAAAACTACGCATGATCCGGAAACAAAATCATTCAGAATAAATCTTGTTTTAAGTATGTTATATCGAATATTGAAAGACGTGAATCTGCAACCGAAAGCGTTCCCTCACCAGACTATACAAACTGTTGAAACCAAGTTCACTCTTTCTCAACATATGTTTGATTCACTCACAAATTCAGCAAAATCACAAGATTGGCTTGAAAGTTGGAATAAGGCATGGTCTTTCAAATCAGAGACTAGAAGACTTTTCGAAGTCGCCCATCTATTCCAAACAGAGGAAACAGTTGATAACTGGGGGGTTGTTAAAGGTGATGACTTGGCCGATTCTTTACTTCATGGAATTACTCATTTTGAATACGCTTCCAACAGGAACAAATTATTCCAAGTAATGCAAGCGGGAGAAGATATAAGATCATCTTTCAAATTATAAAAGATTAAATCGTACTACACCAGTTTATGATAATACCAGACAATTATAATTTATTAGAAAGCCTATTTATCGTGTTACACATTAAGAGGGTAAAATACATCGGGGGGTGGAATAAGCAGATTACTGCTGGTCTAATCTTACAAATGGATTTCCCTTAGCCCTCAGTTCCTTTGCATAGTTTACCAAAACGTGAAATCTTTTTCTCTTCAATTCACCAGTTCTCTCCCTCATTTCAAGCATATCACTGTCCCAAAACTTTGCCGTAAAACCTTCATTTTCTGTACCTTTGATCAAATCAAACATCTCGTTACAATATTCAGCATCCTTTAAATGTCCCATAACATGAAAATTTGAACCTTTACCACGTTCTGCAACTTCTCTTTCATAATCTGCGTACATTTCCTCAGTTGATGGTAAAGATAATCTTCCTGAAAGAATTCTTGCAACGTATTGGCCTTGCGCTTCAGCGAATGGGAATGGAATAATTGACTTTGGTAAACCTGCAAGTATAAGTGATGGATCAGGGATATAGAAAAGTTGCTTGTATAGGTAACGTAGGTTGGAACCATCAGTAATGATTGCCTTTGGACCAGTGATATATGATTTTAGGAATGGAACTTCGTAGAGATAACCTGTACAGAATAAAACTTTGTCAATGTTTGAAATGACTTTACCAGATTGAGTAGTAACTGATCTGTTGTTATCAATATCGTATTTAACAATCCTGTCAACTTGTTCTGTCTCTGATTCAATTACACCTTTGAACATTGGTTCACCCACACATGACATGGTTATACCTTTCGCAACAGTTAACAATTGAGTTGAAATATCGATACCAGAAGCTGAATTACCAATGATTAAAACTTTTTGATCTCTGAATTTTTCAACATCATTATAATATTTTGCATGCGAAACAGATGAAGGATCCTTATTGAACCAGTCTAAAAGACCATCAGCCTTAGGAACAAATGGTGTATCGAAATGTCCATGCGCAAGAATAACTTGATCATAATTCTTCGTCTCATCTGAATCTTTGATTTTAA
Source organism: Pichia pseudocactophila (assembly GCA_039700735.1). NCBI lineage: Eukaryota > Fungi > Ascomycota > Pichiomycetes > Pichiales > Pichiaceae > Pichia > Pichia pseudocactophila. The sequence continues at coordinate 96,730 of JBBJZV010000152.1, forward strand.
GTTCCCATTTGTTAGATTCAGAATTTTTCAAAAGAGATGAAACTTTACTGTTAAAGTTGAAATTTATGATATCTTTTGGAATTGTCTTTTGATAATCAAGTAGATAATCTAAAATTTCAGTTCTATTTGGGAACATATTGGATTTTTCAGGTAATGGATAATCTTTATATCTCATCATTTGTTTAATAATGTTTGTTTCTGTATGCTTATATAATGGTGATAAATGTGGATCATTGTCAATAACTTTTAAAGCATTAGGATTGGTTTTAGATTCTGTTAGTTTGAATGTAACACCAGATTTGTCACCAGTATGATTCCATAAACCACCAGCTTGTGGTCTTCTTTCGAAAACATCAACAGTGCTGAAAATCTTCTTTGCATTTGGTTCAGCTGCGATTGCCTTTGCAAATCCTAAACCTAATGGACCAGCACCAATGATTGCAACCTTTGAGACTTTACTACTCATTTTTTGCTATGTTTAATTTTTCAATCGTAATTCCAATTTTTCACTTTGACTAAAAACTTTTCACTCTATTAAGTATGTATACTGAAAAGGAAGCTTCAAATATGAACAATGCGATAGTTCTTGGACCGTTAAAGGAAGTTTTATTGGAAGAAATTGATTATAAATTTACAAATTGGATAAAATCCTGGTAAACTACAAAAATGAATGGTAACACGATCCCTAAAAAATGGATGAAGTGAAAATATCATCCAATTCAAGATCAAGTAATGTTCCTCTTACTACACCGCCTGGATAAGCATCGATGGTGAGTCCATTCCTTCACCAAACCACTAACAAAACCCATTATGGCCGGCTGAATGAGAGTGAAAAATTTCACCAGATTTCCGTTCTGGGTAATTTACCACACTCCGATTACAAGTTTGTAGCCATCACGTGCAATGGCGCAATCGCCTTGTGCCACACGAGTCTGCGGCGCTATCGGAGGCGGAGGCCGCTGAGCCCCGCGCTCTGCAATTGCGTAAGCCGGGGTCATGTGATCGAGCAACTGATGAACGTTTGGATGTGCTTTTGTCAGCACAAGTAATCCATTGCCGTTCTTTTTCTTGCCACAAGATGTCTGAAACGGAGAAACCAAAGTCTTTGAAACAAGTGAAGCATGTGCTACTGGTTTTGTCCGGGAAAGGAGGTGTTGGTAAATCCTCTGTGACGACGCAACTTGCGCTTACACTGGCTTCACAAGGATTTAAAGTTGGTGTTCTCGATATTGATTTGACTGGTCCATCATTACCACGAATGTTTGGAATCGAAGACAGCAAGATTCTTCAGTCTGAAGAAGGGTGGATCCCCGTGCAGACACCTGTTTTCTCCAATGACAAGGAATCGTGCATGAAACTAATGTCTTTAGGATTTTTACTCAACGACCGTGGCGATTCCATTGTATGGAGAGGACCAAAGAAAACAGGTATGATTAGACAGTTTTTCAAAGATGTTGTTTGGGGGGATCTCGATTATTTGATTATTGATACACCACCAGGTACGTCAGATGAACATATTGCTATTGCTGAAGAGTTAAATAAAAGCCCTGAACTTATTGAAGGTGCAGTAATAGTAACGACTCCACAGGCGGTCTCTGTTAACGATGTGAGGAAGGAGATTAATTATTGTGAGAAAGCTGCATTCAAAGTTTTGGGTATAGTGGAAAATATGTCAGGATTTGTATGTCCTTACTGTGCTGAGTGCACGAATATTTTCAGCAAGGGAGGTGGCGAGAGTTTGGCTAAAGAGTTGAATTTGGAATTCCTTGGTTCTATACCTATTGATCCAACTTTTGTCGATATGATTGAGAATCAAGAGCAAAAGAAGAAAGAGGAGAAGAAAACATTGACGGAACTTTACAAAACTTGTAATATGTTCCCTCTATTCGAATCTGTTGTGGAACAGATTGGTATAAAAAAGATAGGTTGAGAAATTACTTATTATGGGTATATTATGCTAGATTATACATATATCAATGTACTATTTGTATAATTTTTTCAATTCATCGACTAATTCTGAAGAATCAACTTGGTCATAGATATTAGCGTTTTTAATAGTGACCAATTCATCATTAATTTTACATGTAGGTGTAGGAATTTTTTTCCCCATAACGTATATGATTGGATTCATGCTTGTAGAAAGTATTGAAGATGAATTCTCCTTTAAACTTATTAATGAAGATTTAGAATTTTCATGAGTTTGATTGGATTTTTGAATAGATAATTGCTCAAGTTCGTTTTCAATTGTAAGATACTGATTTAGTTTCTGTTGAGATATTTTAGATCTATTCGATGAAATGGAACCTCTCTCATGATTACTATCGGGGGCTCTTATAGTTTCACTTTTCTGGGGATTGAAAGAATCTTTCATTCCATAATCATATAGCTCTTTATAATGTTCCTTATGTATGCTATCTTCATTAAACAGTAGTACTCTTTTTGGTAATTTGGTTTCAACTTTCTTTAGTCTGTTAATCATTGAATCTAATCTTCTCTTTTGACAGACTGAATTTTCAATAATATGATCAAGATTCTCTTCAATTTTTAAAAGCAAATCTAGTTGATTATCCTCTTGTTTATTAAAAGTGAGACCAAACATAGACAATCCTTTGCTTTTATTCTTACGTGATTTAAGATTGGTATTATGTTCATTTTCTAAAATTTGAGCGTCTGTGATAGCTTCAACACGCAAATTATGCATAACATTATAAACTTCTTCAACATGTTGAATTTTTTTTATCAATTCATATTCTGTTTGTGTCAGTTCCTTAAGTTCTTCAGCAATATCTTTCTTGTATAACATAACACTATTTCCGATACAATCATTGACATTTTGAAGATTAGCTCGTACCGATTCTTGTGATAGTATATGAGAAAGAGCAAAGTGATGCTGCGGCGGCAATTTGTTTTTCAGTTTCTGGTTGGCCATTTTAGTAATTGTTGTTTCTGTCCAGTTTTGTAGTTTCCATTGAAATTCATACAATTATAGGTCTTGGAAAGTGCGCAAATTAGACTAAACGGTGTAAACGGAGTTGTTGATGAAGTTTTTGAGCCCCCCCTGCGGTCTTTCCAATTTCTAGCCGTAGTTTGTATGAAAATGAAGTTTGACTGCAGATGTCGAATAAAATCTTGAAATATAATATAAGCAATGTTGCCTTTGATTATTGGATTCACTGTTGCTAGTTGTTGTTCCAATTCTTTCAATTTTGAAACATTGGTAAAGCAAGATCCTCAAATAACTACAATATTAACGTTTTTGCAGTACGTTTTCATTTTTTTGACATTATCAGTTTATTTGAATTTAATTGGATTTTGGAAGGATAAAGGCAATGTAAGGGGATATAATCCATGGTCAATCAAGTACTTGATACCTATTGTGATTCATAATATATGTTTTAGTTTGAGTAATTATGTTTTCAATTATAACATGTCAATGGCTACGCATATAATTATCAAATCATTAGGACCACCAGCTACATTAATTTTAGGAAGGATTTTCTGGAAGAAGAGATATGGGATGAATGAAATTGGTGGATCAATATTAATTGCTTTTGGAAGTGGATTATTTACAGTTAGTGTACAGGGGAATGACAACGTATCGAGTGGAACAAATGATAATGTAGGTATTTTAATTTTAGTTGGATTGGTTTTAGTTTCCAGTATGACATCTTTATATAGTGCACAAATTTATCAGAGTGAATCAACAAGATTTGATTGGAGAATTGTGATGTATTACAATTACTTTATTGGATTAGTAATGTATTTACCTCTTGCTGGGGTTATTTTCAATAGTGTTAAAACAATTTTAAAGCAAAGGATTGATTATTGGGACATTTTATTAAATTTAATCACACAACTTCTTTGTGTTATTGGAGTGAACATTTTGACTTTCAAGTTAACAGCATTGACATTAAGTCTGATTTTGATTATTCGGAGATTTTCCTCATTATTCATCAGTATCTATTTATTGAAAAGTTCGGTGAGTAGAAATGGTATTATCGGAGCTTTACTAGTACTTACCGGAAGTTTTATCTATGCGTTACCTAAGAGAGAATTGTGATAAAGTAAGTGTTTGAGAAGGCAGTGGAGGAAAGCACAAATTAGGTAATTTGCTGAGCCGCATTTGAACTCAAATTGGGATCGATATGCGCAAATTCGTGAATTTGATATATGAAATTGTGAGTATGCAATAGATTGAAGTTTGTAAGATGGGAGTGAATTTCATTGTAGCAGGAGTAATACTATGTTAAGAAGTGGATTTTTAAGAAGATTAGGAGGAATCTCTCGTTTGAAAGTGGTACAGGGTGTACCAGTATACAAGACAGATGTGATATGTTTCCATAACAACGTATACAAAGGGTGGAATAATAGGAACTACAGTGAGGTGAAACATGGTGAGACGAAAGAAGTTGAAAAGGAAGATGCTGACGCTGACACTGACGCTGATTCTGAGTATTATGTTGATGTGAGCAATATAGAGAAGAGATGGAAGTCTTTGAATTTTGACACACAGCAGGACATGATCAGTTATTTGAAAGTGAAACAGGAGTTTGGGTGGGAATACCTTACGAAGGATGAAAAGAGGGCTATTTATTACATTGCGTATGGTAAATGGGGGGCAAGGGACCCAGCCGTGATGAGCACAGCGGAGTTTGTGTTCAAGCTGATGACGAACATGCTTCTCTTCAGTGTGCTCGGCTTCTCCCTCATGAACTATGCGATTGACCAGGAGAAGGCTGCTCAGCTGGAGGCGGAGGCAGGCAATGTGTCGTCGACCGCTGTGCAGTAGTATGTAGTATATACTCGACATGTAGATCTGTAGATAGCTTGTATACAGTAAGGGTTTGTCCCACACACCAGCCCCACGCACCAGCCCCACGCACCAGCCCCGCACCAGCCCCCGTCCAGCGCGTCTGGCCAGGTTTCCCCTTTGGGCAGCGACTCCGACGCCGAGCGCGTCTGCGAGTTTGCTTTCCCCAGTGGTTCCCAGTGGTTCCCGGTGGTTCCCAGTGGTTCCCAGTGGTTCCCAGCCCCTGAACCTGTTCGCGAGGACTAGCCTGATTTGATCTCTGACGTCTCCGCAAGACAGACAGGACAGGGGACACCTGATTATAGGAGGCATATCCACCATTGGACAGGGTTCTTGTTTGCTCTACTCCTTCTTTCAGCACCCACCTTCTACATCCTGGATCTAACTAACTAACTAACTACAACACCCTCTACATCCACATCCTTTACTACCACAGCTTTACTTACACTTATCTTTGTTTGCTTTTCGCTGCCCTAAATCACAGCAACTCTAGGGAAATATTATATATTGGCATTTTTTTTTTATTCTAAAATCAAATCTCTATTTTTAGTTATTTTGACAAATCTAGATCCAGATCCAATCCAATTCTAACCTAACTCACACTCGCTTTCGTCTAGCTAGCATATATACACATATCCTTTACAAAGCTTACATTCGAAACCCTGAAGTGAATAACAAAATTCGATCCACTCACTCACTCATTCATTCATTCATTCATTCATTCACTCACAACAAAACATTTTTCACATAAATAATGCCTCCTAGAAACCTTACTGCAGCTTCTCCTCATATTGCGGGATCAGATTCGGCTTCTAGTGATGAAAATATCGCCTTCCCTGATAACCCTTTCAATACTGAAGCTTCTTCAACCAATTTTGAAGGTCAAAGTTATGATGAAACAACTTCTTCTGGTGAAAATAGTGGGAATTTAAATTCTTCAACAAATAGACTTTTAAAAGGTTCATCTTCTTCCCCTGAAATCAAACAACATCATCTAGGTTATAACAATTCTTTTAGAAATTCTTCAACTTCTTCATCATTAATTAACCCATTTGCTTCTTCAAATAAACTTAATAGTATTTATAATGAAGCTAAGGCAAGTGATTTAGATAGATATCCAAAGAGGTATTCTTCTAAAATGGATTCTTCAAATTCTTTAAATTCAAATAGAATTTCAACATCAAATAAATCTCAATTAGATTCAGATGGTTATATATCTGATGCAGAATCAAATCCTTTCATAGTAGATACAGATTTCTCACCATTTGGAGGATACCCTGCTTCTTCTTTCCCTCTTTTAATCGATGAAAAGGAAGATGATGATTATTTACATAATCCAGATCCAATAGAAGAAGCTAATTATAATAAACATAGATTTTGGAATGATTTAAAATCAATGGATAAAAGATCAACTTCAACTTTAATAGGTTTGATTTTATTAGGAATTGGTTTCTTATGTTTATTTGTTTTATTACCAGCTGTTACTTATACTCATGCTTCTCATCATCGTGATGCTATAGTATCTTCTCGATTACGTGGTTCAAATGGTGAAACTTCAAAACATGGTATTATAGTATTAACTAATTGGGTATATCCAAAACTTTCAGCAATTAGAACAGAATTAGTCGATCCTGATACTCCAAAACAATATTATAAGAAAACTGCTAGAGATGGTTCTGATTGGAAACTAGTATTCTCAGATGAATTCGCAGCTGAAGGTCGTACTTTTTATGAAGGTGATGATCAATTTTGGTATGCTCCAAATTTTCATTATGATGCAACTAAAGATTTAGAATGGTATGATCCGGATGCTGTTACTACCGCAAATGGTACATTAAGATTAAAAATGGATGCTTTCCAAAATCATAATTTATTTTATAGATCCGGTATGTTACATTCTTGGAATAGAATGTGTTTCACTCAAGGTATTATGGAAGTTTCAATTAAATTACCAAATTATGGTAATATAACAGGTTTATGGCCTGGCGCTTGGTCAATGGGTAATTTAGGTCGTCCTGGTTATATGGCAACAACTGATGGTGTTTGGCCTTATTCTTATGATTCTTGTGATGCAGGTATTACACCAAATCAATCTTCACCTGATGGTATTAACCTTTTACCAGGTCAAAGATTAAATTCTTGTACTTGTAAAGGTGAAGATCATCCAAATATTGGTAAAGGTAGAGGTGCACCAGAAATTGATATTATTGAAGCTGAAGTTGATACAAATATCAGAGTTGGTGTTGCTTCTCAATCAATGCAAATTGCTCCAATGGATATTTGGTATATACCTGATTATAATTGGGTTGAAATTCATAATTCTTCTATTACAACAATGAATACTTATGCTGGTGGTCCATTTCAACAAGCTGTTTCTGGTATTACAACTTTAAATACTGATTGGTATGAAAGAGGTGAAGGTGGAAGATTTTTTCAAAGTTATTCATTTGAATATCTTAATGATGATAATACAGGTTATGTTAGATGGTTTGTTGGTGAAAATCCAACTTTTACAGTACATGCTAATGCTTTAGCTCCAAATGGTAATGTTGGATGGCGTAGAATTTCAAAGGAACCAATGTCAATGATTTTAAATATGGGTATATCTAAAAATTGGGCTTATATCGATTTCCCATCAATTGCATTCCCAGTTGAAATGGAAATCGATTATGTTAGAGTTTATCAACCTGAAGATCAAATTAATTTAACTTGTGATCCACCTGATTATCCAACTGTTGATTATATCGAGAAACATCCACTTGCTTATCAAAATTGGAATAATACATTATGGAAACATACTGGTTATTCTTGGCCTAAAAATAAATTAACTGGTAATTGTTAGTTTCTATATTTGCTCTATCATTTTACATGCTTTTTATATAATAATACCTGTATTTCCTCAAAAACTACAATCGATCAATTAATACTTGCAATTGTTCATCATTTAATAAAAATACAACATAACAACTAACAATTTTTTGTTCCTTGATATTTTTTAGTAAATCATTATTAAATCCTCCCCCTTTCAGTTTTTCCAATTTTTTCAAACAAAAATCAATCCTTTTAAAATCTTCTATTTGAAGAAATTCTTTAACAGCATTGAAAATCTCTTGCCGTTTCTCCTTACTCAAAACCTTACATAAATGTGAATACACAGATTCACTCCTACTCTTCTCCCTTCGTAATACAATCCTATTAAAATCAGTGTAAAATTTAGACATCTTATTATCCTTCATAAATTCCTTCATATATTTAACAAAATCTACCTCAGGATAATCACCATCTTCCGAATCATTAGTTGAATTCTTGCAATATTCATCCCATAACTCCCTTCGTACAATTTCATCAAGATTGTCACACGATTTGATAATATAATTAGGATCAGTTATAATCGAACTAATATCTAAATCATAACATGAATATGGATCAATCTTTGCGTTTTCTAACAATTTGATAAATTCAATACACCTTTTCAAATCTGTTTGTTTCACTAACCTCGGATATTTTTCAACATATGCTTTCATTGTAGGATCATTGATATCTTCGCTTTCACCATCGCCATCGCCATCGCCATCGCCATCGTTGTCATTATCCGAATCTGCAAGTAGATCTTCCAAATCCGAAGAATTCAATCCAAACCCATCATCTTCTTCTACAACATTCTCATCCTCCGTTTCCAAAACTTCGTTGCAGATATCATCAACTGCTTCAACCTCCTCTTTATCTACTTTGACTTTCTTATTTGGCGGCTCACTCATACCTGTTAGTTGCAAAGGACGTGACGACACATGCATTCTACCACATCACATTTTTCTACAAAGTTGAGCCGCATTTTAAAAGTTACAACTTTATTACTTTTTATATATACAAGACGAAATAGTGACAATTAATAACACTTAATCTCTCCATTCCAAATATTCTTCGTTTATAGAACTTGGACACGATTTCCTGTTCAAAACTAACTTAACTTTAGCATCAACACCTGCTTTACCATCGTATTTGGATCTAAAATATTCAAGCGTTTCCTTAAAAGTAACCATAACTTTTGCATCAGATGTAGTTTCTGTTTCATCACCTTTCACAAATGCTTCAATTTCAGATTGTGTTGGTAGTCCCATGTGATGTGGATAATTTGAAAAATTTGGAACTCTTTCACCAACATTATTAAAACTTTTTATTTTCAAGCTGTTTAATAATTCAATCTTCTTCTCTACTTCTTCAGGACTTGTAACATTCTTTGGACTATATACATCTAATGAAACTAAATCATCAACAACACTAGCAGGTACATCTTCAATAGTCTTTGCATATTTAGACGTGATAGCTTCAGAATTCTTCTCAATCAATTTGTTCTTAATAAAATCATTAAAGTCATTGTCTCTATAATTTGTCATAAGCTTAGCTGCTAACTTCAACTCTCTATTCAATGATTCTTGAATGGTAGAATTCCTGTTTCTTTGTAAAAGTGTCCAGTTCAAATGCAATGAAAGTGGTGATTTGGTATGAAGCTTATCAATTGTTTCAAGTGCAAATTTAGAACCATCTTTATGTAAACTTTTAACAACATCTACAACAGATTTGTTGGTTTCTGGGTTGAAACATTTTTCAATCACATCTAATTGTTCATTATTGTACTTAAATTTATGATTCTTTGGAATTTCAACAGTAAATTCTTCAATAACAGTATTTACTAATGCGAAAAGTTGACTATGATTTCTGTGATCGAAAAGAGTATTTTTCCTGGTATCAACAGCCAAATGTTTTAACTCTAATTCAGACAATCTATTTATTAATTCAGGAAATCTATTTGTTGGAACATAATGAGTACCAAAGCCGGCCAATAATGTATCAAAACCGTGTAATTCATCACCAGTTAATGATAAATAGTAACCTAAATTGGAATCAATTTTTGGCAACCAAAATGAGGTACCTACATCATTGAAAAAACCAATTGAAGTTTCTGGCATAGCAAATCGAGTGGTTTCAGAGACAACTCTGAATGCACCATGTACTGATAAACCTACACCACCACCCATCACTATACCATTAACAAGCGAGACAATAGGTTTACCATAAATTGATAGAAGGTAGTTTAAGTTATATTCATTTTCAAAGAATTTCAATGACTTCCTTTTATTATTAGCTAAGTTGTCCTTTGCGCATTGTACAACATCTCCACCAGAGCAAAATGCTCTTTCACTATTAGATTTTATAAGAATAACTTTAGCAGCATTAGAATTAGAAAACTCAACAAGTCTTGGAGTAATCTCTTCGCACATTTCTGTATTGAGAGCATTGAGTTTTCCGACTCTGTTCAATGTAATGGCTCTAACATTACCTTGAACATTGAATTCCACTAGATTTTCTTTCGTAGCCATTGTTCTGACACTGTGTGCTGCGGATCTGGTAGTTCTGAAGGTTAATTTAGAGTAAGCAAACATAATAGTTGTATTTATGTGAATGTATCAATAAGTTTTTTTATGCAAATTAAATGATAGGTATCAATTTCAAGTGGGGTAATCAACTGGGTTAGCGGAAATTTTAGAATTTATGGATTTCCCAAGCACAATAACAATATTCAATAAGCTGAAAGAAATTTACCTTCCTATTAAAACTTTCTATACCACACAAGTGATCAAAATCTGTTAGATATTCCGAACTGTAAAGTAACCGGAGAGTGTCCCTGAATGCTATACTATTCTCAAACTAAGACTATATAACAGGTCTACGTCTCGAGAACGTAAATTTAGCTCCAAACGCGAAATTCTTGTCCGGGTAATGCGTGTTTACTCTAAAGCTTCTGAGATCAGATCAGCCTCTCTCGTTCCGATCCAGGTTCCTTAATGTCAGAATATGTGGAGCTCGATAGAGTCTTACACGTGACTGAGAAGAATCGCTATGTACCGTTTCGGTAGGTATTACCGAATCGATTGCCATTTTGGTTAGTACGAGAGTAATTTCTAGAATGATCGAGGATGACTTAATTGTTACAGTGACAATGAAATTGTTACACAGTGGTCAGATGGACTGACCGGAGCTAGTGGATAGTTCCAGTGGCGTACCAATTGTTGGTTCCCACACTATGAACGTGGAGTTCATTGAAATGGCAAACGCTGATTTGTCAGGCGTATCGAGCACTAGGATTGGTCGGTTTTGTGAACGCCGATTGATCAAGTCTCGTATTATATATTACGCTATTCCGCCTAGGGGTTATCCAGGTGAAGGGTGATCACATGTGCTTGGGATAAGCACGATCGGCCAAGTCGTTCACTTTATTATACATTTTATTATTTATTTCATTTATTATATTTAATATCGAATTAATTCTCGCATACTGATCTCTCAATTCTCAACACTTAAAGTGGTGTTACCATCTGTGCTATAAATTCAACACCCACCAGCACATTCTGGTTCTTGCTTATTCATTGAAATGGCAGATAACGAAACCAAAACGATGGCACCCCATGAATTCTTTTGGACAAACGAAAAAGACCCTCATATTTCAAGGAGGAAAGCCATTCTGAAAAAATATCCACATGTCAATAAGTTAACAGGACATGAACCACTGACAAAATGGATTTCATCGGGAGTAGTCACTTTGCAGTTCATAATAGCATATTTACTAAGGAATACATATCCACTTTCATGGAGATTCATTTTGACAGCTTACTGTATAGGTGCATTTGCTAGTCAGAACTGTTTTCTTTGTATTCACGAATTATCACACAATTTGGGTTTTAAAAAGCCTATTCATAATAAACTTTTTGCAATATTTGCTAATTTACCTATTGGAATCCCATATTCCGCTTCTTTCCAACCATATCATCAATTACATCATAAGTTTCTAGGGGATGATGTATATGATACTGATATTCCAACATACGTCGAGGCAGTGGTACTATCTAATGTCTTGGGAAAAGCCTTCTTCGCAACATTTCAAATATTGTTTTATGCTCTTCGGCCAATGTTTGTAACCTCAATCGAGTTCACTTACATTCATTTGCTTAATGTGATTGTACAATTTTTTGTGGATTATCTTATTGTAAAATATTGGGGGTGGTATTCATTGTTTTACTTCTTCATGTCATCATTTTTAGCCGGCTCATTACATCCTACTGCTGGTCATTTTGTTGCAGAGCATTACATCTTTGATCCTCCCAAAGATTACAAATTGTTTGATTCAAAACCACCTACCGAAACATATTCTTACTACGGACTTTTGAATTTATTCACTTGGAATGTTGGATATCATACTGAACATCATGATTTCCCCTTTATTGCATGGTCAAAACTTCCAGAATTAAGGAAACAAGCTCCTGAATTTTATGAAAATCTACCAACCCACAAAAGTTGGTCCTGGGTGATTGTTGATTTCATCTTCAATTACGACGTCACAATGTACAACCGTGTTAAACGTCGCACGGCTGGTCCAAGAGCACGCAAAACTGTCGACTACAACGACAATAGTAAATAAATTCCCTTTATAGACATTTAGACAACTTTAGAGTCATGATTTAACGTAATACTCGAAAAATAACAGTTGTAAGAAATTATTGCAAATAATTTTTTGGTATGTTGAAATTGAACACGAAATCAGTACACAATCGAACTACATCATAATAATGCAACAAAGCGTCAATATTGATACATTAATAGAATTGATCCGAAATGCTAAAAGCAGTAACAACTATACCGACCACACTTTTCTGCTACTATATCCATCAATTGAACAATATTTAGATTTCATAAAGCTTCTCTACAAATATTGCAAAGTCACTGAACCAAATGACGATCAAATCCCAACTCCTTTACCAGACTTACTCAATTATACATACATAAGATCATCACTACATACTCAACCACAGAGTGATTGCTTTGAAGTTTACACTATTGTAGGAAATGTGAAAGAGAGTTCGATTTTTCTTATGGACACCCTGAAGAGCCGTGCAACAACTATCAACCTAATTCTGTTTGAGGATTGTAAATCCAGTGATTTTACGGTAGCTATAAACTCTTTTATTCTTGATGATTCGGAATCCATAAAAACCTATATCAAAGAAAAGGTAATTCCATTAATCGAGACACGATTAAATCAATTCATCAGCTCTTTTGATGAACACAAATGGAAGTCAGCAACAATTTTATTCTCAAATGTTACTCAGTGGACGTATAATTCGATGACTGTTCCTATAGTTGACTTCATACAACAATATATACGCCGGCTTTTACTAGAATCTAACATACCTTGCCAACTCATTTACTTACCATCAACTATCAAAAAGAACGAGGAAAAAGTGATAATGAGATGTAGGCAACTATTTGAAGCAAAGTCGTTAAAAGCGCCCCAAGATCAAGAAATTTCATATAATGATGTACATATTGTTGCAGCCTTTGATTCTGTTCCTAAAATCCAGCTTCTTGATGATTCGTTCTTATGGTCAGAGTGGAACTCATGAGTTTATAGTGTACAGTCAAATTAATGAGAAGTGAGCACCAAACATTTTAGGGAAGTTGCACGCATCGCGAAACTCAGTGGCATGCAA
>JBBJZV010000149.1:0-108053 GCA_039700735.1 Pichia pseudocactophila
AGTTCCTTGAGAGCTAATTAATTAGCTAGTGGCAGAGTTTTGCCTGATTAAATTTACTTCAATTCAGCGTATTTTCAAATTGAAATTGATGATAGACAGCTAGCCAGTAAGATTGATCTGGTGTGGCATGTTGTATCATCAATCTCAATTGAAAATACGCTGATTTGAAATGATATAATCAAATCTGCCACCAACTATTAATTAACCCCCAAGGAACTCGTAATTTTTACTTAGGTTTCATGCTGTTACACCAGGATGAAGCGTATGAATAAAAAAAGTATAACACAAGTTCAACCATGAAAAAAAAAATCATTGTAAGGGAGCTTAAACGACTCCAACTAGAATACAATGTAGCAACAAACAGCACCTACTGGGCATTGATTTACCATCAGTTCTGTTGAAATCAAAAGGGTAACTCATCGAGTTGTTCTAAAATATCCCTACTTAGGATGTTGACCAATGATTATATCACCACATAGAATGCTAACAAATGTATCAATTTCATAGAGGCATATACTATTAGTTTTAACAGTCAAATATATTATTCATCCAACTGATTGGATCGGAGAAGTTCAATCGTCAGGTGGGTTTTTTAAAAAAAGACGGTGACTATGTATTTGTTTTGCACGATTGTATAACTAGTTTCAACCTTGGCAAAAATATACCGCCTGAATTACCTAATTTTATCTGTGTCAAGTAGATTGATACGTTTCGAATGGTGCAGAAAATTACTCTAGGCAATTCTTATTGGCTACTGGCTTCAAAACTATAGCGTATTCCGTTTCTACCTTCAATTTGAAAAGCCTGCTAATATTTATCATAGTACAAAATGTATTATTATAACATATATGTCAACTTTTTGAAAAGCAAAACTAGTTTTATTCCTTCCTACCTCACAAATTTGAAATAAATCCATAATAATGCTAGTCGTACATAAGAACTTAAATATATCAATTTTTCTATTCTGCAATATATATATATATATGTCATCCAATTTGCAATAGTTTAAGTTTTATATCCAATCTATAGTTTTTGTCAGGATGTGCTGAAATTTAAAGTTTACGGTGGGCCTGCCCTGTATAAGCGCGCCGATTCTGATTTGTTGAACTAGTACCATAAGACTACATTTCCTAATCCACCTGACACACTAATAATTTGGTGAAAAGTATTGCCAATGTCTTATGTTCAATTGAGGAGACTTTCAATAGCTTCTATAAAAGACGTCCTGAGAAGATTAATCCCTGCACGGGCAACTGAATATCAACAGCCTTTAACTTCATTACCACATGTCACTGGTGCTGGCGCTTTTATCGAGCCTGTTTCTTATCAAATACTGGGGTCATCGCATAACTTACTAAATGTTAAGCTACCTAAATCATCGATTATGAATATTAGATATTCCAATAAACAACAAAAGATTGTTGCATTGAATGGTAAAATTAGCTCGCTATATACCGAATTGACTAAACTTGATTCTAATATTGTTTTCCAAAGATGCTTCAACCAAACAGAACCTATGTCATTACTTATAGCACAAAATTCAGAAAATTCAAATTTTGCTATGATTGAATTAAAGAAAAACTACTGGATGGTGCAGAGGAATTCATTATTTGCTTGGTCTGGTTCTTCAATAAAGCCATATGCAACTAAACATTCTAAAATCGTGCAAATGAAAGGGGAAGGGACTTTTATACTTTCATCACCAGGTCAAGTTACACAGTTGATCCTGGAACAGGATGAAAGCATACAAATTAATGCAAATGTTATTCTTGGATTCACATCTGAGAAGGAAGACTTTTCCGATATAGTCGACGGTCTTGAAAACACTTCCAAGAGTCTTGTGAATCTATCTGTAGGTAAAATTGGACTTTTTAATAAAGTTGCAAGTTTTACACAATATTTGCGACTACCAAATAGTCTTATTACAGATCCAACAGTTAAAAAAGTTGTAACACTTTTCACCAAATTCGCCACACCAATAAAGAAAGCTATTAGTTATTCTAAAGGATCATTACCAAAGCTGAAACAGAAGGATTCATTTATTGAGTTGAAAGGACCCAAAACCATTTTAATTTCAAACTCTGTTCAATTTCATGACAAAGCTTTGTCTAATGAGCAGATAAGACTATTGACTAACTGAAATTTACTTTGTATAAGCTTTATAGAACTGGGTAACGAAGCAAAAGTGACACTTGCATGTTTGCTACTGGTGCATGATATATATATATTTAGTATGAAAACAATGTGAATTCAGTTTCAGGGACTCACAAAATTTCTCTTTTTTCGTCTCACAGATTCATTAATTTAGGTTTTGTGACAAGTCCTTTATCTATATGAAGAGTTTACGAAGCTTGTCCTCATTTGTAAAATCAAAAACTCCCCCAACAAATGATGAATTTTCCTTGATCAAATCGAAATTACTTAATTCAGAATGGCATCTTCAAGATGAATTTATGTCATCATCTAATGCCAAACAAATGTATGTTACATTACAGTCGCTTTTATGCAATTCCCATATTTCTTTCATGGATCAATTCAACGCCAACTCATTGGAGTGCAGTATAGAAGGAAAGGCGAATGATATATTTAAGAAAGGTTTGCCGTTACCTCCTGGATACACATTAGCTTATTGCAATCCATTATCATATGAACGTGATCTTGGTTCTGATGGATATGATAACTATCATGCACCTATATTGAATAACGTAGAATTTTTCAAAAGGAGAATGTGGGTGAATGGATCATTTACATTCAACATTGAGAATCCTTTATTTTTTGGAAGTCCAGTATTCTTCAAGGAAAAAGTAAGTACAATTCGTTATTTAAGACGTTCCAATATGATATTTACAAATTACAATAGAGAATTCAGCAACGCTGATGGTTTATCCGTTAAGGAATCTAGAGGGTTGTGCTATATGGAAGACTTATTTAATTCAAATCCAAACAAAACAAGTATCTCGCATGAAATACCAGACAAAACAGTTGTTGTTACTCCTTCCATATTAACAAATTTTAGGATGAGTGCTATTACATTCAACTCGCATCTGATACACTACAACCCTGTTTATGCTAAAACAATTGAGAATTACGATGATACAGTTATTGAAGCTCCATTATTAATTTCTTTGGCCTTGCAGTTTTGGCGCAACAACAATCCTGAAAAAAGTATCCGGCAGTTCACATATAAGATCATTACGCCCACTTACGCTAACAATCGGTTATCAATCAATTATAGACATTCTGGGAGTTCCGTAAAGCTTTGGATTTCCAATGAAAATTCATTTACTTGCTTTGACTCCACAATTGAGCTCTAGATCCGTAACATACTCATGTTTGTATCTTAACTCTTTAAGCTTCCACTCTCTCCATTTCTCTTTAGATTTTTCATCTAGATCTATCAAACACACAGTTGCTTTTTTCAAGTTGAAAATTAGCGATACATCTCTTAAAGTCATGTTGAACTGCAGTTCATCAGTAACATCATCCACACTATTCAAGAGGCAAAGCTCTTGGTGAAGATTTATTTTATTCTGAAGTTTTTGTAAGGTATTCAGTAATGCAATGTTAGTAGTAATTGCGAACTTCATCATATCTTCAATACCCTGAATATGAAACCCTCTGTTTTGAAGTTCGTTAATAATTGAAGAACAAAATGATTCAACGCCGTTTCTTTCAAGTATGTTCAAATGACAATAAAAGAAGTTTTGATTTTTAGACTTTGCATTGAGACAATTTCGACAATTTAAATATTCATTTGCCGGTTTTGTTAACCACTTGGGTTTAAATTCAAAATAGATTTCCTTATCAAACTTATGGATGAAAAATTTGTAATATTTATTTAATTCGACTATATCGTATTGACAAATTTTATCAGAAAGAAAATTATCTAAAAGTAATGCATGCTGTTCATCTAATTTTAATTTCTTTGAATGACTTGTCACTGCATCAAGGATCTTCTGGAATGTCATTAGAGAGTTAAAACTCAATTTTAATATATTCACTTTTAGGAAATAGGGTCTCAATTCATCAAATTGCGGATTCATTGTGTAGTTGTAGATTTCCTGTGTTGACAACTTAGATCCCTCGACTCTTAACCGAATGACTTTTCCAAAGAAGCTTGTACTCTCTCCTATATATGCGAAAACCACATTTGCAGCTCCTGACCCAACACATTCCCAATCTTTGACATTAATGTTCATTTTTATATCAAATCAAAATATACTTATTAAACACCGTGGTCAATTTTACAAGCAATCTGAGAGGAGAGTAATATTTTAATAGTATATATGGCACAAAGGCTGAGCCGCATTTATGTTAGCATGAAAACTGAAAAGCAGCGTTATGAGAATTAAGTTAAAGTAATCTACAATATTTAAATCTTTATCTAAAGTTTACTGAAGAGAAATAAGATCTCTATATACATCGACAAGAGCTTCTTTGCCTAATCTCACAGCAAACGATCCTTTCTTCTCTTCACTCATACTGTTAAATTTATTGAGAAGCTTGAATTCAATTACTGGTCGTTTGATGATAGGCATTTCCCCTTGCAAGTTACCCATAGAGTTCATCCGTGGATTGAGTCCTAACCAATGATGCTCTTTGTCAGCAATGAAATTCTGCAGCGAGTACAATCTACGATATTGATATTCATTAATTGGAGACATCTTGTAAAACGATCCATCAATATGGCTTCCTAAAATTTCATAGCCTATATCGACATCCTTTCTAATAGGTAAAGTACTTACCATTGAAAAGAGAGAGCTTTTCCTATTGATTCTAATCATTTTTGTTGTTTGAGAGTTAGATCTGAATACGCTTTTCCTTAACAACTTATGACCTTTTAATGATTTAGGGTCAAATGGATCGTATTGTAACACATGTAAATTGCTGTTATCATCCGCTGCAATAATGAATAAATGTTGATTATGGACAATAAATTCACAATCATTGAGTTTCATTTCATGTTCATCTTGTCCTAATGCTATCATTCTATAGGGATCTGCATCAAACCCATACAGGGAAATGCTATGGAAGTTATCACCAGTCATTATTAAATCCTCAAATGATTTTAACTTTGATGAATAAAGGCCTGTGTCGGTAAATGCTACAGGAACCACTTGACCCTCACTTTTGAACATTCGAACTAATAGTCGCTGACCTTGGATGACAGCAAATCTACCACTAAGCTCGCACGCATCTAAGACTGGGCCTTTTGCAGTTTCACCGCTTATGTATTTAAGCTTGTATCTTTGTTCTGGATTGTCAGATTCTGCGACAACCTCTGCAATATCAAACAACTTCCATGATCCCATTGACGCAATTTCTTCTGTTTGCAAATTGCCAGTACCAATAAACACAGTGACTCTTTCACTATCAGTCCCGTTCATTCGTAGTGTCAACACTTTTAAAGTTGTACACGTTTCATTTTCATTCAAATCATAAGTATCAATTATTCGCCAATTTGCGGACGAGATCAAATGTATTGAGCTTCTATAATTTTTCGCTGGAACTCTTAATTTAGAGTTGAACTTTACTATTTCCTCCTCATCTTCTTTGTCATGTAGCCTAAATGGCTCTTTCCGAATGGAAGAAACTACAAAAGTTTGCGATTCATCATGATAAGCAATCTGGGATAACGTTTTTCCAACAAAAAATTTCTTAATGGGATAAGTGTTGGAATAATCATATTTCAGGTCCAGCTGAACCATCCTGCATGATTTTTTGTCATCGATGGTAATAAGGCCATTGAAGCAATTATCTGACGTAAAAGGTGAAAAATAGAGAAATGGATGAGATGTAAATTTGAACATTCGAGGCACGGAGTTGTGCTGTTTGTAAATCATAAAAGACATAGTACCCGAAACCATAACCACTTTTGAACCGCACAAATTATCAATTTTAAACAAGTTTCTTTCTATTTTGGTAGCATATAAGTATGAATTACCAGGTGCTCCTGATATGGGTAAAGCAAATAAATCATTGGCTTTCATGAATCTGAAACATTGTTGAGATGAGTCAAAGAAGGTTTCGTACATAATAACTTCACCTCCAAAAGTCAAAAGAATCAGGTACTCTTTGCATTCAATTTCGTCACCTATATCAGTAAAAATGCATTGTTTAATAATTGGATCAACATCAGCTTCGTAATGTGGATCCATAGCACTTAACTGGAGGTACTTTGGCATATTGTGTATATTTTTGAATTCAAACACTTTTTCCAAGTGGTTTTCTTTGAAAACAAGTAACCTATTATCAGCTGTGACTAACCAAAAAAGGTATTCGTCTTCATCCATCTTTCTGTCAACCATTTCACCATCAGAAGTCCGCTTTTTTGCTGAAGTAAAGTTTTTCAATAATGATGATTTAGTGACCCAAGCATTTGTGAAAATCAAATAGTTCAGAAGGGCAGGTAGGTCTAGGTTTAACAATTTCCTTTGAGAGTTACTAAACTCGAGCACTTCAATTTCTCCCGAACTCATTAAGAGAACTATAAAACTGTCATATATGACCGCACTATTGATTTCTTGATCAAATGACAGAGTAGTGATAAAAACAAAAGATAAGTTATAAACAACAATTTTATGTGGAAGTACTTGAACCAATCTAATTTTATCGTTAATTTTGAAAGATCCAAACTGAACAGTAAAAGTTCGGCCTCTGAAATCCTTTGGTTTTAGTTCTTTGTAGTCTTTGTGGACTTCAAAAATTTGAGTAGTTGAAGATCGTTGATCAGTTATGATCAAATACTTGGTATTTCGCTTATGACCTTCCACAGTCCAAATTTTGCTTGCATTGGAGAATTTCAAAGTAGCTTTAATAATTGGTTTAACTGTAGGAGCAATTAACGAGATACAACCAGCCAAACCACTGCCGGATGTACCGAATATTGCAGTCTCATTGTAATTTGGATTGTTTAGTCCATGTAACTTTTGCTCCATTGAATGGGGAGCTAGTGTGAAATCTGATAAAAGGCCAATATTTATGAGCGTATCGACAATTGTGATTTTGCTCCTGCTAATTGAGGTGTTTAGCCTACCTTCATTTATTGAATCTTGATTATCATAAAGCCACATATCCTCTTCATCTTCGTATGAGGAGTTTTTTGAATCCATTCCATTCTCTGTTGCCTGATACTCCCATTGTAATAACATCGCATCACTACCATCTGAACAAACAAAAAATAAATTAAGCTCCGGTATTTTCACTATGTCAAGCACTGAGGAGATATTTAAATCTTGGTATCCTACTCGTTCGTTTTCTATTATCCTATTAAAGTTAGAGACTCCACCAATATAGTCAAAAACTAAAGTATAGAAACAACCATCCTGTGTTATCATTAAAACTTCATTGTCAGTAAGCTGACTGAACTCTGAAAGCTCTAAAAACAAATCCAGGTGTTCTTGACTTTTGAGTTCGAAGTTGCTTGTACATGGGTAATATTCGTTTACGTATATTCCTTTTGTCGCACCCATGGTGTTTACATGAATCAATTCGTTTGCACCTATTAACAAAAAACCGTTTAAGGGAGGCGACAAGGGAAATATTCTTTCAAGATCATATGGAAGACCATTGATTTCCATAATTATATCTGCCGATTTGGCGTTTAATTCCAAAGATAGAACAATGACCTTTAAATTATCTTTCCTCTCAGTTAGAGTTGATGTTGATATTGGATCTTCTGATGAGTAAAGAATAGCTAAAGTTGGTTTGCTATAAGAGTATAAAAATTGAATGTCAACTATATTTTTTAAATCATTGTGTAGAGTTTTAGCATTCATTATAAAACTTCCCAAAAATAAATTTGACGAATCAGACTCTGAGTTGGTTGCTTTCGTATGCACTAGATCAACAATGGATTGATAATCATCAGTATCATTGGAAAACTGTTCAGTCTTAAAGGGTAATACAATCATTAAATCATCAGCAAACATTATGGTGCATGCATTGTTAGGATCTGACCTGTGAATGACATCAGAAATTTGGGAGTTTTCAAAAAGTAGTGATTGGAATACAGTTTCATAATAATGTAAACTTATAACGCTTACCAAATTGTCAAAGGGATTCCATTTTACCATAGATATTTTTGCCGTTTCTGTCGACACCATTAAGTAATCTACTTCTTCATTCGGCGGTCTAAATTTGTGTATAGCTATAATCTTTCCAAATAAGTGATACTCCGAAACCATTGCTAATTTATACTGTGTACCATTATCATTAGTGAAACCACTCAAATCAACAATTTCTGAATCTGTTTTTGTATCACTGGTGTTAATATTCAAAAGTTTAAAAATTTGAAGTAAGTTTCCCTTAGAGATGATAATATTTAAATCATTTGAGCTCGTAAAGTTACAACAGACTGCTGACTTTGAAGCAGTTGGTAACACAAACTGATTATATACTTCCATGTTACCCTTCGATATTTAAGTGCCAGTAGGAGGTTCTTGCACGATCAACACGAAATTTACGTTTTTGCGGAACATGCAATGCACATGCACATTTCTCAAACTGGGCACAAGTTCGAGTCTTCGGCGAGAACAATTTTGAGGAGAATGTTCATCAAAACACCATTTTTTTCAAATTTAATATAATAATATTATAATTTTTATAATTATCTATGTTTAGAAAGATATAGAGCCATTACATATCCAATCAATAGAATAAAACATAAAAAGGTAGTCGTCTTGAATATACCGGAGTAACAAGCTTTTCGCTTTAGACACATTCTGTATTTATCCCCATCAATATCTTTCCATTCACTTTGAAGATCATACACATATCCGAAGTAGTGGCTGAGGACCAAAAAAATGCTTATGGGTCCTGTTCCTATCAAAGACCACGTAGTTGCAAAATTTTTGGATCCAAATAAATCTGCTGCAATTGATGGCATGGTCGCATAAATGGCACCGTACGAAATTCCAATGAGAAATGAAGTGAACACCAAGTAATTAATCTCATCAAAAATGAATAAAGATATTTGGCCAAACAAAAGGAAAAGAAGAGAAATAATAATCACATATAGTTTATTCATGTGATGCTTTTTGTGAATGAAATCAGACATTGGCCCTGCTATTAATCTGCCCAAAAAGTTGGAGAACGAGATTATACTCACTTGTAACGCCTGATAAGCTACCGCAGTATCAGCATTCGGTAACGCTTTATTTAGCATGTAAATCAAAGATGATCCTTCAAAATAAGCCGAATCTACTTGTGCATGTACAATGAATCCAATTCCATAAATGTAGTTTTGCCCAATTGCGCAATAAGTCGCATTCAGAATATAGTGTAAAATAAATAGTTTGTCTGTGAAAAGCATCCAAATGTGTTGTTTAATCGTAGGTGATTGATTTCCAACAATTAATTTCTTCTTGTTAATAGATGCATTCGGTAATTCGTCAGTTGAAGCACTTCTACTGGTTTCGCCAAGCGTAGATACTGAACCGTAAAACGATTTTGGAGTTGAGAGCACACCATGCAAATTGTTTTTGTTTAAATGATCTTGAGTAGGGACAGTTGATGCTTGTTCAGAGCTCGCTTCATCTGTGATGTTGGTATCAGTCGACGTTGGAAATGCCATTTCAGAGGGTTTCAGTAAATCATTTGTATTTCTTTGAGGAAGGTTGCTAAAATTCTTAAGTAGTCTTGGCAAGCTGTTTTGTGAAGTACCTAGTCTATAAGAATCACTTCGAGTAGCTAAACGTGTTGTTCTAAACTCAAGCGGTGATGAAGAAGTCATATTTGTGAGATTAGACCCATTCTGGCAACTACCTGCATTAAACGAGAGAGGTATAATTCCATCATGATTTGTATTCGATGATAGACTTGAATTTTTTGAGGAATAATTGACTGAAGAATGAATACTGGTGTTTGAAAACAATGAGCTATAAGAGTTTTGCCGAACAACATTTGAAAGTTGTGCAAAAGAGCCACGATGACCTTTCATCAAGTATTGGGCACCTACCTCAATATCATGCATAGTTTCTCGCAGGTTAAAAGTAGAGTGGCCCTCCCGAGGTTGGTTTGAATCATTGTTGAAATCTATATTTTCATCTGAGTAAAGCCTATCGTTTTCAGGTTGGAAAACATTTCCATCATCATCATCAACTTCAAAGATCTTTATAAAAAAAGTTGAAGCAAATATTATCACACCTGAGAATACAGCAATAAACTTGAGCAAGCCCTGTATATCTTCCGAGAACCAAATAGTTGAAATTAAAGCGTAAAATAGAGCTGCTAATCCATATGCACTCACAGGTAATGCATTAGCTAATCCTCTGTGTTTCGGAAAATTCACAGTAGATACTTTAATGGTTGCAAAGTAAGCTAATACAGAACCGAATCCTATCGAGTACATTGAAAGTATCAAGTAAAAAAAGTTGTGTATGAAGTATTTGTAGTTGAGGTAAAAGATGAAAAATCCCGTAAATTGTAACAATGCACCAAGTATGAGACCAGCCTTTATTCCATATGTATCAATAAGTAATCCAGCAAAAAATCCACCAATTGAAGATCCAACATTACCAGAAAAGGACAAATATGATGATGATATTGCAGAAAAGCCACATCGACTTATCAACTGAGGTGAGTATACACCATACAGATAAGGAGTACCAGCTGCTAAAGCAACTAATGAAGAAAATATGAGGGATACTATTTTTTTCTTTACGTGATTAGAATTAGCTCTTCTCTGACTCGATTGTAATGCAGGCGTTATGTCGACAATTTGATTTGAGTCTGTGACTCCCGCATCATCCACATATAATTGTTGGGATAACATTAACTCCGAATTTCTTTGAAGCTCACTGTCAGTGTTTTCATCAACCGTTTTAGGAATCTTTGTATCTACAAAAGTGATTCAAGCTTGGTATCAAAATCAGCTATATCTAAAAAAGTCAACAAATTGAGATCATGCATATTCCGGGCGGTGCAGCGTGCTAATCAATAACACGTATATAATTAACAAGAAATCCTATAATAGAGCTTTAATAAGAGAGCTAAACTATAAAATGCTAGTTAATTCAGCAATTCCATATCTGGGATACTGTATATTCCGCGTTATGGTTCAATTGCTCAGTCCACTGATCCTGCATTAATTGTCGAAATAAGTTGATAAACTCAGTTTTTGACCACTCTTCTAGACATCTCCTTCCCAATTTTATCACCAAAGTGTTATCGTCATATTTTACATTCTTCCCGTTTAAAGATTTCTTGGCATTACGGCCAAAAGATTTATCTGATATCAATGATCTTTCCAAGTACTCTTGTTTGCATAACATTGTGATAAAGTCTGCCATTGTTTGATCACCTAAAATGGAAACTTCTTCCCTTTCTTTAAATCCAAGTCCAAAATTTGTTTGTAGGACGCTGAATAAATCAGATTGTAACATATTGTTGGAATGTAGAACAATGATGCATATTATCAAAAGTTTGATACCGTTTTGAACTACGTTAGACGTAGGCCTTGGCAAACCTTCTCCGTAAACCATTAATTTCTCTGTACCCGATTTCACTTTCTCCATTTCTTTCATTGACTTTTCGATAGGTTTTGAATTATCTGCTAAAAACGAATAATTCAAAGCTCTTAATGATAATGGAAGATTATTAACCAAGATAAATTCATCAGAAATGTTAATTTTGGGTGCTGAGTTATCTGAAGTATCATTCGAAGAAGAATTTTTATTAGTTATGACAGATGTCTTTTTTGATGACAAGCCGACCACTTGGTACCTGAAAACATTCTCAAAAACTTTTTGTAATCCTGGTAGAATGTGTTTTTTGAATTGAAGTCCTACACCCTTTTCGTTTTCACTCTCAAGTATTTTAGATATTATTGTTTTATTTAGTACCTGCGATCTGCTTGAAAGTCCTAATAGTACACGAGCAGTTGCGATCACAATCTTTCCAGAAGGTGAATCATATACAAGAGGTGCAAATGATACATCTTCAGTTGATGATCTGCTCCTTTTATTCGAAGATTCATTCTCAGAATTTTCAGATGCATTTTCAGATTCATCTGATATACATGTCATTCTTTTCCTATTCATCTTGGCTTTGTTTATCGATGTATTAAAGGAGCTGGCTCGTGAATAAATCTATCCACGTACGTTAAATTTGAAATTTCTTCTTATTACGCGTCAATTTACTTAATCAATTGATTTGATCTGCAAACGGTATATATTTATACTCATGATGTATTTTCCAACTTTATTTATACAAACATTTACATAAAACAAGATATTTATTTGTGATTTAAGCTTTTTTAGTCATTTTGAAGCTGACATAACGACCATATAAATAACTCAATAAACTACCTAAAAAGGCTCCAGAGTAAGCTCCAACCAGTAATGTAATAGGCCAATCTTGCCAGTCTCTATCCCAATCCAATGGAATAGGGAAAACACCAAGCCAACAACCAAGTAAGCCCCCTAAAGTAGAGCAGTAGACTTGATTTAATTTCCAATTACTAACCTGAAAAGTGAAAAGTTTCCACCAAATAGTTTTTGCATTTTTATCTGTGAATCTATAAACATTAAGCAATGGATAGAAAACAATCAAAGCAACATGTGATGCAAGGTAAAATGTCAAAATTGTCAATGGACCCGTTGGTGCACCGAAGAGTAAAAATGAACCATATAATGGAACTGCTAAAGATACTGAAATAGGGTATGTAATTGCTGTGTAAAGAAACTCTGCTCCAGTTGGACCACTTGATTTCAATTTAGGGTTTTTGAAGTTCTTGATAACTTCTCCAACCAAAACTGAGTAAATCAAAGATAAGATTGATAAGTTGTAAAAACCTTTTTGAAGACCATCCTTGGTTTGTGAAAGTAATTGACCATCTGCTATCATGGTGAATAATAAAAGAGGTAAATGATAAGGTATAACCAAAAGAGAAGTTGGAATGGTTTCAACTGTAAAACCTTCCTCCTTTGCCTTCACACCTTTCTTTTTCTTTCCTGTAGTCAAGTCGATATCTATTGTATCAGGGTCAAATTCATCGTCTCTTAATTCAGCGGTTTCAACAATCTGCTCCTTCATCTTACTTTCAAGGCCATTTGGTTCTGAATCTTCAGTAATTTCAACAATCTTTGAAGAGTTGTTGAACGACACTTTCTTTGATCTCCTGGATGTCATTGTCTGTATTGGCTCCAGTTGTAAACGAGAGAGAGCACTGTTCAGCAAATGCCATAAATCGTTGCCGGAGTGGAGAGAATTACTTACTGCATTCCCGCGAGCTCAATTTCTTCCATTTTGTTCCCGCGTTGATTTAAAAGGAAACACGACTGGTTTCTCAGTAGCAGAGTTGATGTTCTGCTTTGCTGTTATGCTTTGCACTTAATATGCGAGTTTATATACAGAGTTTATAGAAGTGTGTTTACACTGATTAGTTCTTTTCGATTGCATTAGAAGAGTCAACGTTGGTTTTACGAGGTGAAATGTACTTTTCAATGAAGGAAAGTTCCTCGATTTCAAATGCATCCTCTGGTCTTTTACAAACAATCATCCATGTAGTACCTAGATGAGCACGTTTTTCTTCAGTAATTTCAAGACCAGCATCATCTACAAGTTCTCCTATATCCAAATTCCATCGACAACCCCATTTTTCACTATGTTTATGAGCTCTTCTATCCAATATCTTATTTATGAAATCGAATCTACCACGGCCATGTTCAAGAAGAACGATTCTTCCGCCAGGTTTCAAGAGCTCCTTCATATTTTCCAACGCCTTTACTGGATTTTCATGTGAACAGAGACCAAAAGTCTCAATGATTGTATCATATTTGAAAGATTTATTATCTGATAATTCGACTAATTCTTCAGCTTTGCCAACAACAAATTTAACTCTTTTGAATGAGTCCCATTTTTTATGAAACTTATCATAACAAATATCCATCATTTTCTTTGAAGCATCCAAAAAAGTATAACTTTTAACTACTTTTGGATCAATGTAATCAATGTTTCTACCTGTACCAGATGCAACTTCTAATACATCACCTTTACAATGGCTCATAACCCATTTTCTTTTACTTTTCATAAAAGACATCATCTCTTCTGTTCCAACATCTTTATCATACTCATCTGCTAATTTGTCATAAAAGCTACTTAGATCTTTAGCTGGTAAAATGCATTTCTCATATTCAAGATCAACAATTTCATTGATATCTTCCGGGGAAGGGTTAAAGGGACCAAGTTCCTTTTTAGATTCTTGTGTTTTTGCATCATATTCTTCCTTCAACTTATAGTAAGCCTTGAGCTTTTGACTATCTTTAGTCCTAAGTAAATCATTTGATAAATCTCTAATTCTCAACTTTTGGTACTCGCTTAACTCAACGCCTTCATCTCTTAACTTTTTCAAATCTTCTTCTTCTAAATGTCTGGCAAAAAGTTTCCTGAAATAATAAATACCATAGCAAAGAAATATAACGTAAAGACCAATATAATATTTAGTAGCCTTTTTGTTGAAACCAGTAGATCCTAGAATGGCACCATACTTTTTAATCCAAGAACCAGAATTAATAGCTTCTTGATATTTCAATTTATCATCTCTTTCCTTCTGCTCTTCAGGGGTAAGCTCCTTTTTGATCTTGTAATTGAATTTTGGGGCTTTAGGTGGTAGTTTATTGTTATTGAACGAAAAAGATGCATAATTTCTTAACGGAATCGAAAAAGGGTATACCCTTCTGCTATCAAACGACAGTAATGATCTCTTCACTATATTAAGTCCAGTCCTAGATAGCATTTATGCGTTTCCAAAAGTTTATTGAAACTTTGTGAGCTATATAATGTGGATTCTTCCTAGAATGTAACTGTAAAACGTAAAACTTGAAAAAGTTATCTTGCCACCCTTTCTACACGTGACAATGCCGAAAGATTTTTACAACTTGAACTCTATAAAGACACGTCTTTATCGTTGATATGTATTTGAATCCCCCCAAACTACTATTCTATACAATATCTTGAGTGACCTCCCTTGAATATAAAAGATAGTGGTAGATTGATGTAGTTGTTAGAAAGAAGAAGAATTGATCATAGACGAAAGCTTACGGGATATTGAGATCGATAGCTTAAGAGTTGAATCTTCGCGATCAGCAAAACTGCAGCTTGTTTTCAATTTTGACACAACAAAGCCAAGACAAAAATTATTGCAGGACCGGATAATTCTTTAACCTTTGCCACTTTCCGTGTTTACAGCAACTACTACCCATTAGTCGCACAAAGCTGACAATCATCCAGTCTAATTCTCAGATTTCCAATCGTATCATATCTACACGTTCATTCTTGTATTTTACTATTGAATTACAATCAATTTGGATACTTTGAAATCTGCTTTTTCTACTCTCCAGTTTATCTTAATCTGATCTTTCCAAATCATGTCGGAAGCTATCAACCAAATCATCACTTCATTGGACATTATTTATAATACTTCATCTACAAACTCTCAAAGACACGAAGCTCAAAGGTTCCTCGAATCAATAAAACAACTACCTGACTGCCCCTTCTGGGGTTATCAATTGGCTTTGATAGATAATAATTACAATAATATTGTTAGACATTTTGCATTGAACTTGCTTTTACATTCAATAACGCACAATTTTGAAGAATGGGATGGTGAGAAAAGATTGGCAGTTAGGAATTGGATTGTCGAATTATCGACTAAAGTTAGTTTAAACGATCCGCACTATATTAAGACAAAGATTGCATTTCTTTGGACTGAAATGGCTAAAAGATGTTGGGGAGAATGTTTGACATCATTATATGACGTTAAGAATGGCTTTACAGAGGAAGAAAAGGCACAATCTTGGATATCAATGGATTCTAATTTACTTGAATTATGGAATCACAGTGAAGTCACTAGAGACTTATCATTAGTTATCTTTAAAATTTTGTTTGAGGATATATATTTATTGGATGATCCCATCGTGGCAAAGAGGAAAACGGTTCTTGCTTCTTTATGTCCCGAAATCGTAGTTTCGGAACAAGTTCTTTCTACTAAATTTGAACCAAATGATACGGTAAGAATGTTTGCTGCTTCAACTGATGGTTGGTTGATTAAGTGGTGCAAATTACTTGATGAATGCATTCAAGGTTTATTATATGGAAATAAGATTGGAAGTGATAATGATAAATCCTATTATTCTAATATTAC
Organism: Pichia pseudocactophila; assembly: GCA_039700735.1. Classification (NCBI taxonomy): domain Eukaryota; kingdom Fungi; phylum Ascomycota; class Pichiomycetes; order Pichiales; family Pichiaceae; genus Pichia; species Pichia pseudocactophila. Next base: position 16,145 of record JBBJZV010000149.1, read on the forward strand.
AATCAAACTCCTAGAAATATTGAAAAACTCGTTATTTTGGATTCTGCCTTTGGCTTTGAGAGAACTTGGAATAATTCCAAAGTTATTTGAACTTCTAACCATTGATCACTATGAAATAAAACTGCTTACAATTGAATGTTTTGATAGTTTATACAATAGGCCTTATTCTAACGCATTAGATAACGAGTGGCTGGTTCAGTCTGTCTTTAATGACGCATCTTATGAGATATTTTACAATGTTTTCAAAATGATACAATTAGATCCTGATAATATTGACGATGATCAATACAGATTGACAAAAAAAATTGTAGAATTCCTAGTGATCTTATCAGATTATATGACAAGCAAAAATAGTATTATAACCGAAACGACAGACTATACAAATTTTTACAAACTACTTGCAGAAACAACAAAGCATCCTTCACTATCTGTTAGTAGTATTTCTTTGCAGTTTTGGTGTACAATGCTTAGAAATGATGAACTTAGTGACAAACCAGATTTTGAAACTGTGATGCCACAGTTGCTTGAAACATGTGCTAACGGCTTAGTCAATTTTTCAGATTGTGATAAAGATTCAGTACCATATAGGTTCCTCGATATTGATTTTGATAATCCAACAGATCAAGTCACATTTTTAAGTGAATACAGAAAGTTGAATGAGGATATTGTTCGAATAATCGTATGCAAAAAGCCAAAAGACGCACTTCTATGGTTGGCAAATAAATTAAATACATTTTTTTCTTCTCCATTAGGTGTTGAAGGTCTAAACAATTCCAAGTTAGTTTACAAAGGAGCAGGGTCAGAAGCATATTTGTATTCTTATGCTCAATTAAACATAATTGAAGCTTGTGTCCGTGGAATTTCTAGATGGCAAATTTGGTACAAAGAAGAAGATGCTGAAGAAATTAAACAATATTTAACTGAACAAATTGACAATCTTTGTAAATTGTTGATTAATTTAGAGATAAAAAATCCTGTTTTGGCAAGAAAGAAGATACAAACTTTAGTTCAATTTACGAGTCCCCTCAAAGATGTTAATTCTACGGTGTTTCAAGTGTTAGAGAAAGTTATTGAATCGTGTACGTTTCCGTACCCAGAAAACGCCACAGAAGAAGAAATGGAAAACATTAGAGATTTAAGAGCTTCTAGTGGTACTGAATTAAACAGATTGGCTTATTTAATGCCAGAGTCATTAAAAAATATATATAATGATTTGGAAGTTGTCATCAATAAAATCCTTTCTGAAAATGATTTAATCTCTCATGAAAGAATTGCATTCAAGTCATTTTTACTTGTTGTTTCGCAAAGATCTAGTCTAGAAGGGAAGGAAGAAAACTTCAAGAAAATTGTTGATCCTGAATTACTAGCTTGGACAGATCCTGTAACAATCAAAGGATTAACTGACCTACATTGGTTTATGGAAAGATTAGGTATTGTTAAAATTGCAGAATACTTCAGATCTAGAGGAATCAATGCAGATACAGATTTATTTACGGCAGAAATGGATGATCAAGGCAGACAGTTAAAAAAGGAGCTTAAAGATCAATGGTATTCTGTGTTTCCTATTAGAGCAACAAGAATTTTGATCCAATATAGTATTGAAAAACTTGATCATTCTTCCGAGACTTATCAATGTCTTTTGAAATTATTAAAACCAAGAGTAATACCAATTCTTCCACATATCTTACAACTACTTTATCAAATTCAAGCATATCATAACCCAGCAAATTGGTCAGATTTACCAGAAGAAGTTCAGGCATTTGTTAAATGTACAACTATGGAAAGATTTTGGCATCAAGGTATCTCAATACAATCGAAACAATCTTTTGTTGATGAAAATGTTAAGGCGATGCACACATTGAGAGACTTTGCTGATTCAGTTGGTCACAGTATTCGTTACACAAGAGAATATGCTTATCTTATGATTAGTACTCTCTCTGAACTTGAAGAAACAATTTATGAAGATGTCAACAATGCTGTTCTACTTTGGAGGGCATTAACTTCTGAGTACGTAGGTATCACGTTGCACTCTTGGAGGCACATGATTAACGTTGTTGTACGTAATGTTATCAAAAACTGCCCCACTGTTTGCTTCGAAAACTTCATGACTGTATTCCTTCCAATAGTATTCTCCACATTAAATGATTTATTAGTTCAACGTTGGGCAATAGTTTATGAAAAAGGTTTAAGATTGGAAGGTAATGAATCTGATGAACAATTAAGCGAGGAAATGCTTGAGGAGCATATGCTTCGTCAATTAACTCAAGTAGTAGATAGAATGCTTATTGATATTGTCGGTCAAACATCAAGGTCTAATAGTAGCCGTCGAATTGAATTTAACAGAGCTTTTATCTTAACCCACATAGATGTATTTGCACCATTTATCAAACTATTATGCAGCATTATATCATTCAGAGATACTAAATGCACTTTCAATGCACTTTTAATTCTAAGGTTTATGGCGAGTGAAATGATTGAGCAAAATAATTCACAAATTGATAGCTTGATCTATAGTGAACTTTTTCCTTCATTAATCAGAGTGCTGTGCGATAAGTTTTATGCGGATGCGCATTCTGAAGCTGCATATTCCTTCATGTACCTGTACGTTGGTCTTAGATCCAGATCTGAATATCCTTTTGAAATGTTATCCAACAGACTAGGAGGAAATGGTACACACCTAAAAGATTTTGAGGAGATTTTAAGTTCGTGTAGTAAAGCAAGAGAAAAGAAAAACTGTGTGTTGAAACTATTTGCAGTACTCAGAGACGATGGAACTGGTGATACTTTCTTAGAGGAAAGAAGTAAAATGATTGCAGGAGCATCAAGGAGCCGGAAGAAGAACACAGAGGATGGTTTGGAGCAAGGAGGTTTAGGCGGTCTCTTTGGAAACGGAGAATGAACAACTCTAAGCTATATATTACTTGTGATACATACTGTATAATACACTATCAACATATTACCTTATATCTCTCCCTTTCCGAAGAAAAATCCCATACCCTTATTCCAAAGGTTTTTATGATCATCAATCCTAACATTTTTTAGCATCAGTTTAGAACCATCCTTTAGATTACCCGTTTTCGAATGTGTTGGAATTTTATCATCACCGCTCTGTTTATCGTTCAACAAATTATGACTTAAAAATCTGCCGAGTTCATTGTCAGCAAAGTTTGTATCAAACCCTAAATCGTAGTTTAAACCACGCAATCCTTCACCGATGTCCAAATTATCATTTAACTTGGTATCTAGTAGCAATTCCAATGCTTGCTTTCTGTATGGCATAACACCTAATATATTCCCATTTTCATCATTGCTACCATTATCAACTAAAGCTCTAATTGCTGAGTTAGGATTATCATATGTTATTTTTACCCATCCATTGCCAACAAATATTGGGAATCTATGAAATTCGTCCTTGCTCGAGGGATCTTCATTGGGCTCAACTAGTTTGTTCCTTGAAAGCAAGCTGCCAAGTTGGCCATAGTAACTTTTAAAATCTGAAATATGTAGATCTTCCATTATGTCACCATACTTTGCAAAGTGATCAATCAAAGACGAAAAATTTCCATTTTCAAAGCCATACACAATAACAGAACAATATAGTTTTTGTGTGGTATACTTAGGCGTTAAACCAGTTACCTCTTTGGATTGAGTTGTTCCAACTTTAGAATTAGTTATCGATGAAAGCGACCACGGAAAATTCGATGATGAGTTGGAAGGGTTATTTATTTTGACAAATCTTTCTTCTCTTTGGAAAATGTTGCTAAAAGATATGGGATTTTCATTTATTTCAGTAAATACAGAATCAATAAGTATTTTGCCTGCATTGTTATCATCATTGAATATCGATGAGTCAAAAAGAGATTTGGTTGGTAATTTGTTGTGTTCGTAAAGATGCGCAAAATCATCATTAAATGTATCAGCCTGAAATTGAGTAGAAGCTTTGAATGGTAGTATTGGTGCAGATGGTTTGTCTGTTTCGTCTGTGTTTGTATCTGTTTTTGTTGTACGTTTTACAAGCTTGTTTGGTATAGTCCGTTTTCGTATTGCATTGCCACCTGTCAACTTATCAAGACTATCCGAAGAAAACAAATTATGTTCCTTCACGTTTCGAAGCTCATACCTTTCAAAACGCGACGAATTTTGAATTTGTTGATCTGATGACTGTATTTGGTGAATTAGAGGTTGTTGTTGTTGTTGTTGTTGTTGTTGTGGCTGCTGTTGCTGTAATGTCTGCTTTGAAGAAAGCAAAAAGCCCTGAGAAGATGACGATTGCGAAAATTGTGTCTTTTCAAAGGAGCTTCCAAACATTTTTCTTATTGAACGATTGTATTTCCGGTCTAAATAGGAGTGGAATCTTAAAGTACCGTTGTCGACTACATCAACTTGATCCAACGTACTGGTCAGAAATTTGTTTAATGGTGCGAAAATTTACGAGCCCCTTTTACTTTTACAATCTTCTTCATGCAAGCTTTAAATTTTCAGCACAGGCAAATTTCGCAACAAAATTTGACCGAATGCATAAAAACTAAATTTCCTCATTGGGGTTAATCAATTGATCGCATCGAAACTTTCACGTGTAAAATAAGATACATTACAACAAAATCAACTATACATATATATATGCTATATTGAAGAAATGAAATGTTAAATCTAGACTCTACTGAAGAGAAATATAATATGACTGAGATCAATTTTCCGAGTTTTGATACCCTACTGACAATGCTTGATCCTAGCTATGATTCATTTTCCAACACAACGGCCCCATTAAACGAGAAAATGACTGGTACTATAGAGAAAAAAATGGAAGTTGAAGTTGAAATTCAACTACTCTATGAAGATATTTTATCAAAAGGATCTGATAAAATTCCAATATTGAATAGAAGAGCACATTTAACGTATTCGCACGGATTCATGACGCATCCGCTTCCAGGAGTGTTCGCTAAGCTTGATGCATCGAAAACATGGATAAGTTACTGGCTTATGAACTCTGCACTTTTACTTGGTGGAAAACTAACCGTTAAAGAAACCACTGATGCATCTAATTTACTGTCAGGAATTATTGAAACAACTATTACGTCAAGTAAGGAATGCACAGGATTTGGCGGTGGGCCCTTCCAATTGGCACATTTGGCGGCTTCTTATGCGGCTTTTATGTCATTAGCTTTAACAGAGAATGAAGAGTTGTGGTCCACGATTGATAAAAGTAAGGTTAAAAGTTGGTTACTATCAAGAAAATCGTTAGATGGATCTTTTTCGATGCATGAAGGTGGTGAAACAGATACTAGAGCTGCATATTGTGCATTGTGTATTGCTTCACTGCTCGATATAATGGACGATGATATTACGGCGGGGTTAGATGATTGGTTGCTTGCTTGTCAAACCTATGAGGGTGGTTTTGGTGGTGAGCCTGGGGATGAAGCACATGGTGGATATACATTTTGTGCTCTTGCTGCTCTTCTTATGATTTTGAAGCCAGAAATATTAATTGATAAATTAAAAAGTTTTGACAACCTTGTCAAATGGACAGTTGACAGACAATGTAGTCTTGAAGGTGGGTTTTCTGGCAGATCAAACAAATTAGTTGATGGATGTTATAGTCATTGGATCGGAGGGACCGCAGCTTTATTAGAGATGATGATCAATATAAACAACGTTAGTGAGAATACTTTAATCATAGATAGACAACGCTTGCTAAACTATATTATTTGTTGTTGTCAAGATAAAATGGGTTTGAGAGATAAACCAGGTTGTAAATCAGATTTCTATCATACAAACTATGTCTTATGTGGTTTAAGTTTGACACAGTATTATCAAACTTATGATTCTGATAAAGCGTCACAATTAGGTAATGCATTCTGTTCAAGACCTGTCGAGATATCCAATTCAGATGTTGTGGACGTTCAAAATGTGAATAAACTTAGAGGATTGAACCCTATATTTGGATTACCTGAAGGCGTGGCCAACAAAATGAAAATGTATTTTTCTAAACGATAATTAGTTTATATAAGGATTAGTGTTACATTTATCTTTGGTTCAATTTATAATGTTGACACTAAATAATGGAAGTAGCAAATTCAAAGGTGCATACCTTTAAATATATAGGGCTGTTTTCCAATGTAATGCATGCGTGCAGTGCGCAGTAAAATTTGGCGAATTATTCATTAATATCTGCATGGATTACTAGATTTCTTAACCAACTATCAAACGCAATGACCAGATTGGACAATCAGGAAGTATGTTAGCCAATACCATGATTACATAAAACAGTTACTAACCAAAGTAATTTTTGAAGTTTTTAAAACAAGTGACAGGGCTGTTATCTAAGAATGACGGAAGGTCTTCAATCTACATTACACAAAAAAGATTTACTTACAACCTAGAAACGCCTGTATATTCCGAAGATACCCTTTCAGATTTACCTAAAGGTATAGAACCAATAAAACTTCACGTTGAAGCAGATGTTAGACAGTATCCAATCCTTATAAGAGTTACAGATGGTAATAAAAATAAGGCGCAAAAGATCAAGCTTAGTACCATAGTTGAACCACTTGTATTAGATGCGTTTTGGGCAGAGTACATTAGTATACTAAAAAATGGATTAAAAGGATTGAAGAAGAAAAGTAAGTCTAAAAAAAAGACAAAGAAGTCTTTGAAATCAGCCAAATAGGTATAATGAATATTTTGTATTTTGTACGACATATATATTGTTGCCCTATGACAGTTCAACAATCAAATTCCCACTAGGAAATATCACATCTGTCTCTTCTATTAGTTTTTCAGAATCGCATGGAATATACTCTCTCGGAAAGATTGTGTAAATATCAAATTTGAACTCGTGATGATAATTTTCTGGTCTTTCATACTCTACTTCTTCATCAATTATCACATTATTGAGCATGTTGCATTCAACTGTAGCATAAATTTCCTCTAAGGGGCACGCCTTGTTCATATATAGTACTTTTCGTGTTCCATTAGGAAGTCGGATTGCTACCGTGGCAAATTCCCCTACTCTGTCACATACTGGTAAAAGCTTGGATTTTCGCCATCTACGCCACTGATTTTCCAACATACTTTCCGTAATCTGAGGTTCTTCATTATGTATGTGATTGTCGTTAGAATATAAACTGTTTTCTCTTCGATCTCTTGAAGTCACGGTCATTAAATCGGAATGAGGAGAGAGATTCTGTAGTCTTATCACAGTAGGATTGTACTTACGGAATGCCTTATCAAGCTTTTTCAAAACAAATTCCAGATCTTTGTAACCTTGGATTTTGGAAACCAATGATAGTACTGGTGATGACTGTTGCATTCCAGATGATGTTGGAATTTGATTCACTGTCATACATAATAAACCTAAAAATGGGAGCTTAGTAATTTTAAATTGATTACAAGTAATGAAAGCCTCACTTTCAGATATATCTCCTCCCCAAACAAGAATCTTCCTCTTTTCAAGAAAGTTGAGAAATTTGGGATTTATTAACACATCATTGGCTAATTTAATAGAATCAGGATTCTCTGTGCTCTCTATATAACATAGGAGCCATCGTACATCTTTTTTAACAATTAGCATTGCGTGTGAATAAGCACACTCTAAAAAGTCTGGTCTCTGTATTTCGGTTTGACCGCTCTCTTCTATCACGGAGGAATTGGTATAATCAGATTCTCTAATCACGGTTTTGGTCTTGTTTCCAATTCTCTCATCAAAAGTACGTATAAATCTTCTTGAAACATCTATTGGATCACTACTTCTCAAAGATTTATATTTTAGCTTTTGAAATTTCAAAAATATGGAGGCCAGAATAAAGAAGGAATGTATCAGTACTTTGTATATGATATACAACGGTAATATCAATAGCAGCAAGAACGTTGTAATCAAGACGGAAATGACATTAGACATAAATGATGGTCTAGTATCATTTGGAGTATTTAATGGAGTTGTCTGTGGCGTGAATACAAATGCTCCAGGCATCTGTTGGGTATCTGTGTTAGCTTCTTCATCTGTCTCACGTTGGATATTATCGGATTGATTTAACTGATTGATTAGGGCAGCAAACGTGGATTGCAGTCTGGAAAACTCATCTGATATAGAATTCATAGTTTATAATAAATTTATGTAAATATTCTGGTCTTACAGTTTGCCTTTCTTGTCCAAACACTGAGTGTCGCAGGTAAGAATACCAACTACCTTACAATAAGTGATTTTCTGATAGTGGTGCTGTCAAGATCGATTAGGTTCATGCATGCAAGCAGGGGGCTTAACAATACACTAAAAATTTGTAAATTTTACATACTAATTTACAAAACATTAAAGACATTCTTTACTTCATATTATTTAGCCAAAACAGCCTTCGATGATATTACAATTACTATTATTACAATGAAAATGAATGTGCTTATCAACGACAAAAGTACTTGAGCAAACCAGCAAAAATACAACATACTGCACCTGCAATTTCTTCGTTTTGAGTGTTTGATTGTTTGAAACGTTGTTGGTCAGGGTATTTCTGGTAACTTTGATAATTTTGTTGTCCATTTTGTATGTGTGCTTGATATTGTGCTTGTTGTGGGTGATACGTTTGTTGTGGTTTTTCTTGTGGATGGAAAGAATAATATATTTCATCCATTGCACCTACTCCGTTAGGATCAATATTGTACCATTCTTGTGGGATTCTCGCATTGCTGATATCAATATGTAAAACTCCAGAATTTTTCTTATCTATCCAACATTTCAAATTAGCATCATTACATAAGTTTTGAATTGCAGGCTTGAGTTTGGATATTCCATTTTTAGAATGCAAACCTTTCCCGACTATACAGTCTAAAGTCGGTTGATTCTTTCGAATACCACTAATTATTCTCTGTTTAAGTATATATTCTGCCTCCTTGACATATAAACCATGTAAATCGATATCATTGTCGTCAGAATCTTTGTTATTCTCTATGAACACATATTCAGCTGCCTTTCGATTGTTTTCCTCTGCTATTTGAAGTTGTTCTTTTGCCCTTTGTGATAGATCATATGCCTCGCTTTTGTTACCTTTCCTGAATGCTTTCTGTGATTGTTGAGAAAGTTGTTCACGTTTCTTATATGCAGCGTCTGCAATTTGTCTGAATTTGACATATTCTTGATCGGAAACGTGATTATAATCAATATCACGTCCAAAAAGGTTCAATCCACCCCTTGATACTGTTGCGGTACTCATTCTATTGAGAGCTCTAGTGTTTACCTTTGCTAAATCAGTAAAAAATATAGAAAGATTATATATTCTGTTTCTTGAAAACTCCGAAACGTTGTTTTGTTCAGGTCACGTGCGGTTTTAAAGGGTTACCGAATCCTCAACCCTGACGTACTTTGCGCGCAGAGCTTTTTTCACTCGCATATTATTTAAGTGGATGGATTTTTTCATAAACTACTTACACACTTTTTATTCACTTCCTTTCAACAAGATCAACAAAATGGCTGCGTATGTGCATTAAAATTCATTAAACTCCAATGATTTACTGTTATATTTTTTATTCCAGTTTCTTCCCAAGAGCTCAAACCTAACAGGCTCTATAATTACATGTTATGGTTTTTCATTTGTTTTATTAAACAAGATTTGAGATTAACACAAGCTGGATCTATATTTTCATATAGCTGCTTCCACTCGTGATTCTCTCTGAAATTCGAATCGTTGTAGTATAGTCCATTTTCAGTGGAAATTGGATATACTGATTCAAAAATTTATTACCGTGAGGTAGATTTGTTTGCAAACTTTACTGCTTACTAAATTCATTCCATAGGAAAAACAGTAGATATAAGAAATATTTCAATGAATTTTGGAATTTTCTACTTTTTTCTTCTGCGTTAAAACTGGCCTTCGAATGAAAAAAATATTTCAGTTCGAAGAAAATTTGTCAAGTTAAACTAACCAGAGAAAATTTAGATAAATTTGTTTGGCTAGTGCTATTTATATTTATATTGGCATTACTGAAAAAAAATGTTTCAATGTTCGGTTTACTAACATCTTTTTATTATAGAGTTCCAAAACCAGAATCCCAAATCAAAAAGGCAAAGAGAGTTGAAAGAGACGCAAAGGAAGTTGCTGCTGCAAAGAAGGCAAGAAAAGTTGTATGTATCTAATTATTACTTCACCTTTCCCATATCTCAATCTAGTCTTTTAATGATGAAATTTTAGTCTCCTATATCGACTAGCCACGGCGATGTTGTCTGTTATAACACCATCTTTCGGCTGAGAAAGAACACATTAGATAGGGAGTTTTGAATGTTTAAAACAAATTACTAACATTTACTTGTTTTTATTATAGATTTCTAAAGAAAAGAGAGCTGCTCTTTTCAAGAGAACTGAAGCTTATGTTAGCGAGTACGCAGCTGCAGAAAGAGCAATCATTGATGCTAAGAGAGCTGCAAAGAAGGATGGTTCTTACTTTGTTCCAGCTGAAAACAAAGTTGTCTTTGTTGTCAGAATCAAGGGTATTATGAAGATTCCACCTAAGCCAAGAAAGGTCTTCCAATTATTGAGATTAACTCAAATTAACTCTGGTGTCTTTGTCAAAGTTACCAAGGCAACCACCGAACTTTTGAAGTTAGTTGAACAATACTGTGCTATTGGTTACCCATCTCAATCTACCATCAGACAATTAGTGTACAAGAGAGGTTACGGTAAGGTCAACAAGCAAAGAATCCCATTAACTGATAACGCTGTCGTTGAATCAGTTTTAGGTAAGTACGGTATTGAGTCTGTTGAAGATTTAATTCACGAAATCTTCACCGTCGGTCCAAACTTCAAGCAAGCTAACAACTTCTTATGGCCATTCAAGTTATCTAACCCATCTGGTGGTTGGGGTGTTAGAAGAAAGTTCCAACACTTTATCCAAGGTGGTTCTACTGGTAACAGAGAAGAATACATCAACCAATTAGTTAAGAAGATGATTTAAATTAGTCAATTCTTATATAGAATTACATAAATTATAAACTTCTTTTATCTAATCAATCTTTTTAATGCTTTTTCTAGAGTTATAAAATAAAAATATCCTAAAACAAGCTTATAATTATAAAGTAACCTTTCATTAATTAAAGGTTTGAGCATGACAAGAAACCCTTATATATAATATAACCCTAAATAACCCCAAAAATTTTTAAGCTAGTTTTAACTCTTGAAGGTTGAACACGCGATTCAGAGCTATAAAAAGCTAAATTTATTTCTTTGCTTAAAATTTTTCTTTTTGATTTCATAAGATCTATTTCCTTTTTTAAACAAGAACAAGTTTGCCATATTCAGAGGAGTATGCTATTTGTTCTTCTAAACCAATATGATGAAGACACACTAGTTGTTAATTCGACCAGCTACGGCAATGACGTTTGAAAAATACCATCTTTCGGGACTGATTGGTTTATCTTTTAGATCTGTAGTTGTAAAAGTGCATTAACTTTACTACACATTAACTGTTAAAAATATACAAAAGGTAACAAATTATTCTAGTAAAGAGTAAAAGTATTTCATGAATTCCTCTACTATCCCACTTAATGTTTGTTGTTGTAAATCCAATCATTTAGCCCAAACCTATTTCTTGCTAATTCAAATGCGTAAAATTGAATTCTGACGACAAAAATAGAGTTTTCTTCACTGTAATCTTCTCTTGAATCTTTTCTAAGCATAGTTCCAAAATTATAATCGTCTATCTTTTTCTCAAAGTTTTTTATGTAATCTCTCCATCTTTCTTTGGCCTCCTTGGTCTTGAGTTCATCTTCGTTCAAAACGATTAACTTTTCTTTGTCATTATATTCTGGAAAAGCCTTGAAAAATTCTTCCACAATCTCGTCATCAAACTGAGTCAATTTGAGTTTAGATGGCGGTATTGCTTCAAGCAAATTCCAATATGTAATCATATGTTGAACTGCCTTCACAGCAAATTGTTTCTCGATATCTTCCAAGTTATCTGGATGTTCTGGGTCAAAACTGGCTGGTAATCCTGACATTTTCTTTTAAATAGATATTTTGGATTAAGTCAGATAACTTTTTGGAAAGAATAGCAAAAGAATGCTGGGGAAATGTTAGTGTTAAATACTTCAATTGGTAGGATTCAGTTGAAATATAGTGCGACTGATCGATCATCCGGAATATTCCAGAGCTAGCGAGAAAATTAATAAAATTTATTACTGTTGTAAATTTGGTTCAATTTTAATTACAAACTCTATTAAGTATACATCTAAATATTTGAAGCTATTGTTGTTATTCAATAGCGATTGACAGGTTCGATGTTACAGCTTGTCAATTTTAGCATATTTTTTAGTGTCTTCAATTCATTTTGTTTCCATCATTCTTTGGTGCATCCTCTCTTGCTTCTTCCTCTTTTCCTTCATCCTCTTTTAATAATGAATCATTTGCATTATTGGAAGTAAATTGTACAGAAGTATTTTTCACATTGGAAAAATCTTTCGAAAGTTCTCTTTTCAGATAATCACAGATAGATCCCATTTTATCCAACGTCAGTTGATTCTCGTAATCTTTGTTGTACTTAGAAACACCCAATTTAAGAACAATATTCAAATTAGTACCTGATGGTAATATACTAAGTTCTTTAATCAAAATGTGACTATCTTTCTTCATAAGGGTGGCATTGATTGAATCCTCGATAGCAGAATATCTTTGGTCAGATGCAGGAAGTGCTTTATCAATCAGCTCCTTGAACGATTGGACAACTCCAGAGATTCCAACTTTCATAACCAACATAGAAACAATCAATCCTCCAACGGCATCCAGCCAGTAAATGTTTAAAAAGTAACCTGTTGATATGGTTGCAACGGCAACTACTGATGTCAATGAATCAACTCTGTGATGCCATGCATTAGCAATCAAAACCTTAGAGTTCAATTTCTCCCCCACTTTACGCGTAGCTCTAAATAGCCATTCTTTAATTGCAATAGATCCAAGAGCAAGCCATGCTGCATTAATGTTTGCAACCTCGACTGATCCGCCATCAGCGTGGTCATGGGCATCAGCTGCAACTTCAATATGTGAATGAGAGTGAGATGGAATCATAGACATCAAATCATGTAAAGCATTTGGGACAAGAGGTGCAACTATATCATAAAATGAGCTCCAACCAATTTGAAAGCCAGCATATAGCAAGATAAAAGATACAGTAAAGGATCCAAAAGTTTCAATTTTTCCGTAACCGAAAGGATATGCAATATCTGGAGGTCTATTAGTAAATCTAACGGTCACTAAAGTCAAAATATCGGAGATTAAATCACCAACCGAATGAATAGCATCTGCTATTAAAGCCTGAGAATGGAATGCAACACCACCTAAAAATTTTGTAACTGCCATACCCAAATTCACACCCAGTCCTATCCAGGTGATTTTAACACCTTCATTTGCTAAATTTTTCGGATCATACAATTTTAATGTTTCTGGGTCTGAAGAATGAGTATGTGAATGGTTATGTGAATGTCCTGATGAACTTGAGCCCATCATTTCGGATAATGGAGTGTGTGGATTGAAAAAATCCTTAATTTTGGTCCAAAAAGTTTTCTTTTCAGGGTTAACGTGAATCGTATAATCCTCACCATTCATGTCTATATTATCAAGTTCTGGGAATTCGGCATGTGTGTGAAACTGACCATGAAGCATTGGCTTCTTTGATGAAACTTCATCTGGATGAACTACCTTGCCATTTTTGATAACGGCCGTTTTAATAGCACCTTTTCCAGGGATAAATTCATAGTAATGATGGACGCTATTTTCTGGAAGTTCAGAACTATTATTATCGTTATGTGTGTGACTATGACCGGTACACGGCTCGCCTCCGTGAGTGTGAGAATGATGTCTGATAGCGTTAAATCCACTAAGGCCGATAGCTGTTAGTGGAAACGATCTTCTGATTGAAACAAGTGGGAATAACTGAAGTCTTCCCATATTTGACGGTACTAATAAACTCTTTTTCAACTAAGCAATTGACTATCGATCTGTTGTGTGAAGTCTTTGTGAAACAATTATACGTACAGGCTCAATGGATCGAATTTCAGACCAACGTTTACTTTTCGCACCCCAACGACGTTGGGCCGAGATGCGAGGCCGATTTAGGTTGCAAGCTTTGACCAATTAACCCCGCATTTTGAAGATGATGCAGGCTATTATCAAGAAACAGCTGACAAGATTCGATATACGATATTTTATGGGATACGTTCAATATACAGTAAAGTTTATAGAGAAGTAGCACTTGAATTATCAGCTTTTTCCCCAGTTATACAAACCTCGGTGTCATATAACTCAATAGATGTCAGTGATGGATGCGTATCAGTATTGAAGGCCATGAGCATTTTATATTTCTCGTAAAGGCTGTTTTGCAATTCCTCAAAACAAACTAAAGTTCCGTTAAGTTTTTCTAAAAGACTCCTTACTAATTTCATGTCATCTGGAAAGCGATATGATGTACCATTATCAGTTTTATTGATTTCAATCGAACCTATTGATATTATTGTATTGAACATCTGATAATATTTTTGGGCAACGTGCAAGAACGCACTTTCATTAGAGTTTGTTATTGATGATTTGTTTGTTATATCTTCGGCAACCGTAATTATTCTCTCAAAAGTAAGTCTATTTGAGTTGTTGGATTTGAATGTTTTGGTGCTGGGTAGTTTTTCTTCAATGTCGCATAAATTGCAAATGAACTTTTGAGTGTCTTCTCTGATTGGTATACTAGTAGAATTCTTTTGATCTTCACTATAGCCAATGCATCCAAAGTGGAACCACTGCTGGCACTTTTCGCATTCTACCATATTACCCTCGAAAGTTTGTCTGCAAACACAATATCTTCCGTTATTCGAATTTACAATGTCAGTATCGTAAAGAATTAAATGATTCAAAGAATCAATATCACTAAGAGAATTCATGTTGAATTTTGTTTTATAGCAACCAATCAACTCATTGTATACTTCCTTCAATTCAACTGCAACTATAGATGGACCATCTATAAGTTGTTCTTTGAAAAGTTTGCTCTCTGCCTCGAACTCCTCAAATTTGCACAAAGTCTTGAAACTTGACTCCACGTTCATATTAGAAAGTGAATTGCCTATATGGTCACTAAATTGTAGATATGTTGTAATTTTATTCGAAAAATTATCTGCAGATGATACAAGTAATAGTTTCTCTCTGATAGTATGAATCAAAGGGACTATGATGTCAGAAATGTGTTTAAACTCAATGATCAAATCTCTTGTATATCTCGTGACATCCGGTAAGGGTAACAGCGCTGACATTCTGTCAAGTTCAAGCAATGAATCATAAGAAACCTTCTCATGCTCCTGCTTCAATCTTTCAAATTTATGAATAACATCTTTTGATGATTCAAGCTTTTCTTGTAAAGATTCCAATACTTTCAAATCATCAGACTTTTCGATGTTTAGTAGACATCCTTGCTCGTACAATGACTTCAATTCTTCAAAACTTGATGGACCTCTTGTTACGGCATCAAGCCACCATTTTCGTCTAACGATCTTATCGATCATCACAAATGAGCGTAGCTCGATGTTTATCTCTAAGCCTTCAGAGTGTAAAGAACTGAGTTTATCAAAATCAAATTTATCACCTTTTGAAAGCTCCAAGACTGCAGTTTCGTCAAACTGCCTTACTTTTCGAGCTAAATCAATCATTTGATGAACTTCAGTAGTAGATATTCTCAGTTTTTTCAATTCTTCCATCAATAATTTGAATTCTTTCACCGGTAACATAATTGTATTCTTCCGTAGATAGTATTGGGCCTTTTTTCTCCATTCCTCGGTCCTTTCCACATATCTTTGCAAACTTTTGTACTCGGTACATGCAAGCTTGAAATCAGTACTCTCTTCAAAATATTTATCATCCAAAATAGTTTTGGCTTCATCTAAAAGTGGTTTTACTTCAGAAAGTGGTGGCCTGGAATATTGAGAGAGTATATTGTGATATCTTTTGAGCCATTGAAGTGGTGAATTCAATTTAGCTTTAACCACTGCTAGAGAGGTTTTAAAATACTCATCGCTTACCAAGGAAACCATTTTACAATTATATTGTTGAATATTGTATGCATCCTGATTTCGAATTGTTAAAAAATAATCTAAAGACATTGTAAAGTTTTCACCAGTTGAATCAGAATGCGAAAGAATCAAAAATGTCGGAAATATATCACAAAGGTCAGTATCAGTTACTTTATTGATGTAAGAAAGTCTCTGCATCTTATCGTAACCTAAAGTATTGTATGATATAGACTGAGGTAAATCGCGTAGACCATTGTCATTTAGCTTTGTAAGCACATTTTGAAAATCATAACTCCCATCAAACGTAAGTTCACTCATGAAAGCACGAACTGTTGCCCGTTTGTCTAACTCTTCAGTTATTCTTTTTTCAAGGACTGGCAAAAGTGAAGTCAGGACCGTTTTGTTGGTCGATTCATGAGCTATTTTTAACATCATTGCAAAAGTTGAGAACTGTGGTATAATTTGCTGTTTTTGTAACCACTTGCTAGCGTCAACCGCACACGAGAGCCAATCATTGCAAGCTATATTGATAGATTCTGTAACACATGTGCCTAATGAAAAGTAAGCTGAATATGTCTTTGGGAACTTTATAATCATCTCACCAACTTCCTGAAAAGTATGATAAACCGATATTCCATTCTCCCTCAATAGATCAGGTGAGAACATGATGTCATTGTTATACCGTTTCGGAGAATTTTGATCATCAATAAACTGGCAAAACTTAGGGTCTCTAGGTTTACTTCGAGGTAGGTTTAAATCATAGCAAACTTGATTTTCCAATGATGCATTAAAAATATCAAAATTTGAAAGTTTTTTTTCAAATTCCATTAGAGTTTCGGTAGTTCTTTTGTTAACATCGGTTCTTGAGGGAAGATATTTTTCGACAAGTCTTTCATATTTTTCTTGATCAGCAGGTGGTATTACATAAACAGACTTTGCATCTCCTAAATAATGATAGTCAATGTTGTACAGCCAATGATCTTCCATTGACCAAGATTGTGACCCATAAAACATACAAAAATTAAGATATGAGCGATAAATAGTATCACTATAAGCATGGGTATATTGCAGAAGGGAATCGCCAACAATGCTGGTGTTATTATAGTTTGAAGATCCTAGTATTGTATTAGATAGGTTTCCAATCTTATCTAAAACAAATCTATTTTCATAACTAGAGTCATGAATAGTAGTTGATTGATGAAGAGCAACTTCTGTTTCAAACATTAGATCATGATTTTTTAACAATTTCCAAAAAGTGTGATCAAGGAAATTCAAATCTTCAAATTTGCTTTGTTCCGATGCGTTTGTTTTGTTTAACATCTGATTCTTTAATATCCTGCTTTTGTCATGAAATTGTTTCAATGTGTACAAGGATGATATTTTCAGTTCAGTTGGGTTGATGTCCTCTTCGGAGTTACAGCCCAACCAATTGTAGAAATCATAATTTGGCAATGTGTTTGAGTCGCTCAATGTAATACCTCTTTTTTGCGTAGTAGCTTGATCATAATACGTACAAAATCCTGCATCTGCAAGTATTTTTCTGTTCCTCACATAGCTTGTAGCAGATCCAAGTATTATGGGTATTTCAGGTTTGTTCCTTTCAAATTGCTCCTTAGTGAATAGTGCCTTACTCTCATCATTTCTTACTTCATAGAGAAAATCGGTATTGTTTTCAAAGAGTACACTTTCCCAATCACCTAAATATTTTTGATAAACGGACTTGATAGATGATGACAATGAAGAACTAATTTTGCCGTAAAAGCCTAGTTCTCTACCTATTTGAGCCCATAACTTATCATTGCAACAATTTTGAAAGCCGCCACGGAGATTGACAATTCTAAACAAACGATATAAATCAATCGAACGCTTGTCAATACAAGGCAACTTATTTAAAAGTATCCTTTTTGTACGTAGTAGCTCTCTGAGTCTGGTGTAAAATTCTGTTCTTGCATTGAGTTCATCGGATGAAGAGTTCCAAAGTTGCCTGGTCGTTGTTATCCAAAAAGATTCTAAGTTAATGGAAAACTTAGGCACAAACTCTCTTGGTGGAATAATTTTAACAGCACCATATTTCCTTCCTATTTCCTTAATGGAATCAATATAGTTATATATATCATCAAATTCATTCATGGTTGGTTTTAGAACTGGAATATTATAAATTGGATCATCTGAATTAGCTTGCCTTGGTTCTTGATGCATTGAACCTGATACATCACTTTTTGTTTCGGATAAATCAGATCCTCCGCTACTGATATCATCATTTCGAGTCCTAATAAAATCAGGAAATGGATTCAATTTGCTACGATTCTGTGGGTATCTGTATGGGTTATAGTGATGAGCTGATGTTGACTTCTGACTTTTGGAAACGTCGCTTCCGATTACTTTGAAGAACCTAGAGTGTTTAACTGTTCCTTTGCCTTCTTTTTTTGTTTTCTTGCCATTAATTCCTCTTTTAGGGATTGCATCGGCTGAAAAAATATGTGTTCTCTTTACATTTTGAGTTGTTTTGTTAGGAGTAAATTTGATAGCCTTGGATTTTTGTGATTCAACTATACTAGTCTTGGGAATTTCAGAGCTCAGCAAATAATGAAATGATTTCAAAGGCATTTCACATTCTGGAGTTTTAAGAATATTTTCATCAATAAGCATTTCTGGATTGACTAAAGATGGTTGTTGTTCTTCACGTGTTAGACTGAAATCATCTTCAAGCTTCCCCTTTGATTCCACGCTATTTACAAGAGTTGCTGCTGCAGCTACTGCAGACACTGTTTCATCGTCAAATTCAAAACTAGAAGTATTCATAAAACTATCTTTCATATTCACAGAAGAAGGTGTGTTGATTGGAATAAAATGAATATCATTTTCAGAAGTCGGGGATCTCTCATCAACGATTTCGCTACCTTTAGGTATGTTGTTTTGGTTGTTAATTACCTTTCTGTCAACGTTAGTGTTGTTATACGTTTTATCTTTCTCTGATAATTTAATAGTCGGCACAGTACATGAATTTTCATCATTTCTTTGGTTTGGATACTCTTTACTCATTTGACACTATGAAAAGGTAAATCCAGCTTCACGTTAATCCAAATAAAGAAATATGAAAGAGGCAATTCTGGAAATAATCTTCTTTATTCAAAGAATTTTGTACAAAGAAACCAGGTTTAACGAAGCGAAGAACTATACATTAAGCTCTAGATCTTCAAATTCAATGAACTGTGAATTTTCCGCGATATGTTCTGAACGTTATTAATATGGTCAGATCAATCTACATTATATATGATTTAAGGGATATATATATGACAGCTTTAATAAATCAGTATTCAACTTTTTAAAAAAAGGTCAAAATCATCAAAAAATTAACAATTTCAGAAATCAAAAATATGAATTTCCATAAAAAACTACTATTTCCGATACCGGGAGTCGAACCCGGGTTTGCCCGGTGAAAGCGGACCGTGATAGCCGTTACACTATATCGGAAAAGGTTAAAGTAAAAATGAGTAGATACCACTCACTGTAAAGACTTAGAATAACAGCCAAAAATTCTACAAACTTTATACTCAAGTTATTGGTTTCATCACATATTGCTGAGACGGTAAACCAATTTAAAAATACGCTGAATTGAAGTAAATTTAATCAGGCAAAACTCTGCCACTAGCTAATTAATTAGCTCTCAAGGAACTTGTAAGTTCCATTTAGGTTTCATGCTTTTACACCAGGATGAAGCGTACGAATACAAAATGAATGGAAAATTTTATACCACTGCTAAGACGGTGAACTATGTATTTATTTAACACGATTGTATAGCACAAATTCAACCATGGGGGAAAAAAAATAGTGTGAATTTTCTCTTTCTACTTGAAATGTTTAGAATAACAATCAGACGTTTGTTTAGGAGCCTCTAAAAGGCTTTAAACTTCATTGCCTGTTTCCAACATGAACACGTGACCAACCCCGAATTTTACTATCTGAATTTGATTCCAGATAAGTCAACAAAATCTCCTGTGATTAATAATACTACAGTTTGACAATTAAATAGGTTTAACTTCGCTTAGTATTTATTACAGGTGAAAGAGAGTTATTCACTTATTTTTTGTGTGCTTTATGAAGATAAAAGCATAGATCATAAAATCGCTACATCGTAATATCAGTGCTACCACAATGCATTTGATGAGATAAGAGATGAGATAAAATAGCAACTATGCTTTCTTTGGAAAGTTTTTCAAGCGAGTGTAATTACTTAATCGGAACTTGTAAGTTCCACTTAGGTTTCATGCTTTTACACCAGGATGAAGCGTACGAATACAAAATGAATGAAAATTTTATACCACTGCTAAGACGGTGAACTATGTATTTATTTAACACGATTGTATAGCACAAATTCAACCATGGGAAAAAAAAAAAAAAAAAAAGTTGTAATAGGATCATATTTTTGATTATCTACAGCTGAAAATTCTTACACGGAGATATCTTACCAAACGAACCTGCATTAAGTTTCTTTATTATAAATATCCAGGGAAAGCCAAACTTTTTTTTCAAGGTATTAATGGCAATTTTTCCATTTACTATGCGTGTTTGTGTAATACTGGTACCAATTGCCAAAAAAGTGGTATTTCTATCAAACAACTGCAAGAAATGTCTGACTATATATTGCCATGTTTAGCGATGATAATGTTTTTCTCATTGAAAGTTTTAAAGATCGTAGAATCGGAGTAAAAATTCGAAAACCAACTGATCTCAATTTTTTGACTCTCAGAGACAAGGATTAATGTTTACTGAGGTTGATTTTGAAGGAAAGTAAAATAATAGCAAAGTTTGTATCACTAAATGAAATAAATTTTAACGTAATTAGCATTTAATATTGTTATCAGGCAGGATAAAGATGTTTATAAATAATTTATTATTGAAGCATTTTTCATAGATATAAGATACAAGTAAAGCATGTCAAAAGAGGTATAAAGATATTAGTTGGCTTAGTAGAGCTATAATAAAGGTTGGAATTTCATAAAACCGTTCATAGGCACAGTTTCTGGTCTTACTGGTCTAGGAGGAGGCAAGTATCGGCCTATTAAGGAAGAATCAAGAACATTTTGTTGTTGTTGTTGTTGTTGGTGTTGTTGTTGGTGTTGTTGCGGTGATACTGTGGTAGATTTTTGTGTATTTTCTGTATTTGATTGAACTGAGTCTTTACTATTAGAAGTTTTCTCCGATGCTGATGTATCATAGTTCAAATTCAAATAGCCTTGAGTAGAATTGACAAATACCAGTTCCAGCGTCACGTCTCCTGTTCCATCATTACTTAGCATAGCTGACATTCGCAGCAGTCTTTCAAGGTCGTAGTCATTTTTAACAATTCTTCCAGCAGATGAATTTTTCAGGTTTAAAACTCTTGAGGAGCTAATTATTCCGAAAGCTTGTTTGCAATTTTCAATTAATTCTAAAATTGTTGGTGGTGCATTACTATCCATATTGTACCGAAATTTGAGTTCCTTTTCCTTAAATTTTACTGTGACATTAGTGAATTGTTTTGATCTCAATATTGGTGGTGATCTCATTGGCGGAGCTGACTCAAGATTTACTAACGGTATATATGCGGTTGACAATGGGAAGTCAGGTAGATCAGTAGATGAAGGCTCAAACCGATGATCTGAGTTGTTTGAATCGATTGATGAATGGATTGTGAGATTATTTGTTGGTTGCTGTTGTTTTGCAATTGCTGAATCAATGATAGAAAGGTCTTTAAAGTAGTTTGTCGATGGTGCGCGTATTATGTCCATCGGAGTAGAGAACCCCGTAATATTGTTTTTATCGGCGGATTGATCTTTTGATATTATCGGATAATCTTTTAGGATTATACTATGGAAGATATCACAAAGTGGATTTAAAACAGTATTGAATCCAAAATCTTTCACGCAGCCACCAACCAATTTTTTGAACAATTGAGATGCAATAAAATCACTAAGTCTATTGACTTCAACAGAAGTTGAGTCAAGACTTTTAACTATAAGTCCTAATGTGAGATCACTTTTTAATCGTAATTTAATATAAGATGATGAATCAGGTAATAAATGATCAAACCATTTTTCCAATGTGTATAAAATAGATGAATTAATACAAGAACTTCCGAATTCTTCCAGGAGGTCATAATTTTTAGTTTTCCCAAAGCTATTATTTGTAATTTTAGAAAATTCATAACATGTTTTAGAATTCTTTATTTTATGAAGTAAAATTTTTGATGCTTGTGTAAAATCTGCATTTTCATTAAGCTTTTTAAGTGAGGGTAGTTTATCAGTGTTTGGTAAAACTGCAGCAACTAAAGAATTTATAGCAACACGAGAATCATGATATTCTGCAGTTTCTGAAGTATTTTGAGATTCTAAATTACTATTGATACTATGATTTTTTGTAAAAGAATTTGAATTTTCATCAGTAAGGACATTTGAAAGGAATTTTGTATGTGATTTTTCATCTTTTTCAAGTTCATTTTCGATATGATGGATGTTATTATTATCCTTTATATTATCATTTTCATTATCCAATTCATGTTCTTCACTTTCTGTTGAAGCCAATTTTGCACGTTTATAAAGTGTATATTGTTCTTCATCACTTGTAAATGTTTCAAGTTTACTTGCAAGTCGTTTTTCTGATCTCTTTTTGTTACGACGTACACTTTGAATTGCTAGTCTTACTAATTTATCAAACTCACTTAATGTTGATTCAGGGAAATTAAATTCATGTAATAAAGTAGTTGCACAAATTTTAATTTCTTCATCTTGTTCACTTGCCTTTTTGGAACTTAATGATAAAGAATCAACTAATTGTAAACGACGTGATGAAAATTGTTTCCATAATGCTTCATCGGTAAAATTAAGACGTTTCCTTATAACACTAGTTGTACCACTAGAGCCATGATTTGATACTAAATGTTTATTGGATGTCATCATGAAAGAAAAAGGTCACCACGTGGTTGCTGCGACAGTTTGGTTAATGGCAGATTGGAGTCATCGATATTTGTTAAATTTATGTTGAATGATTCACCCGTTTTTTTTTCTCCGCCTCAAAATTTTGCTGGAGCTTAACGTAGAAACTCAATTTGATAATATATAAAATTTCTTTTTTTTAAACGTACAAGCATAAGTTAGTTATTGAATATGAACTTAATGATTAATTAGTTATTAAATAGTATAAATATATTATAAAGATTACGTAAGAAAAAAAATAATACTTTAAGGGAATTTGTTAATTTGTGTCAATAATTTTTTCAATATTTGTTTTTTTTTAATTGATGAGATAAATATTTTATTGAGTTTTATTTGTATTATTTGAATCATCATCATCATTATCATCTTCATCGTCATCAGGGAATGCAGAATAATTTTCACGACAGAAACGTCTCCTTAATTGTTTACCCCATTTATAGAAAGCAAAAGGTAAAGCAATCATTGCAGTTGTAATAAAAGCCAATAAGAAAGAAGCCCAATGTAAACCTAATTTTCTATACATTTGCATTGTGAATAATGGGAAAGCGGCACCACCAGCTGAACGTAAGAAAACTTTTGTTGCTAAAGCGGAAGCAGCATATTTTGAATAAGTATCAATGATATAATTATTTAATGAATAATAAATCAAAACCATACCATAACCGAATGCTAAACCTGAACTTGAAGGGCCTACCCAAATGACATGTTTTTCTGAAGTTGCACCTAAAATCCAAAGAGCAATTGCGGGGAAAGGTGAACCAATCATTGCACCAATTAAACGATCTTCAGGAGTTGGTTGACGACGTTGAGTCATTTTAACATAACTTTTTTCAATAAATGGAGTTGTGAAAAGTGCTAAAAATGCACCAATAATAATTGGAATTAAAACTAAACCAACTTTATCATCTTTATAACCATAAAGTTCACCGAAAACGACAGGGTAAGCGAAAAAGAAAGCATAAAGTAATGAATAAATTAAGCAAACATAAAAGCACATAAAATCAAGGACAGGTTCAGTTGCAGCAAACATTAAAGGTCTAACTAAACAAGTTTTAACTAATTCACTTAATGATAAACCAGCAGCTTCTTGTTCAGTCATAATTTTATTATTACCAGTTTCCTTTCTTAATTTTTTAGCACGTTTTTTCAAAATAACAGGAGCATAAGTTTCAGGTATTAATGAACCAATTATCCACATTAAACCAGCAAAGGCAAAATTAACCCAAAATATTAAAGAGATTCTACCATCATAAACACCAATAAAACCACCAACTAAAGGACCAATAACTGGACCACCATAAGGAGCTGCAGCAAAATAAGCAATTGCTTTACCTCTAGTTTCAGTTGGGAACATATCTGAAATTGAACCACCAACATTTGCTAAACCTGAAGCAGCAAAGACACCACATAAGAATCTACAAACTAATATTGTACCAATATTTGGAGCAACAGCACAAGGTATATTAAAAATGAAGTAAAGTCCAAATGAAATAAAATAAACTGGTTGTCTACCAATTTGTTCAGAAAGTGGAGACCAAAGTAAAGGACCAACTGCAAAACCTAAAACCATTAAAGAACAAGATAAAATTGAAACTTCAATTGAAACATTATACCTTTCACTCATTGCAGGTAAAGCACCAGTTACAATTGAAGAACCAAAAGCAACACAAACAACCATTAAAGAAAATAAGATTGTATATAACCATCTTAATTTTGGATTCCAATTATGAGGATTTTCAGGATCATTTATTTTAAAAGTTACAAATTGAATTTCAGGATCTATTGGAGGTGGGGATCCTGATGGTGTAATAGCTTCTTCATCAATATTTTTAATATTTTGAATGGGACGATTATTAGATAATCTAGTTGTACGCCTTGAAAGTAAAGAATTTGAAGTTGTTGCAGCTCTTGAACGACCAATTTCATGTAAAGTTTCAACAGGGACTAAACCAGTTTCAGTTTCTAAAGTATATTCTTCAGGGAAAATTGGATTTGCAACATTAGTTGGTCTTAAAGGATCAGCAATTGAAACAGTTTTAGATAAACCTCTATCAGTTAAAGATTTTGCAGTTTCTGTTCTAACCATTTTAAGAGATTCTGCACGTGATAAAGTTGAAGATAAATTACCTGAAAGTTGTGATTGAGCATCTTCAGGATCATAAGCTTGAGGTAAAGCTTCATCATCAGCTGCAATTTGATCGGAATCAATTGAAGATCTTGATGAATTTGAATCAGTAGATTCTATACCATCAATGTTGTTGTTAGTATCAACATTATTTTCTGGAATTTTTTCATCGTTCGTACCAGGAACGGGATCGGTCATTATTTTTCTTGACTAGGGTATAGGGAATGAAATTAAAGAAACAAAGTTTTGAAAAGAATGTTAATATATGAAAAAAACAAAAACAAAAATAAAATTAAAGTAATAATTATATATTCAACAAAGAGGAATTGAAAGGGTGCTAGAGAATTTCGATACGGTGTGACAGTGAGAATTATATAGTGTACTAATATTCAAAACACCGTGGCAGGCCCGATCTACTAAAAAAATGAGGGCATTGTCTGTTTGCTCTGGCCGGACCGGTAGAGCCGTTTTGTTTTCACTGTGTTGCGGTAGGCCCTTCCAGAAGAAGCAATTCTCGCCCAGAGCGGGACCAAGTTGTGTGAGGGTGAAAATCTCGCAGCGGGCTGAGATGACTGACACAGAGACTGACACAGAGACTGACAAGATGACACCCCCGCTGAGTTGCGAGAATTCTCGTTCACGTTCACGGTTACGTTACGCGCGAATAAAGCGCAGAGAACGGGCGACGCGACGGCGACGGCGACGGCGACGCAGGGGTCACGTGGGCGGTCACGTGACCCAACCGCGACAGAAGCCGTGTCGTGCCCCGCTGGCAAATCTACGCTTTCAAACTACACAGGATAGACACTCTAGCGGGTCTTGTACACACGTCCTTGCTGGATGCGGCCTCTGCCAGCACCGTTGCCATAGCCATGGTGGCCTCTGCCGTTGTAGTGTTTCCTCTTCCGGTTATGGTGGCCCCTATTGTTGCCATTGCTCTTGCTCTTATTAACATCGTTTTTCGGTGCAAATCCGAGTTCACGAGCTAGTGCCGAGTCAAGTTCAACACCAAACTTCTCAATCCTAGTAAGGTTCGCCTTCAATTGTGCCACTTGTTCTTCTTCGCCAAATTTTTGCGCTCTGCTAATCTTCATGTTCAATAAATCTACCGCTGCTGCCTTTAACGTCTCTGGAGTTGGCGGTTCCACAACTACAGTGGCTTCTGCAACTACTGGTGCTTCGGTTGAAACTTCAACAGTTGCTGGCGCAGTCTCCGATGGAACATCACTAGCTTCCTCATTTTTGGCAACTTCTTCTATTTGCACTTTCTCCACTTGCACCGTATCTAAGTTAGTCTCCTCTTCAGCAGCTGGAATTGGTTCAGGTTCATCATCTGCTTCTAATTCTGCTGCAATCTTATCTGATTCTTCTAAACGTTCAATCAATACCTCTTTCGTACCATCAATTGGTAACCCTCTCGCCGTAAGAAGTTCCTGTAACTTACCCTTAAGTAACGATGTGTACTTAGTCATTTCCTCAATCTCTAGTAACAAAATATCCCAACAGTTTCATCCAACACTTGCCAAACCTCCACTTCTTGAATTTATCCATATAAACATCGAGATCCAAATTTAATATTGCTGTCGCGCGAAAAACAACTGAATTTTTGAAATTATAGCTTACAAGCTCTACGTCGCGCCCAGGCGCGCCCAGAGTTCCCAAAAATCGATTTTTTTCGGCTAGAATCGCTTAAATTTAAGCTTGTAAATATTGATATTCCCATACCTACTTTCATTTCCATTATCACAATTCAAAACTAATCAACCTCATACACACCATCTTTTGAAAATGAGTGTTACTTATTGCTCTATATGCACATT
This sequence comes from Pichia pseudocactophila, assembly GCA_039700735.1. Classification (NCBI taxonomy): domain Eukaryota; kingdom Fungi; phylum Ascomycota; class Pichiomycetes; order Pichiales; family Pichiaceae; genus Pichia; species Pichia pseudocactophila. The sequence goes on from JBBJZV010000149.1 coordinate 43,085, forward strand.
ACCTGTAGAATTCTGTGAATTCGGTAAAACTTTCAAAAAATGTAAAGCTTGGTTAGAAGAAAATGATATCGAAACTTTCCAAAAATTATACAATACAGATACTCAAATTCAATCATCATTATCATCTGAAAGAGAAGCTCAAATATCTTCTTCATTAGCTAAAATGCAATTAAAGGAAGAACGTAAACAAGAACGTGAACTTGAAAATTTGAAAAATTCAAAAATTTTAATTAAAAGAATTCCAAGGACAAAACATAAATATATTTGTGCAATTGCAAATCTTGAAGTTTTAGGCCCTGATACAGATTTAAAGAAAATTGCTAAAATTTTTGCTTCAAAATTCGCAACTGGTGCAAGTGTTTCAAAAAATGCTGAAAAGAAAGATGAAGTCGTTATTCAAGGTGATGTAGCAAATGAAGTTGAAGATTATTTAATTAATTTAATGTCTGAAAAAGGTTTAGAATTAAAAATTGAACATGTTACTGAAAGGTTTACAAATAAAAAGAGATAGTTTTAAACTTTGTAATTTCACAACACATGCACATGTATAGTTAAAAATTTGCCGCTGAGCCTCGCAATTCATGCTTGCAATGCACGGGGTCACAAGTTAATTTCAACGGTTTCTTTTTTCTAATGTTTAAGTTTAATTTTTTTTCTTAAATTTCCATACTTCTATTTACAACTTAAAAAATAATTGCATTAAATATAATAATAAATCAAGATAATGTCGTTTCATGACGTTCTTAAACGTGGTGATGATGAAATCGCTTCAAGATGGAAACGTTCTTTAATTTGGAATGAAATTTCTCATTTAACTTGCGTGGCGGCAACTGCTTTCTCAAAAGTTATCTTATCTACACTTTACAATGTTGAAGTTAAAGGTTTAAATAATTTAGATACTGCATTTGCTAATGGTAGATCTAATAATCAAGGTATACTAACAATAATGAATCATATGTCAACTTGTGATGATCCATTCTTATTTGCTTGTTTACCTTGGAGATATTTTAGAGATTGGGAAAATATAAGATGGGGGATAGCTGCTTCAAATGTTTGCTTTACAAATAAATTTTCTTCAACTTTCTTTTCATTTGGTAAAATCTTCCCTTGTGAAAGATTCGGAAGAGGCCCTTTCCAATCTGGACTTGACGCTTGTATTCGTATATTATCTCCTGATGATACAATAGATTCAAATCATATTTTAGGTGATCCAAATTATGTTCAACTTTATCATAAAACAAATATATCTGATCCAAGACATGCAATATCTCTTTTCGATGAAAAATATTTATCTCCTGTATTACGTTATAAAACTTCTTGGGTACATATCTTCCCAGAAGGTTATGTTTGTCAATTGAGACAACCACATCAAAATTCAATGCGTTTCTTTCGTTGGGGTACAGCAAGATTAATACTGGAACCAACAGTTGCACCAATTGTTGTGCCAATTTTTTCAGACGGTTTCGAAAAAGTTAAACCTGAAGAAATTGATATGAAAACAGATTATTTGACCCCAAATAATATTGGTGCTAAAATTACAGTTAATATCGGTCGTGCAATTGATGAAAATATAATTCAAAAATTTAGAAATGAATGGAAAGATCTTTGTCTGAAATATCCAAACAAGGAAAATCCAAATGATCTCTCAGATGAACTCATGTTTGGTAAAGAAGCAAAGGAATTACGCTCACGTGTTTGCGCTTTCTTACGTGAACAAGTAGCTAAATTAAGATTAGAAAATGGTTTTCAAGAGGAAGATCCTCGCTTTAAAGAAGTATCGTTTTGGAAAAGATATACAGGAACAAGAGGTGCTTCTGATCCTGATATCAAATTTATTGGACTTAATTGGGCTATTAAAGAATATCAAAACCATGTTAAAATCTACGATGAACGTGGTAATGTTATTGGTGAAAGAGAAAGTGAAAGACCAGAAGGTTTATAATCTTTTTAATTTATCAACTAATGATCATGTAAATAAAATATTCAATAAGATTTATATATAATTCTTATAAATAATTGCATATACTTATTCATGTATGGCAGTGTGGTATAATATTGCTCTTCTTTGAAAAATTGATCACGGATCAGAGGAACTTTAATTTTTCACAGCAATATTATTCTCAAGAGCTGTACAATAGACGTGCATAATTTTCATGAACTAATATTATCATTGAATCTTACAACCAGACTCTAATCGAGTTACAATGTCTATTTTATACCAAGAGTCACGTATCATAGGGAGTACCATTAGGCATTGCAACAAACAACTTGTTCGAATTATTTCTACTCAAATTACAAATTCAAAAGGATCAATCAATTTATCAAAATCATCCATTCATCATCGATTGGTACCGTTTCAATTACAGATAAGATCATATAGTGATGAAAAAAATGTACTTACTGTTGATACTCCAGACTTAGAGAAGAAACGTTTGGAACTTTTTCTTGAAATTCAAAATACTTATAAGAATCAATCAATGTCACCTAAACTCAAATCACAACGACTAAAAGCTTTAATGTTGAATATCATCCATATTTTACCAAATTATGAATTTTCTAACAAGCAGTTACCATTTGTAAATGCTGTTATTAATTTCATCGATCACACACCCAAACCAACAGACAGTTTCACCCCAAATGAAATGTTAACAATTCTTCGTAGTGTTTTAGGTGGTATGACACTAAACGATGTGCGATTTATTGATTTTTTCCCAAGATTTTATAATTCTTTAAGAGAAAGTAAAGAATATAATGAAAGTGCTGAAATTAGACTACAGTTGTTTGAAATTTTTGTTAATTATGTGTTGCTTAGTGAAAAGAGGGATGCAATAAGCAAAATTATCGAAGCTTTTATAAAAGAGGAAACATCTTTACATAATTACGATCCATCTTTAGAAGTTGTGGAAATTGTACTTGAAGCGTTTAAAAATACTGAACCAGATACGTTAACAGTTAACCTTTTAGCAAAATTATGTCCTGATATTTCTGCTGTCAACAAAGAAGTCTCCGAAGAACCCTTGTTTAATAGGTTATTAGCAACTTTTTTCAAAGCTGCGGACGAAGAGATTAGCCATAGTTTTGAAGATAATTATGTAAATGAAAGATTATTACAGTTGTTGGATATTTTAGAATCAAAAGTGAAACAACCTTTTAACGCTTATGTTGAAATTCTGAACTTTGCGACTAATAATAACTATGATGATGTTTCCGAAAAACTAGTTGCAAAACTTGAAAATTTAACAAGCTTTTTCAAGGACGAAAAGTTTGTAGATTATTACAACTCGGAAGTACTTTTTGCCATTTTGAATGCTTCTCTTAAATTCAATAAAACTGTAAGTGCTGCAAATTTGATTGATTTTTTGAAAAAGAAACAAGAAAACGATTTTGATGATTATGATTGGATGTCACTTATACAGTATGATGCTTATACTTTGAATGAACAAGAAAAATCTGGAATTCAGATAGTCAAGGAGTATCAAAATAGATTGAAAAATTTACACTCAACTGAAGATTTATCTTTTGCAAATGTTGAAACTTTGAATCTTTTGTTAGAATCTTTTTGCTGGTCCAATAAAGGATTTAAGTATGTCGAAGAATTTAGACAAGATTTTGAGGATGCTTATGGAATATATATGGATGCCAAGAGTATCTCAACAATTTTGAGATATCTCACAAAGGATGAAAACAATGACACAAATATCATGCTTGCATCACAATATTTTTTGAAATACAAGGACTCTATTGACTGGGAAAATGATTACGAAGGTTTTTATATGATTTCCCTTTTTAAATTGACTAGCTTGATTTGGAGAAATGCAGAAATAGCATGGCCCGAGAAGCTTGATGTTTATGAGAATGTCAAGAGATATGAATATTTGTTTGACAAAGATAGTATTTACTCAATGATGAAATCTGCAATCAAATACAACCTGAATACATTTGCTATCAAAGTGATGTTAGATCAAACTCCTGAAGTCGCTAAAAATGATCCTAAGTTGGATGTGAAGAATTACGAAAAGATTTTTGATTGCATATACGACCTGTTGAGTAAATCCAATGACAAACAACTCAACAAGAAAGTCTACACTTATCTTTCTGACTATTTTTCCATTCCTTATGAGTACTACCCAGGCTTTATTAAAATGTTCATTGATTGTGGAGAAAATGATATGGCAATTAAAGTGTTTGCAGATTTGAAGAAATTGAGCAAAGAATCCAAGCTTCCACCACCGAATGAAGATTTCTATATTTATTTATTGAAAAGTTTGACTAAATTCCACGATGAAGATGGTATCTTCAAGCTTCATCTTGCTATTAAAATGGATTTGTCCATCAACTTGGATATAAAGCTTTTGAATGCCTTAATGGAAGCTTACGCCTCTTTAGAAGATCCATTCAAAACACGTGATGTTTTTAATCTTGCTTTTTCTTTACCTAAGGAATATGGTATAAACAATGAAAGTGCATACTGGATGCTGAAATCATTAAAATATGCTACTTTGGGCCACGTCAATGATTTTTACAATGGTTTATCTCAATATGAAGTTATACCTGATTCTAATTTATTTACTGAACTTTTAATTGCAAATTGTTATCATGAACAGTATCGTACAGCATTTGAAGTTCTTGAAAATGCAGATAAGAATGGCGACCATCATTTGATAACTCCTTATACTTTGAAGATGTTACACAATCATTGTCTCCATGATGGTGTTCGAAATGAGCTAAAATCTTTCTACCAAGAGAAGTTTCCTGCTGAATGGGACCAACTTACTAGAAATGGCGAATTGGTTGATAATAAGGATGTTCCTGATTTACTTGAAAACCCCTATGCTAAGCCAGTTATTGAAGTCAAGCAAATTGCAGCGTGATAGATCATACCTTCAGCGTAAAAAAAATATTGCATGTAAATAATTTATAACAGTAACAGAAGGTAGCATTATTCTTTTGTGTGCTACCTGATGTTCTCATCTGAATACCCAAAGTAAATTAGTGCCATCTAAGTTAGTCAAGAGAGGACACATGAAGTATTACTGTATGCCGATACTTTATATATTGATAGCTATTAATATGCACCATGTCGTGTATTTCTAATGTTACTGTTATGTTAAATTTTACTATTATGATTAATAGCTTATCAGTCGATTTAGTTCTTATCGTTGCCTGTTCTACTAGTGGGTAAAAGTAGCATTTCCAATCACATGTCTATTTTTCGAAGTTGGATTTCAAATCAGCGAGTTCATTTTATACTGCTACATTAAATTACATCTGCAGATCATCAATTACTCCAAGCTCATTTCAGCACTGTTTCATTAACCTTGTTCGCAAAGCGCAAGGAGCTCAACGATTCATTGAGATGAGAATTTAGACAACTAACATTCACAAACATTAGTGTTTTAGAATTTCCACCTAATGAATCTCTCAATAGGTATGTGAGTTTAGAATTTCTAAAAGGCACATGACTAGAGTTTGATTTCAAGCTGGAAATAACATCTCCCAGAGAGCTTAGCGATCTGTTGATTGCTAGTGTTTCTTTTAAACGATCACCAGTGACTTTGGAGCGATTAAGTCTTTCCGATCCAGCTAAATCTATCAAATTCAGAGTACTAATAATAACATATTTTTTGAGTAGCTCGTTGAACTTTGTTATATAAACTTTGAAAACTGAGTGTGATCTAGAAGATACATCGTTGGCCATAGTTGCAGCAGTAGAACGCCTCTTGTTTGTTTGGGCTAACAAATTATTGATTTGACTTTTAGAATTGAGTTGAACCAAGAGAATTTCGGAAAGATCTGGATTTGTAATCTCAACTTCATTCTTTGCCAGAGAAGAAGCAAAACTGGCTTTCTCTAACAAATCTTTTACAGTTTCCCCATAAATTTCGAAAAATTGTCCATATAATCTAAACTTTGAATTAGTAACTTCGTGCAATTGTTGAAACATAAGATCCAAAGATCTTGGTATAAGTCCATCATTAGGATTACTCATTGTGAATGTTTTACCAGATCCAGTCTGCCCATATGTAAAAATGCAAACATTAAAACCATCAAGTGAACTTTGAATGAGCTGTGAGATTTCTTGAAAAATATCCCCATTGGAACATGTTCTATCAAATATCTTATCAAATGAAAATACATGTGATTTCAAAGTCTGTGAGCTGTTAATCATTCCACTGGTTTTTGCTTCTTCTATCACTAGTGATTCCTTCAAATCCACCAGTGATCGAATACTGTAGTTGAAAGTTTGGTTGATATCATCTGGTTTGATCCGGCAAAACACACGTATATTACCCTTGAGTTCTTGCAGTTTTTCGTGTAAAAAGCGCCTATACTTTTCTTCATTCTGTATATTTTCATAAAATACAGACAATTCTTTCTGAAATGCCCGGCTCTGTTCTTTCAATTTTAACAACTTGCTTGATTCTTCTCGATTCATTGTGTCTAGATGTCGTAGCCTATCGTTAAGATCGGTTTCTTTTAATTGCAGTTGGTTTAGGTCTACATTCAGCTCTTTTATTTTTGTCTCAATATTTATTATCGTTGGCTGCAGATATGAGTTTATTTGATTTTCACTTTCGGATATCTTTCCAGTTAATTCAATAATTTTACTTCGAATCATAGATATCTCGTTATTGAGTGATTCAATTTTCTTACTTTCTATATTTTTAAACCTTTCCAGCTCATACTTCATTTGTTGTTCGGCAACTTTTTTCCGCTCTATTAGCGTATGTTCGGAATACTCTTCATTTATCGTATTCTTCAAAATTTCCACTTGGTTGATCAACAGTTTTTCTTTATTCTTATATTCGTTTTGTTTTCTCTCAATTGTTTCAATGGCCAGCCTTTCATATTTAAGATTCATATTAGCTATAGCTTCATTCATCTCGTTTTGAAGTTCTTGTTTGAACTTTTGGAGATCTTGATCCAAACTCTCACTTTTTTGAAACTTATAATTTTCAAGAGAGCTTATTTTCAGTTGCAATAACTCAAGATTTCTCTTAGATTCTGTTATTGTACTTTGATAATCATCATACTTAATTTTGAGACCTGCCAGTACTTTTTGGTTCTCCCATATGCTTGATTGTATAAGCTTGACTTGATTTTGTTTTCTCATTTTGTTTTGTTGGATTATATCTTTATCAGCGCCATTAAGGCGTAGATTAGGCAAAACAGCTGCGGTCATTAATGGATTTTGAAGCTTCAATCTTTTATGTTCAAATGTCGTGTGATTCTGTGATTGTATTGAGTTTGAAATGTTGTTAAGCGGATTTCGCCGTTTGCGTGTATTCAACGATAAAGAATTTTGATTTGACATAATGATATTTCAGAAAAACAGTATTCCTTATATTCTAAAGCAAAAGAAAGAGTGGCTGGTTAATAAAGTTGTCCTGCTTAGATCTATTGTTTAGATTGTGATCAATCACATTCTACCCAAAAATCCTGAAATCCATCAGGTAAGGAATTCAAAATGTAAACAAAACGTTTATAAATTAATGAGGTTGTAAAAAGTTGACGAGCCACCTTTATGTGAAAGGTACGTCACCAACCGTGGTCAAGTCTAAAGGTATTTGATATTTTCTTTTGTTATACAAAGTTACTACCAACAACCTACAGTATTATAGAAAAACACAATAAATACAACTATTTATATATTTTTTTTCAACAATTAGAAAGTTGGTATATTAAGACGTTCCTGCTTAAATTACATCCTCAGAATAATTTTATACTTTGTAGAACGAAGTTTTTCTTAAATGTGAACGAAAGTTTCTGTTTGTATTGAGAGTTTATTTGAAGAGTAAATTTCATGATTTTTAGCTCATTTTTTAATGGCTTTCAAACGTTACTTTCATCACCTCGATGAACTTAACTTTGTTGCTAAAGCTTATTATAAAGCAAGCATGGTGACCCAATCCAAAAATTACAAAACTCTATTGTAACAAAACCTGCTGCTACTAGCTTTTTCAATCTAAATATGTCTTCACTAAAGGAAGCTAGTTTAGTTTAGTTCTACCTACTTCTTGAATAATGAAATTACCATTTTCAAAAATTGAAAAGTAAGTGGATTAGCTATAAAACATTTTTATTTCTAACAAATTCCCTTGTAAATTTGTTTTTTGGGGTAAAAGCAAAATCTTTAGTATAATATTTACCAACAAGTAGGAAATCATTAGACGAAGTCTAAAATTGATTTTGCTATCTTAACGAGAGAAGCAATACACCAGTCTAGAATGGATCACAATAAAAGGGAAATCATTAAAGCTGTATTTAAGATGCAATCGAAAGTTGGAAATGATTTTAAACTGTATTGATTTATTTGCAAATCTGTATTTAATCAAACTAGAGTTTTTTAGTCAATTCAACTCTTCTAAAATAGGTCTTATATCTAGCAAAAGAGCAACAAAGTTTTTAAATGATGAATAAATCAATAAGCAAAGGTTCAGAGTTCTCAATTTTAGTGCAATGACAATTTGGAATAACCCACATAACTAAATGGATAGTTCTTGCTTGATCTGCTTGTTAATATTATAAGGCAATTTTTGGATGATAGTAACCATAGTTTATGAGTTTAATAAACCCACTTATTGTGTAATTGAGGAATCTTACTCGGTCAGAATTATTTTGTATGCACATGTCATGTAAATGAAACATTAGATGAGACATTCGCTGTTGTATTGCCGAAATAGCCTGTGCTTTTTTTACAATTTTTAAGCATTAGAGTCAAGTAGAGTAATAGAGGGGTTAATGTTTTCCTTTTATATCTTTAATAAAACAACACTGGTATTAGTTGAGCAAATTAACAGCCTAAAGCAAGCCATTTAAAAACAAAAGTGGAAACATTTGATTGCTAATATCAAACAATCCGTGCAACTATAATGTCAAACAATTTCGAGAGAAAAGCAACCACCTCTAAAAGGATAGAAAAAAGTTATAGTTTCAATAAACGGTCTAATAATGGAATACCAAACTTAGTCCTCTGCAAATGTAAATGCATAGCTTGAAGAATTTTTACTATTTTGTTTGCCAAGATCCAGTACAAGCCAAAGGATTCTGGGAAATAAATTAAAATACAAACATTTTATTATGAAAACAATAATGCTGACGTATTCTGTGTTAACGATTTGGTATTATAAGCATATGATAATGTGAATACTCATCTTTCAAAAAAGCAGTGGATTGAACGTTTATTCTACAAACACAACTATGTAGACTAAACACTGGGACAAAATTGGTAATGAGATTGAACTATTTTAAAGAATAGCAAGGAAAATCGAGAGTTTTGTACGTTTCACTTCAATTGTATAATAACCTATTTCATTCCTTTGATTTAAATCGAGTTCTGAATATTAAAGTAATTGTATATTTGGCTCATTTGTTAGTTGTTACATTAATGTATAGGGCCAAATTACTAATTGAGTTTTTACTCATTAATAAGACGGTATACATTAAGAACAGGAACCTTTGTTTTTTCTGTGATCAGCAGAGAGTAAAGTGGTGAAACTGTCTGATTTGATTAGCTTTGCAATAACAACCAGCGCTTCTTATTCTACCCCAATTTCAATGTTGACATAACTAAACAAAAGCAGCATTGGAAACAGTAAATTTTAGCCTGGATCGTTCAAAAGCATAACCTTTTATTCAATGAGTGAAGAAGCCTGATGGAAGCCATATTAGATGATGTTTTTGGCTATTTTATTGTCAAACAGTAAGGAATTCTATGACTCGTCTCAAAAAGTAGTGACTAAGAGAAATCCCGTAATTTTTTTGTTGAGTTGAAACAGAATACAGCAACCTTTACTCAGTTGATGTGTGCTGCGCCTGCAAGATGATGTTGGGGTACGTTCGGGTATTATACCCACAGGAGACCGTACCCGTTCGCGAAAATGTAGTACGAAGTTTTTAAACCGCACGAGTATTATGAAATATATTGTTCGGTGTCACCATAAAAGAATGTTTCTTAGGAGTGGAGTAGTTTTAGTTTCATGAGTAAAACAAAGATATAGCAACCATTATTGCTCAGTTCGAGCACAGGGACAAACGAACACTTCAGAAAATAAACCACGTATACTGGATGTAACTATTTGCCGAACAGTAAGTTTACAGTAGAAATAGCAAACCTTGGGCGAAAAAGAAACGAATCATCCAAGTACTTCTTTACGTAATGTCCCCTTTTGAATCACCTCACAATATCAACAATTTATGGCTGTCGGGGATCGCGAGGTTAATTTTAGATTGAGCGTATATTGTCGTCGTGTGCGGCGCATCCAATTTCGAAACAAACCCTTCTGTGACATGCCAGAAGTGCACACAAACAGGTAGTGTGTTTTGGTAGATATGATTGGGAAGTAACCGTGTGAAGAAAGGTAACAAGGTAAGCTCTTGTCAAAGCTACAAAGATCGAAGTGTAATAGTCAAGAATTGCTTTAGTGCCTGTCGATCTACAGACGAAGTACTGTCACAACCGTGCTGAAATTTGACCCAGCAGAATACCCAATCTTTGAATCGCCGAACTTTGCGCGGTGCCGGGAAACAATAAACCAGTCCTATTGGACATCAGTACAAGCCTGATTTCCAAATTACAATATAAGGTAACTGCTTTTCTAGTTCACGGTTTTCAATTTTACAATCGATATATCATTGCCAAAAAGAGTTCAGAGCAATGACAGAGCAATTGATTATAGAGGAGATCTCTGAGAGTTACCGAATTTTCGTCGCGACTGCAATGTTACCTTTGCAGGTCAAAAAGAATAGGAACTGCCAAATGTTGCATCCGGCAACGGTGGTGACCGATCCATTAATTATGTACTGTGATCTTTAATCTGTCCTTTCGGGTGGAGCGGAGCTAATGGCAAGATGCAACTACTATAACATGTGGTTCTTAAGTCCTTAAGTCCTTAAATGTTACATCATGCTTATCTTTTCTAATCATTTATTCTGTTACGCAATTAATCATAGATCGGTTTAACAACTTAGCTTTGTTTTTGAAAAGAGCACTACATTTTAAGAGAGAAGTTATATAGTCTTTGAAAACCAACCTTTTGTTAAGTTTGTTTTACGGAAAGCAAGTTGAGGTAATCGAATTAATAATTGCTTACTCGCGTTTGTTTTTTTCGAGCGAAGGTTACATTTTAAATTATTTACTACTACATTTCACCCAACAGGGGCCATTCTCGCCATATTTATTTTTTCCAGATCACCACACTCAAACTAAAACTGCCAGTATAATGTCGATTTCTCGATTTACAATATTCTTTATTTCACTTCAGTGGACACCGACCCTCTAGATTCCGCCTCTATTAACGAATTTGCCTTTTAAACCCAGCTTTATCTCCTTCTTTCATCATCCATCTACTTTCTGATTTTTTATTTAATCATCTACCTTCCTAATTTCATCTTTTCTCCCTTTTCCTTCTTAAGTTTAATTTTTGTTTTATCATTAATGGAATTACTGTGACGTCAATACAATTGTCAAAACCATTTCGAATATAGCTCAACTACCAAAGATCGCCTTTTTTTTACGTTACACTAACATCATCTTCATATTGATTCAGTAAGATTATACACGTAATTCTGCGTTCTGCCACCTGTTAAGCAAGTAGAAGTTTGAGGATCGCAGAATGAACAATACCAATTCATTTCAATCAACTTCAGATTTGATTACTGCCAAGACACCTGCACAAATTCCCAACAGACAGATCTCGTCAAATCCGCCTCTAACTCTTAATCATGATTTACCACTTCCTCGACCATTAACAAGCCCCAATACGTTTATATTGAATCAACCTCTTAATTTAGTCTCTAACATAAAAGCACTAGGAATTAATAGCAATTCTATATCCACTAATAGTAGTAATAACAATGCCACTTCGATTTCACTACCACCCATCAATAAGATTTATCCAAGTACTCATCACCATCTACCTACTTTAAACCCAAATTACGCAACAAAACCACCATCACCACATCAATTACTTTTGCAACAGCAACAGCAACTACCACCTCCACCTGCATACATATTTTCACCATATAGTCAATCAATTCAAATTCAACAACAATATAATCAACAGCAACAAACTTTTCCTCCTCAGGCTAATCAGTACCAAAGTATACAGAACTACACACATCAACCACCTTTAACACAGACATACTCAATTTCTTCAAATGAACAAAAACAAACACATCAAAATCAAGATCAACACATGTTTCAAACGCATCATACCCAACAATCAGGATTTCAATTTCAAACACGAAAGCAGCACAATTTGAATCAAAAGCCGCAAAAGGAACAGTCAGCCTCAAATTCATCATCACTTTTAAATACAACCAGATCTGCTCCAATTTCTCCAAAAGTTAAAGATATAATACCGAAAGACATGAAAATAGCAAAGGGTAAAACTCTCGATTGCGGAAAAGTTGAGAAGCCAAAGGTGAAAATTAGTTCTCCAAAGGTAAAAAAGGAGACAGTAACAAAAACAACTACTAAATTAATTAATTTAGTTGAAAAACTTCAAGAATTGATTAATCCGAATGAAACTTTCAATAAGTTTCTTAATTTTGTGAATGAAAATATGACCCATATAAATCAACTTTCAAATAGATTGAAAGAAGGAGTTAGTAAAACTGATTTTTCTCATGATCCACATTTGAAAGAACTCTATTATGCAATTGTAAATTTTTCCAAAGAGGAACTTGAAAAGCTGCAAGATATTAACAATAAATATATTGAATTATTTTCTTCTTGGAAAACCATCGAAGCAAAACCTTTTTTTTCTTCACAACTCAACGATCACAAAAAAATAACAAAATCTCTACCCGTTGATGAACTCCTTGATGAAAGCCAAAATTATCCTGTAGTACCTGGCGAATCTGTATCTTTAAAGGTAATACCCCTAAAACCAGCAGAAAATCAGAGTAGTTTGGAATTCAACTCACAGGGAACTTTACAGCCTGATTTAAGTATATCAATCAAACTCGTCTGTCAACATTGTGGATCAACATCTACACCTGAATGGAGAAAAGGTCCAGATGATGCCAAAATTTTATGCAATGCTTGTGGGCTTTTTCATACAAAACTAGTTAAAAAATTCAATCCTGAACTAGCAAGATTAGAACTTAAAAGAAGGAGAGAGAATGGAGAGTCTAAAAACAGAAGAATTTAAATACCCAATCAATCTATCAATCACTTATAGAATTTTTTCTGAATATTAGTCTTTCTTGAAACAATGTAACATTAAACTTATGTAATTTTAATTAATTATAAAAACGGCAGGAAATTAACAATACCTTTTTCTCTTTTCTATTTTCTCCTTAAAATAGCCTTTACCACCACTTCTCTTTTTCACTTGAATAGCTGAATAAGTCTTGTCAAACCAGTCTTTGGATTCTTTATTATTGAGCAATTCATCAACAATAGTTTTACCACGTTGTTTACGCTTCATTCGACCACCATATTCACCTACACCTTCAACAATTTCACCAACTTGAAAATTCTCTGGAATTTCCCATTTTTCACCTTTATAAAATCTTTTTGGATCTAAGTATTTCCTGTTTTTGATAACAAGCAAGTCTCGCTTTAAATCTTCAGTCATTTCAGGTTTCGTAATTTTAAACCATTCTTTTGATCTAGCTTCCTTAATTAAACGTCGATCAGTTACAGTCTTTTCATTTTGTTTTGGTAATACACTATCTACACTATCATCAATCTTGCGTATTTTGCGTTCGTTCTTCCTATTCAATTTACTAGTATCATCTTGTGAGTGTAAATTCAGTTGAATACTGGGTAGATGTGTAACTTTCTTTTTAATATCTTCATATTCCGAGTTAGGGTTTTTGGGTTCTAAATTCGGCGTTTTAGCTATTTTTGTCTGTAGAAGTTGAAAAATATCATCTATCTCTAAATCCGATCGTTCTTCTTGATTATTCATGTCTATTTATCAATTGAATTAGTTCTGCTCTACTATGTTCTATTTGTTGTAAATGGTAAAAAAAATTCTTCAGAATTTATTTTATGATAAATTTAAATTTCGATCGGTACTACGATCGATCTAATTAATTTAAACTGGGGCCAGCTCGCGCGATATGTATTTCTTAGTTTAATCACAGTAATTCATCAAATTTTACTTTTAAGCTATAAACAAGTATGTGTACAAAGCAATAAACTTTAAACGGATATAAAAGATTAATCATAAGAGCGGCATATTTGATTGAGTTTCTCAATACTAGCCAAACTTTTGCCGTGACTATTCTTTTGAATTATTTTCAAATATTGTTTGATTTTTGTGACCAAAACTTTTTTTCTTTCAATATCGACCATTTCAATTAGTTTCTGAATAACATAGTTTGCAAACGGATCCTTAATCATATATGCTAGATTAGTATTCTCATTAAGATCTCCGTCACTTTTTTTATTATTCAACAAAACCACATCATAGATTTTATTTCTGCTCTCCACTGGTAAATAGATAATACATTTTTCAACAGCGTTGGAAGCAAATTTATGCTTTGATAACTCAATTAAATTATCCAAAACAACATCCAAGATCATCTTTGTGTCTTTGTCCTTACCACTTTCAATGATATGTTGAATCACATAATTACCAAATTGGTCCTGAATTAAATAGTAAATATAAGCCTTCAGTTCATTTAAAATGAACTCTTGGTCTTCAAGTTTAGAGCATTCTAATAATCTTTGGATAACTCTGCAACCATAAGGATGCAAAGACAATCTGTATATTTGATGTCTTATTGCATCTAAAATGAATGGTATTTTCTCAATAGGAATTTGTTCTATGGCCTTTTGAATCACATGATTACCATTTTGATCTTTCACCAAATTTAAAATATTTGGCTGAAGTTCTTCCATAACATCAAGCTGATCATTTAATGGGATAGTCTCTAGGCATCTTTGGACAACTCTACAACCATACATTTGCAATGATAAGACATTGAAGGAACCTCTCATCGATTCAAAAAGAATTTTTCTTTGCACATCAGATCCAAACTCAAAATATTTTTGAATAACATAATTACCAAAAACGTCAGTCATCAAATCAATTGCATTGTTACTGATTTCTTTAAAAAACTTGTCTTTTTCAACCATATTTGCGGTTTCCAATTCTTGTTGAATAAATCTTGATCCGTGTTGATCTTTAGCAAATTCATAAGCGTGTGTAACAATATCATTCAAAGTAAAATGTGAATTCTCCTCGTTTCTGAATTTTTCCAGTAGTGGAGATCTAACATTACTTTTATTTTTATTTTTGGGTTTACCGTTCCTTTTATAACCTGGTGACTTACCAGATCTTGGCGGAGTGCTAGAACGACCTTTGTTAAGAGATACAGGGGATCCAGCCAGAATTGGAGGGCCACCAATAATAGGAGAAACACCTACTATTGGAGACATAATCATTGCTGGAGGTGGAGGAGTGCCAGAACCAGGTATATGAATCATAGGAGGAAATCCATTTCCTGATGGCCCATACACGTTATAGGGATTGAATGGAGCAATAAAGTAAGGGGAATTAGATCTATTAGCGTCCCATTCTTTTTGATGATCATTTGATTCTTTTTGATCATCTTTCAAATCTGGTTTAGTTTCTTCGTCCTGTTTACCTTTTTCTGATACATCAGTGATGCCATCGTTAATAGTGTCATTCTTACTTCCATATTCACTTATTGTTGTGTCAGTTAACTTCATGTCTTGTGATTGTGGCCCATTTGCACTTGAATTTAGTGGTCCCCCATATACAGCACCTGCAAAGGGTGTGAACATCTGAGGATACATGGCATTACCCATATAATTTTGTGGCATCATTTGATATTGTGACATCATCATTGGTTGATGCATGAAGGAAAGGTCATTAGATGGATAGCTTGGGTGAAATGGTGTAGCTGCTGCAGGATTCCAATTCTTTTTGTAAGGTAGGTTCGATTTAGATTCAACAGTAGACGAGTTGTGTTCTGAAACAGTGGAATTAGCATTAGCAGCAGCTTCTGAACTGAAAGAAAGGTGTCTCGATGCATCTGGAGAAGTAGTTGCAGAAATATAAGATTCCAATTTTTCACTGAATGACTGTTTCCTAGGCTCTCTAAAAAGTTGCTGTGGTGATTTAGGCTCATTATTGAACATAGACGATCTTCTTGATCCTATCTTGGTAGCTTCAATTTCTCTTGTTTTTTCAGTAACAGCGCTAAACTTTTCTAAAAAAGAAGATGGTTTTGGAGCGCCAAAAGCTCCTGTTTTTAAACTGGTGACATCAACTCCAGCTACAGAAGCAGGACCAAAAAGGTTCACGCTAAACCTAGATTTGTTCATGGGTTGGGTCGCTACAGGAGCGGAGATTGCTGAAATCGCATCTCTTAAAGCTTCCGATCCTGAATCACTGATTGCAGATTCATCAAACCCAGCTAAGCTATGTGCATGGTTGTAAGCACCTAAATATGTAGAATGGTGACTGCCAAGTTTATTAGAAACACTCAACCCAGAAATAATGCTTGTAACATCATCGGCTTGGCTTTGGTTTTGATTGTGTGAAATTATTGGAGAAATAGGATTGGGAATTGATAAGTTTTTCAAATTAGCAGCTCCATGATTTGAACCAGTATCCCAAGGATTCGAAACAACGGATTCATCAGTGGTAACTGTCTTTGATAAAGGATCCCAATTCAAATTCATTTTCGTTATGTCAGCACTCAATAGATTAAAATAATATTTACAGGGTTAAGTGAATAAAACTGATGAAAAGTTCGTTGAATGGTATATTGACAGGATTAGTTTCTTTGTACAAGGTTTGACTGGAAAGTGAGTATTAAAAGCCTAGATAATCTGAAAGAAGAAGCTGACTTGATTTTAAGTTTATTGCTGTTCCTTTTTAAAATAAAATGACTATGTACAGGTCCTTGCTGGTTGGTGTGCGATGTAATTAATGAGTTGTATTTGAACTTGAACAACCATTAAATTCTATTACAAAAATTGCCACAAAATGAACTCGAGTTTTTTTCCAAAGTTGCATATTCTATATATCAAGGCTGTGCTTCGTGACTATGAAATTTGCGCAAAACCCTCCAGATCTAATGTTCATGCTTGTCCTATAATTCTCCATAACATTGATTGGCTTTCATTGTGATAGTATGACCGAGCATGTTACGAAGAACTTACGAGATATTTTAAAATATGAGCAAAAAGTTACGAAAGCGATAAACAATACACTCTCAATTTCTTCTTTAAACAGAGAAAAATTAAATACCTATGTGAAAACCAAAGTACCAGTATTACGATGTCATATGAACTATACATCTTTGGATCATTCAGATTTTGCCAAAATAGCTCCACAATATGCACCATTAAAAGTAATTAATGGAAGATTTGCTTCCAATCTACTGCATACGAATGATTATTTTTTAATTTTCAAAAGCACCGAAGAGCTTCAAGAGTATTTCAGGAACGCACAAGGTGCTAGAATCAACGAATTTGACGTACGATTTAAAGAGATGAATGACTTTATTTCTTACTTGAGATTCTTATATCCAAACTTTATGCCCGATCTAGATGATCTCGGCGATATCCTCACTATTGCTCGAAAATCTGCTATCATTGACGATAAGAGTAAGGCAAAGGATTTAAGGAACTCATTAAAGTTGCTTCTAGAGAAACGAGTGGAGGCTTACTCACGATATGATTCATCAAATACAACTCAATTATCTGAATATTCATCATTGCTGAGTCAGTTCATAACAAAAAAATACGATTCTTTTACTTTGAGATTCCCTCAAATTTCACGAGAAAACTGTGTTGTATTGCATAACTTCCCAGCTAAGATAAGAGTTGAAAAACTTAACGAATTTTTATGGGATCTAGATTGGTATGATAATAGTACATTACGTATACGTAAGATTTTCGTTAACAAAACAACCCACTTAGCAACATTAGTGCTATGTTTTAATACTGCGCACGATGCTCAATTATGTGTTCGAAGGCTAGACAATAAGAACCTCTTTTATAATAAAAAGCTTCCTATAATTGCAGCAGAAATTCTTTAAGTTTACTGTACAAATCTATAGAACCAATTTCCATTCAATTCATGCATGCATGCACTTTAAAAATTTCGTTAGAATATTATAAAATTCATTGACATTACAAATTTGTGCATCTGATTCGGTCCTTAGTCTTTTTGATTAGCAACATTATGCGATAAACAATCGAGACTATGAATTATCTGAAATGTGACGTAAAATCATATACAATACTTCCCAAAAGGAAAAATGAACAAGTTGACCATGAGGAGATTGAGACGCAGACAATCCAAGTTATTTCAAGAATATTTCAAATAGTGAGAAATGATTATGCTACATTGGATTCAATTACCTTATTTGTTCATAGTTATAAAGTTGCAGATTTCGTCATATCTTTCTTTACAGATTATGGTATTGGAAGGTTTATTCGTAGTTGTCTGGTAATTAATATGAACAACAACGGAATTGTGGGAGCTTTAGTTACTCTGCGTCAAACCATCTTGGCAAAGTTGTAAAATCGCTATTTAGTCTACAGATTAACAATTTAATCACTAATACCTTTCCATCCTTCCCGCTCTATGCTCCATTTGTTTACATCTTTATCAGAATCGGTTACACTTTTTTTGACTATATTGTACTTCTCCCATACACCTCGGGATTTCCATACTACAACTAAAGAGCTTTCATCAACCCACCCAATAACACCTTCTCCATTTAAAGAGTCTGCTTTGTTGTTAATATTCTTGGAGACAAAACTCCAGGTACTCCCAAAATAATTGTGAAATAGTGGAACGTTTTTAAAGCGATGTTTCTTATTCTCTTCTATCTTTTCATTTTTGAAAATGTGGTAAATATGCAAAGTATTCTTATCACTTAAAACTGCCAATTTGCTTCCATCTGGTGAAAACTTTATATCCGTAATAGCTGCATTATCCACTCCTCGTCGAAATTCGTAGATCAAAGAACATGTTTTCGTATTATGCACTCTTATTAGTGTTCCTAGTTCCGAAGCACTAGCAACTAAGTCGCCATGAGGTGATAAAGACACACACTGAATCATGTTTTTATGTGCCTTAACTAAAGAAACACTCTTCTTTCCAGTTTGTTCATCACTTGAATGATAATTACTGTTAATATCAACTATGTGAAGTTGGCCCGGAAGCCGTGCAGGGAAAACTAAAATGGAGGATGATATAGTTACCTGGAAATCTGATACCCCTTTCAAGTTGTCTATTGTCTCAAAGGAACAAATTAACTCTGGAATTAATTTGAAAGAATATACTAAAACAGTGTTTTTGAGAATCACTACTATATGAACCCTAGAAAGATGTACATTCAGTATTGGTGTATTGAATTCCATAACAATTGCATTCTTCTTTTTGGCATCATCCCATATACATAATTTGTTCAAGGGGAACTTGGGTTGGCGTCCACCTCCGACCAACCCGATATAATTCGTTTTATATAACATTTTAGCTATGCCTATTCCATTGTTTGTATCTTGATATTCTTCTTGATTAAAAGTCCGATTCATCTTGATCTCCATTGGATAAGAGGAAAAGACCTTAACACCTTCATTACAACATGCAGTAAAACATGTTTGATCTTGATTGAAATACACACCTAAAAGTTTTGGTTCTTCAAGAATAGTTGAACTATATAGTGGTTTCTGTGTATTCATCGAATATTGCAATTTTAGTCATAAATGGGATCTTGCCAAACAACATTAATAAACACATGTAAATCATCGATAGCCGGAGTATTTTTGATAGTGTCGCTAAGGCGTGCATCAAAAGTCGTGAGAGAGGTAAAGTCAGCACAAATTTGATCAAGTGCAAACTAATCTCTGTCCCAAATAGAAGGATCATCAAATGGATCAGAAAAGGGAGACATACGATAGTGAAGTACATATTAACGATGGGATTTATCCACTAAATTGGAAATCAGCCTTACCAGAAAATATTAAATTAGATTCCACACCTGCTACAAGTGGTGACGATGAAGGAGATATATATCCAGATTTTTCCGTTTGGAAGCCAAATAACGAAGATAACGTTATTATGAAAAACTATTTACAGAAGGGTTACATAGCACCTGCATTGGTAAGACATGAAGATCAATCTGGCCGACCATTGATGTCGGATTTAATAAGCAAAACCAACGAGACTTCATCGGTGTTACAAGACAAACAAAGTAAACTCGGGTTGATGAGCCAAGTTTTTGTGGATGCGATGCATAAACGTCGAATATTTAATGGGCTTAAAAGTAAGTCCTCTTTTAAACCACCTCCTAGAGTTACGTTGACAGAACAAAAAAAGGAAATTTGGCTCAAGAGACTTTCTGATTCAACAATTTCATTAAGCGAGTTATCTAGGTCAATTCCACATGGTTTACGTAACAAATATTTGCTTGAACAATGCCTGTCTCATAGGATTCCCATTTCCAGAGCTTTGTGGTTAATCAAATGCGTTGCTTCAAACGAACAAAGACAATTAAGACGCAAACACTCTTATTCCTCAAGTATCAACAAATGGGTTATAGAATGGACTGAACAAATCACTTCTTTTGTTGAAATGACAATTACTAACTGTATTAATGGTAGTATTGATAAAGACACATGGAGGCAACGATTGAGTTATACAATCGAATTGATAACCAATATCTACTCTTATGATTTGCTGAATAGATTGTCGTTTTTAACATGGATAGTCAACTTTACGTCACACAATCTATCTTCAGCTTTAGTTTTTGAGGATTTGAAGCATCTGATCATTCACTGTAATATAATCAAGCTATTTTGGTTTAAAATCTTGAAATATGATTATCTCACGAAGGAACTTTCAGTTTCATTACTTATGATTTTAGAAAAACTTGATAAACTTGGAAAAAATACACGATTTCAACCAATTGCACAGAAAATGTCTTTATCCTTTCGAACTTTGATAAAATTCTTATTCTATTACAATTCTGATATTTTCATTTTACCATCCAATTGGAGCACCTTGAAAATTTGGTTACAAAAAAGTTTGGATTTGAACCTATCTCCAGTTAACGATCAGTTTAAGCTAATTTCTTATCGAAATGAAACATTAACAATAGATGAATTTGATCGCTCTCCTAATAGCACTTCTTCTGTTTCGCCGTCACCTTCATCTACCCCGATAACTATTGACCCCAACCAGGCAGAGTTAATAAAACCAGATTATTCCATTAGAATTCATCGACCTAAAAGCCGAATCTGTCTGGTTCTTTCCAAGTTGAATAATGCGGAAAAAGAAACTTTTTCTAGTTTATCGAAACTCATTTTTGATGAATCAAATGGATCCAATACCAGGTATTTGCTTCACCAGATCTTTCTTTGGTGTATTGAAAAAGCCCGATCTCAAAGTGTAATAAAAGAAAGAATTACCTTGGTGTCTTCACTTTTTCAATTCAAACTTTCACAACTTCTTAATCTAAATTCACCGAAATATAAACAGTTCCGTGCTGAATTGGAGAATGCCATCGGCGATTTTGTGTATCGCATGGCTGAGATTTTGAACTATAAGAACAAAACAAATCACAAAGGCGAGTTTTATGATGTTAATCACTTTCTTTATTTGATCAACATATTGTTTTCAATTAAACTCTTTATTATATCTTCATATTTGCGACGTTTGATTGCCTCTGGGGTAATATATCTTTCGGATACGGACAGAACTTGTTATATTCATATTTTAATCCTTAGTTCGTTACATCCATCCAATGATTTCAACATGAAAAGTATTTATAAAAGACTTTTAGACTCAACGAATATAGTGGTTGCAAACAATACTTTGGAACCACTAAAACAAAAAAATCTTCTACTGATTGACAGTGTATTTGATTCCCATGAAATACCAAACGATTCTGATGAGTTATTTGAAAATGATGTTGACCCCTTGTATATGGGCGAATATCTTGAAGTTGAAAGATCTACAATTTCGTATTACGAGAATAAATTGTTAACTACACAAAGCCCATTGATTTTGACAAATAAAAAACTCCTCCTTCTTTATAGATTGTTTGAGAAGTATCCAGAAGGTTTATGCAGATATATCATTTCTATTGTCGATGAGTTGAATTCAACTACTCCATCCATAAAAATAGAGGATAATAATACTCTATCTCTTTTTGTGAAGATTGTTATTTTTAATACGAACTATTTGAGGAGCTCAATATACAACTTAGAATCAAGCATGTGGGACCATTGTTTGAGTATTTTTAATTTATGGAGTATGAGTAATCAACACGATATTAACAGAGCTATTGTTTCTGCAAATATTTCTGCTTCAAAATGTGCACTATTGTGTAATTGTGCAACAATAATCACCGATAATGTTCATTCTTTTCTAACTCCAGAAGAGTTGTCGTCTTTAGATCTCTCTTCTTATGAAAGATTGACTAATGGAGCCGAGTTCTTTCATTATACCACATTGGCATTTACGAAATATAGAACATATGTGAGAAATAACGAAACTTTACCACTTAGATTGATGACACAGTTTATACGAAGTTTACAAGCATGGAAGGCAGATGAATTTGATAAATGCCTATGTGATTATCTCAATCGATTCTTTAAATCTACGTATCAACTGGATTATGAACCCAACATAAATTTGATCATTCAAATGCTAGCTGATGAACTTTTAGATTTTAAAAAAGTGACTGATATTTTTGGGATTAAAAACAGCTCTAAACATGATATTCTTAACAGTGAACATCATCTATACTTACTTTGGGATCTTTTATTTAATGATCATTGTAGTCGGGGCTATATTTTGAATTTTCAGGTTCAGTTTTCAAAATACATTTTTATTGAAAATTATCCAGAAGATTACTTTAAGATTTTATCTGAGATCATTTTTGGATGTTTTAGGTCTCAAAATGCGCTGAAAGAAGAAACTACTAGAGGTGTTGGATCAGTTGATGTTGTGAATGTTAATCATGGTGACAATGTGATAACTGATTTTCCTGAGCTTGGAACAGTTTCTAACTTAGAGACGACTACATTAGATGAACCTTTGAAAGAATTAGTGACAATTAGAGATGTTGTTATCAATAAATCTGTTATTGATGCATTTTGGAGTTTGTCATTGAAACACCAAGAACTTTTTACCACTTTGTTTTATGTGCCATTTGATAAGGTAGGTGGATTTGATTTTACGTCTCTTATGATTTACGTTTTTTGTAAAATACTAAACCAATCCACTGACTTCCATGAAATAAGTGAAATTGATATAATAAAAAACTTGAACTATTCTAACCTTTCGATATCGCAATGGATGTTTATTTATCTTATTAATGAAAGATACAAAGATTCACTAGATGATGTCAACGTTAATAATGATTTTCTTTTTTTAACCGAAAGGATGTTGAATATTACTTTTGATGACCAAAATGTAGCTTCTTTGGAAGGTGAACTATTTGTTTATCTATCTGATTTTTTTAAATGCAAGTTTTTGTCAGCATGTGAACAGATTTATTTGAACAGTGAACATTTTCCGAAAGTCATTGTAAACGGTAAGAATGTAACAGCCATCTTAAGCAATATAATGTCACATTGTTCAAAAATAGCAGACACTTCACTCAAATGTGGTGCTTCTACAACAATTGATTTCAGTGAATTTGATACTCCAGAAAGAAATTCTAAACTTGAAATGACCGATGCCCTTGTTTTCTCTTTAAATGGAAAGCTGGAGAATCTAATTCATATATGCAACCAGTTAGAACAAGATAAGAAAAAACTGCGAATTAAAAAGATCCATATATCAGAAGATTTGGAACAAGGAATCAAAATGATATCTAGGATTGTTTTGTTACATAGGTTTTTCTTAGTTCAATTAATAATCAAGAGATCGGTTAATCTGCAGAAAGATGTTCTAATATTAAATTTGTTAAAATTGTTCAATCACAGGGTAATGATGAGGGACCTTAAACTCAAGAATCTTTTGTATGACGTATTGATATCTTTAAAAGTGATAATATCCGAGCATATAACAGAAAGGTTTAAACGAAACCAGGCCAACGGAGGATTTGGAACACACATCGGCAATGCGCTAATGAATAAAGAAACACCGACTTCTAGTACTCTCCTATCTCCTGTAAATTCACCTGTAGGTGCTCAAACAGAAGATGAACAAAGAAAAAGAAATAAACATAAAATGAAAGATTACATAATTATGCCAAATATTCTAAACATCAAACCTCCAAGCTTTAATAGCAACTTGAAGAGTTTGCTTGATATGTTTGATTTTAAAGACACAATTCATGAAGTTGATGATGCCAACCTTTACGTTGTTAATGAAAAATGGGACAATACAGTTTCTTACGAAGAATCGCTAAGTAAATTTAACTCACGACCCTTTGAGCAGATAGAAGATTCTTGTCCACCAAATGCTTCCAATGATACTGCCATTAGTCTCCAGTTGTTTAGAATGAGTGTAAAAAAAGAAAACCCGCCTTAATATTGATAATATTAACAATTTCTAAATTTACTCGAATAAAATTCAAATTTTGAGAGGCTGGTTTTTAACTGCAAGTTGCATGCACAATGTTATTGTTTATGGTTCAAAATTCTGTATTTTGCAAGACTAATATTATATGTTTATATTGCGGGTATCACAGTGCAGATGCAAGTAAATGATTCTTATTTAGACAGTTATATAATGTTGTAAGATTTGTCTGTATAACATCGTTGTTGAATTGGTTTGGCTTGATTTTGGTATTACAACCGACAGACATTTTTAATAATGAAGATTAATGCACTACTGTTGACTTTCCTTCTCCATACAGCTAATGCTCAAGAAGAATCTGGCCATTTGACAAGTTCTAATGGAAGTATGGATCAGTATTTCGTGGAGGATTCTCCGAGTGAACCAGAACAAGATAAAAGTATAGAAACGACAAGAACCATTGTTGATACTATCAAAGAGAACACATTAACAAAAGATACAATTCTTACAACTACTCATATTGAAGAAACACCGATAGCTATACAAACTCTTACATCATCTACCGAGACCATACATACCACACCAACAACCACACTTACCACACATGCAACAACTACATCATCAGCAACACACACTACGTGTGGAACAGCTTGGGAACAATGTGGCGGTGCTGATTATCATGGACCCAACTGCTGCCAACCAGGATTGGCATGTGTCGTTGTAAATGACTACTGGGCACGATGTATACCTGCATCTACGACATTGCGATCTTCTTCCTCAAGTGGAAGACCCACGGTATCGTCCTCACTTCTCAGAAATGGTGTTGTTTCTGAATCAGCAAATTTCATTCCTGTAATACCATGGGGAGTTATTGTGGCATTGCTTCTGTAATCTGCGTTTTAAAGTGTAAACTGATTCTATAGTTATAATAATGATTTCACGAAACCCTCAGTCTCGAGATTGATTCGTTAGAATTAAAATTTTAGTTGCTCAATGCGAACCGGAACTATAAAAGGGAAAATATTTCCCTTATTTTTAATCACTGCCATCAGTCTTGATTTGTATTTTGCAAAACATAGCCCTCACTGTCACCAAAGGGTTGGCTAATTAGTTATCTTGTATGACTAGTCTAGTTCATGTTACTTTATGTGACCACAATCTAGGGGCAGATGCATGTCGGTCCTAGTGAAGCTAGTATCAAAAGTATCGCTTTGCACAACTGTCCATTCCTACAAGTTTGTTGATCGTTGTGTGCTTGATGCTTTATTAGGTGGTACAGGGTATGCTCGACCGAGGGGCTATAAAATGATTGCATCATTGCTTGAGTCGTGTTCCTAGGATTCATTCCTTGAGCTGATGATTTGAACTCTTACCATAAATTACTTGGTGATCGACGTTTGTCATTGGTAGGCTTTTGCATTGATACAAGGCGGTATATTCCTATTCTCTGCGTAACGACCATCGGTCATTTATCGTTTGGGAAACAACCATACTGCATACATCTTGTAACATCTGTAGTGCGCCTTTTTTCAAACGTAAAAGCTGAGCTTAATACTAAATAATCATTACATTAATCATAAAATCTACTCGTAGTTCACACTGTTAAGCATTACAATTAAGGTTCTTTAACAACAGTTCGATCCTGATTGCGAGCTGGTGTTTTGTTTCACATCAACATTTCCTTCAGCTGCAGGTGTCTCGCCAATTGCTCCATTGGTTTCGACTATCTTTCTTGAAAGGGTATAAAACACTTCTGAGACATTCAGTCCGCTCTTCGCACTTGCTTCGATAAATGGCACACCTAATCTTTCCGCCAATTGTTCACCTTGTTGCGTGGAAACAACACGAAGTTCTTCTTGGTCACATTTATTACCAACAATAATCACCTGTGCATCTTCCTTAGCATGTTCTTGAACTGTCTTGTACCAAGTTTCAATTCTGTCAAATGATGATTGGTTACAGACGTCATAGACAATAATAATTCCCATTGCTCCTCTGTAATACGCAGTCGTAATAGTTCTGAATCTTTCTTGTCCGGCAGTATCCCAAATCTGTAATCTAATCTTGGTATTATCTAAATCAATTGTTTTAATCTTGAAATCAATGCCAATGGTGGTAATGAAAGATGCATTGAATTTGTCGTCAACAAATCTCAAAAGCAAACATGACTTACCCACTCCAGAATCACCCACCATTAACAACTTCATCGATTTGTCAAACGCCTTTCCCTTATTTGCAGACATTCTGTATTGTTTATACTCTGACAGTTTATCTTTCAAAGCTTTGATTTAGTATCAGTAAGGCAAAATGCATCTTTATCTCATCTTGTCTTATTAGCCAAATAGCTACACCGCGCTTTTTGAAATCCGGGTAATCGTAGCCTTTCATGTGTTGTGGTATGGAATACTCAGACTTAGCGTCCAAATTTTAGGAATTTTCAGTTTGAGAATGGTTCATATTGACGTCTTAAAACAAATCACCACTGCCATACCACTTTAACCATCAAACATGCCTACCGTTGCTGTTGATAAACAGGATTTATTTGATCTTTTGGGTAGAAACTACACATCTCGTGAATTTGATGAGTTATGTTTCCAATTTGGTATCGAACTTGATGAAGATACAACAGAAGATGTCAAAGGTACTGATGAAAGACCACAACTAAAAATTGAAATTGGTGCTAACAGATATGACATGTTGTGTATTGAGGGTATTGCACAAGCACTTAACCAATATTTAGGTAGGGTAAGCCAACCAATATATAAATTATCTCCACAAACCCCAACTACTACTTTAACCATCAAGGAATCAACTACTTCAATCAGACCATATGCAGCATCAGCAATTTTAAGAAACATTACATTCACTCAAAGATCTTACGATTCTTTTATTGCTTTACAAGATAAATTACATACTAACTTATGTAGACAAAGAACATTAGTTGCAATGGGTACTCACGATCTTGATACCATCTCTGGTCCATTCACCTATGAAGCTTTGAACCCAGAGAACATTAAGTTTGTTCCATTAAACCAAACAAAAGAAATGAATGGCCGTGAAATAATCGAATTCTATAGAGGAGATAAGAACTTGGCTAAGTATTTACACATCATTGAAGACTCTCCAGTTTTTCCAGTTATTCTAGATTCTAAAGGAACTGTTTGTTCTATGCCACCAATAATCAATTCTAATCATTCCAAGGTTTCTGTTAACACGAAGAATGTTTTCATCGACATTACTGGTACCGATAAGACCAAAGTTGAAATTGTTATCAATCAATTAGTTGCAATGTTCTCTTGTTATTGTGAAGAACCATTTGAAATTGAACCAGTCCAAATAATTTCAGAACATAACGGTCAAACGAGAGTTTGCCCTAATTTAGCAGAAAGAGACTTGAAAGTCGACACCAATTACATCAACTCTATTCTTGCTCTTGATCTTTCTGAACAAGAAATTTGTGACTTACTCAAAAAGATGTCATTAAATGCGATCCCCGCATCTACAGGAAATGCTATTGATGTCAAGATTCCTATTACTCGTCCAGATATTTTACACGCTTGTGATGTGATGGAAGACTGTGCAATTGCCTATGGGTACGACAACTTAGTCAAGACATATCCGAAGACTGTAGCAACGACTGCTTATCCTTTACCTATCAACAAGGTTTCAGATATTCTTCGTAATGCTACTGCACAATCTGGTTGGCTGGAAGTTTTACCATTAACTTTATGCTCTCATGATGAAAACTTTAAATTTTTGAATGATTCTGATGATTCTATGGTTGTTACACTTGCTAATCCTAAAACTACAGAATACCAAGTTGTTCGTACCTCACTTGTTCCAGGTATCTTAAAAACTATCAAGGAAAATAAAAACCATTCTTTACCAATCAAGGTTTTTGAAACAGGCGATATTGTGTACAAAGTGCCCGAATTGGAACGTGGTGCAAAGAACCAAAGAAATTGGTGTGCTGCATTTGCAGGTAAAAAATCTGGATTCGAATATATTCAAGGTTTATTGACTAAAATTATGCAGACTATGCGTGTTGACTGGTTAGAAGAAAAGGAACAAAACAACGGTAAGAGAGGTTTCTGGACTGTTGGTTCTGATGAAAAGAAAATGTACTTCCCAGGTAGAGGTGCTGCTATCTACTTCAGAGCAAAGGAAGGTGAGGATGCCGTTAAAATTGGTCATTTAGGTGTGCTACATCCTGAAGTTTTAGCTAACTTTGAAATTCCTTTTGCTTTGTCCGTTGTTGAAATTAATGCAGAAGTTTTCTTATAAATTGCTTTGACAAGCCTTGTAATTCTTCACTATACAATACTTTATAAATCTTTAAGTCATAATATATATGACACGTAGCATCATTGGAAGCTGAATTGGACATTGCTCTCGTCATGTGGAAACTCATCTTCATCACCGTAATCGATACCAGTAACAGGACCATACCCTGAATTTTCCTTTTGTTGCTTCAAAATTTTCTGCTCTAAAGCCGCAATTTCATCATCATAGTTGATTTGCATGTGTTCTACAATAGGAACATCATAGTCTCCATAATCAATAGTCTCTGTATCTTCATTGGTATTATTCGAAACAGGTTCTACTTTCCGTTCTCGAAAAGCATTAAGATCTACAGAGGATGTTTTTGAAGTGAAATTTTTATCCTCTCCATGTGAGGAGATTCGAAATGACATCAACTCAGCATTTCTAGTTTTTAATGAGTGATCATCACTCTCTTTACTTGGTCCCACAAGTTCAATGATACTAGGACGTTTGTGTAAATTCTTGGATTCAAATTTGGGCGTTGTCTTCGGTAATGATAATGTTTCAGAAGCTTCTATAGAAACCGCTGGATTTGAAGCTACATTAACATCAGTCTCAATTTTTAATGTCTGTGGATTTGTTACCTCTGGTTCCTTAGACTTTATTTTGAAAAAAGAGCCAGATTCTGATTTTTTCTTATCTCTATTTTCTATTTTTTTAGCTTCTTTTTCGATTCTGGCAACTTCTTCTTTTAATGCGGAGAGATCAAAATTCTCTTCAACAGTGGTTGGTTCTAGTTTATCATCATCGCCTTCTTGTTTATCTATAGGTTTAGCTTCTAATTCCTTCATTCTTTTTTCTTTTTCACCTTCTTCATACATCTCCCACCATTCCTTATTACGCTTACCCCAGAATTTATTATACCAAGATTTTTTTTTCTTACTATATTGTGCCTTTTCAAAATCACTTAACAGCTTACGTTGCCTTTCTTCTTCTTCTGGGTTTGGTTGCTCAATTTCCACAAATTGATCCTCCAAAACTTCCCATCCAATTTTACGTAAAAGTTTTGGCATAGCTTCTCTGTATTGCATATGCCCTTTAACAGAGTCAGAACAGTCAACATTCTCAATATTAGTGGTTCTTTCATCGATTGGTGACAATCCTGCAATAGTACGCAAACCACCAGATGTGGCACGAAAAAGATATCCTAAAATCCAGTCTTGTTTCATGTAACCATTAACAAATCTGCCACTAACAGTTGAGCGTGCCAAGGCAATTTCATCGTCGTGAATAACGATAGGGGAACCAAAAAGATAAACATTTTCAACAATTCCATAGTCACCCGTTTTAGCCAAATCAAGTAAACAAGAATATATTAGTCTTGCTCCTAAACTGAAGCCAACGAGTGTAATTGGCCGGACACCTAATTTTTTTCTCCTTAAAGTATCAGCTAAAACTTTTCCACTTTTCCATGCCCTATCTAGTGAATTGTTCCAGGGATTATCTAACAAATAACCAAGTTTAGATAACATCATTGGTAATTGTAATCCAGCCATCAATGTAATTAATAATGTTGAACCAAGAATTTGTTGAATACTTTGTGTTAAAATTTCATTAGCTAATATATTTATGGTTTGACCCATACTTGTAAGCATTTCAGGTTCCCATAAAAGGGAGTACAAATCACCCATAACTTGATCAACTGTCGAAAATGGCAATCTAACATCATCGAGTGTACCTGACATCCAACCAGAAACTGTTATAATCAAATTGACACGTTTATTATTATGTAAGGGAATAAATTCAAATGTTTTAACGGATCCAACTCTGTGTTGCATTGCATTTTGACCGACTCTCATACCTGACATTACACCAGAAGTTGTAATAATAGCTGTACCACCAGCACCTGCAAGAAATCCACCAGTACCTGTAATACCAACAGTTGTCAGTCCAGCAGCCAAACCTGCACCAATAACTGGGGCCAAAGCACCAGCACTTAAACCGATAACCAAACCACCAGCTACTGTAGCTAATGCAATTTTAACTATTTTTGCATTTTTTTGCTTTCTCTTATGTTCTTTTAAAATATCGGATTCATCCCATGTTTGGGTATTATTCATAATTTCAAAAGCTTCATCAATTTCCAAAGAATCTGTGATTCTTCTTTCAAATTGGTAAACTTCAAGGTTTGAAATTCCAATTGATTCTGCAAAGCAAAGTAATAAAGTACGTGATCTAGAATCATAAACTGAAGCTTCAAGTAAAATCAAAAACAAATCACATATTAATGTCCATTTAATATCTACTTCAATATTAGTTTCACTTTTATCAATATTTATGATATTTATATTATCATCAGTATTCTCAAGAGTATTTTTAACTGTAATATTTTGATTGAAAGTTTTAGATAGATCCGATGTTTCGATACCATGACAACTTAAAGTTTCAATCATTTTTATTTCTTCAAGTTTATTTATAGTCAAATGGTCATAAATGGCATTCATTATATTCATAGACCATCGAGAAAATGATTTTTGACAATTTGCTAATTTTTTCAATATTTTTGTAGATCCTGAACCTCTCACATTTATTAATTCTGTATTCATTTGAACAATAATTAATTTAACTAAAGCAGCATAAGCAATTTTTTGAGAATCATTAAGCATAGATTTTGTAGATAACATTTGAATTGATGGGTTAAGTTCATTTTCATCATGTCCTTCATTGTTAAAATAAGAATCGAAATTGTCAATTTTTTGAAATTCATCTTCTGATTTTTCAATTAAATTTGTAGTTGATGATGAAGCATTGTGAAGTTTTCTCAAATTTGAATTATCATGTTGAAATAAAAAATCAATTTTTTTATCCATTTCACCAAATTTCTTTGCTTGTTTCTCTTCATCTATCCTAGTATATGCTTGTTTTGTATTATCTGCGTTAAGTAAATGAGCACGTCTATAAGCTTCTTTTAATTTTTCTTGTTTTTCCTTCTTTTTATGAATTCCTATAAGTTTAGATATATTTATCTTTTTCTTTTCATTTATATCTTCAATTGTTGAATTTTCCTTTGTAAGATCATCTTCAGTATGAATAAAAGATTCAATTTTTTCACCTTTTAAATTATAAATGTCACCACAATTTAATTGTGTATTAATTTCCTTCCATTCATCATCAGAATCACTATCATCATTTATATCCAATTCTTTAGGTCTTATTTTTTCTGTTGGAGATTTTTGCGGCAAAAGTGTATTTGCATCAGCTGTTGTCATTTGTTCATTATAATCATCAATTACTTGTGTAAAATTATGATCAATTTCTTCTAATGAGTTTTTACGGTTATATTGAAACTCTATAAAATTATTTCCTATTTCAGGATCACTTAAATCATCATTATCAAGATCACCTTTGCTCAATTCATTAAATAATTGACTGTTATTTAAATTTGCTAAATGAGAAATGGGTGCTTTATTATGTTCCACTAAAACTGTATCTTTGAAAACAGTAGATAAGGGGAGCTTGTTTAAAGAGACAATGGGTTGATTTATTGGCTCTTCATCTTTTGTTTTATTCATATCCAGGATGTTGCATGGAATTTGCTGTAAATAAGAATAATAAAAGATCCGACCGGAACAGGAATATACGAATTCCCGTTGATCAACAAATCTAAGGCGGTGCAAAAAGTTGGATGGATAATTTCATTAATTTTACAATGAATTTGCTCCGTTCTTAAGAATTTAATATATAACTTTTAAGAAAGCAGTAAACTATTAATGTACAAATTAGGTAAAAAAGAAGAGCATTGATTAAATTTTATAAACAAGTGATAACAATTTAATTACAACACAATTATTCATCATCTTCTTCTTCATCAACAGAAGTAGAGTAGAATTGTAACTTGTATTCGTTCTTCTTAACAGAGATGAATCTGATCCAGTCTCTGATTTGATTCTTCTTCAAGTATCTCTTAGTTAAGTACTTTAAGTACTTACCGGAGAATTTAGTTGAAGCAACAACAACAACCTTAGTACCTTCTGCCTTGACAGAGATTAATTCACCTAAGTTACCTAAGTGACCATCAACTTTGATGTGTTCAACTAAGTACTTAACGTAAGATTCAGGATCGAAAACACCGTTTTCAGTTGGGGTTGCACAGTCAACAGTGAAAGTTCTGGTAGAAGCGACGGATTTCTTGGTCTGTTAAATAAAAAATGTTAGTTAACTAAGACTTATGATTGAATCCACAAAGTTTTTACAGAAAGAAAGATTACTGAGTTTGATTGAAAAGTACCTACTGCAGACCCATTATTAATGGACACAGAATAGTAAATCATGAGACAAAAAGTTTCAATCATTACGAGGTGCTTTAAAATAAACACAGCAGAGATTTCTCTCTGGCATTCTATTAAAGACTTTGCAAAAAAAGATATAATTTGAATTTTGTACATACAATTGGAGCCATTGTGATCTTAGGGAAAGAAGGTGTCAATGAAAGAGAAGAAAGTAGGTTACATTTTTCAGTGGAATCTTTTATAGTGTTCATGAGAACATGGTCGCGATGAAAAGTTTGAGTGGAAGGAGGAATTGGGAAAGTTTTTTAATAAACCCTCACAACCCCTGAGCGGATGCACGTGATCTAGTTTCTTCTTACTGTGCACATTCAAGTTGTAAACATTTGGAAGAGATAATGAAATCATACAATATGTTGAAGCTATATATATATCGATATATATATTTGACATAGATGACTGTTATAATCATATAAAGGTTAGTTTAGTAAAGCGTTTGAAAAGTTTGGTATTAGGTATATGTATATTGCAAGTATGGTATCATGAGATTGTTTGGCGTGGTGTGTTTTCAAATGAGTGAAATCAAAATTGAGGTACAAACGATTACCCAAACGAAAGAGCTCTTCTTTGTAAGTGCGGGAACTTTTACCGCATTTGCTACTGATGAAGACGAAAATTCGGATGATTGAATAGTTTTGATAGAAGTTGGAGTTTCTGAAACAATATTGAATACTGATGTAGCAGTATCAGTTACAATAGCAGAATCTGGATAACTTGAAATTTGGTTTGTGATATCGTTGTTTATTTCACTTGCGAATGTGATCCTTTCAGCGGATGAAGTCTTTGTTGCCTTGGCGTTGTTAGGACCAAAATCAGCAGGAGTAGCTGTTATCGCGTTGGTGAGTGGGACTAAATCTGAATAAAACTCAGCTCTCCTAAATATTTGTACTGCATTCATTCCTTAATATTGGTTTGTTTGAACAACCAAACACAAACTAAGATATAGAAATAAGGAAAAGAGAGGAAGGAAAAGAGAGGAGAGGAGAGGATAGAAGAGGAGAGAAGAGGAGAGAGCGTAAACAAACTACACAGAGGAGGGAAAAGTGTGTACCTTAAAGTAAAATACAAATGCCGATCGTATGGTAAACCGTTGTGTATGTTTGGGCGACAGCATCCAGGAACAGAAGCTGATCCCGTTGCAAAGTTCTTGTTTCGTCCAGGCACACGCGCGTGGAAAACAATGGCCTCTCCAGCCGTGCACCGTGCACCGTGCCCAGTCCAGTCCAGTCCAGTCCAGTCCAGCAGTGTTTTCCACCACTTCACAGTTCGTCGGAGAGGTCCCGACGAGTTCCCAGGCGGTTCCCAAATGCACCGTGGCGAAGCTCTACAAGCTGTGCAAGCCGGTCCCTTTCCCCTTGCAACAACGCGTGGTCGCTGTCGCCGTCACGTTTCTCCACTATTGATGTTTTCGCTTGGTTGATCTCTCTGTCCAGCCAGTCAAGGAATCCCCCCTGTATCGTAATCACGCCCTTATCAACTCCTTCCGTCTTGACTTTGGCAAGTTTTTGCATCACTTGCAGTGACTCTACTGAGTTAAAGGAGTTTTGGACTAATCTCTCTTGTACATATTTTGCAAATTCGGCATTGACACCAATTTCGTCATCTGTTTCGTCATTATCTCGCTTATCAGTGTCAGAGTTCTTCAAAATTGTCATTATCCTTTCCCGCACATTGTCGTTTTCACATTTTGAATATAAATCAATTAATTTGTATTTTAATTCCGCTTCGTGAAAAAATCTGTTGAATAATCTATTGTTCATCAATATACCTAGCAAACTTAGCTTACGTTTGGTAATTAAATCACTCTCATCACCTTGTTTTGTTGTAAGAAGTTGTAAAAATTGTACCGGTTTTGGAAGATAATGCAATAATTCTTCTTGTGCTTCATGATTATTTTGGAAACATAAACTCAATATCCTGAATGTTTTCTCTTGAATTGTTTCAACTTGCTCCTTACTTAAGTTTTCCCTGAAATCAAAACTATCATCTCGGAATAAGCCTGTCAATTTTAGTAATGGACTAATATTTCGTGCTATTTCTATACCTGATTCTCTATCAGACGACCAATCAATCAATTCATTGAAATGTTCATCAACAATAGTAAATAATGTTTTACCGTATTTACCATCTGCAAATCCGTAAATAAAATCAAGAGATGCTCTTAATCCAGGATCTGTATTTGTAACCACTAATGCATGATTAAGTTCAGATCCTTGCATTTCATTCTTATAAGAAACTTTCGCTTCCTTCAATCCACTTTCAAAATCCATTCTAATATCAAGTCCTGGTGGAATTATTTGCCCTTCACGCACAACTTTCCAATCTTCTTCAGGTTGGAATAGTTTCGGATAACAATTAATTGGATTCGAATCTGGACAAATTATTTGATTCTCAACTTTTGCAACGTCACCACTTTCAACTAATGTTTGAATGCACAGGTAGTAAATTAGAGTAACTAATGATTTATCTAATAAACCCATTTGAATGACAACAATACCTAATAGATTGTACACGTAATCGTTAACAAATTATTGAAGCCACCAGCATCAAGCTAGCAAAAATTTACACATGTGTGCATGCACGAGCAAAAGTTGTGGCTCGCTCGTTATGTAGTCGTTATCCGATAAATCTTATTGAAGGCAAAGATTACTCTCATTCTGAGTAAGTAAATAGCATCCAAGGACCTACAGTATATTTCTCTTTTGATGTCTGTTAATAAGTTCGGTGGATTGACTTTATCATCGTTTACAAATGTTAAACCAACAGTTAGTTTATCCGATGCAACAACCTTAGCTGCTTCAACTGATAATAATGTTCAAAATGAAATTTCAGTAGATCATTCGGATAGTGTACCATCTACAGCGGAAGAATTATTACATCATGAACTGGAAGAAAATTCTCAAAAGGCAGCTAGAGTGGAAGATTTGAAAACTGCTGTCGAGTCTGCACAAGATAAACAAAGAGAGTGTTTGAATGAACAGTCTGTAATAAATTCCATACATACAATGAGTAACTATGAATCAAATATTGAAAGTAAGGACAATGAAATTATACATAATCAAGCCGTTATAGCAGAAAATCCATCTACGAAAGCAACTTTAGATGATGAATCCAGTGAGGAAGAGTTGGAAGTGTTAGAAGAATTTAATGATTATAAATTAGGCTTTGGTAACAGTGAAAGCGAAACTAATGAACTACCTACAGTGAAATTTGAGAAATTAAACAACTCTTCACCAAAGAAGAATCTTTTGAAAAGTAATCCTGATATATTTTCTGATGATGATGAATCAATAAATGAAAAATCTGAACTGATTCCAGAAGATGCACCTCAGGTTACACAAGAAGAAAAATTAATTAATGAGACTTTAGTGGAAAATAACGATACAACTCAATCAAATAAAGAAGAAGAAGAAGAAATTTCAAAAGAAATTGAAAAGGAAATTGAAAAAGAAGTGCACAAGATTCGGTCATTATCGAATACTGAAATAAATAATAATCCTAATAAAGATTTATGCAAAGGGAGACTTCAACGACTTTCTACTTCTGAGTCTATTAAGAATATATCGAATCCTCCACCAGATTTGAAAAAGCAAGAACCTTTTGATTTTCAAACCTTTTTAGCCCAATTCAAATCAAAAGATTGTCAACCTGTTCATAAATATTTAAAATCTTTTCTCAATCAATTTAATCAAAGGATATGGTCGATAGAGGAACAAATCAAATTAGTCAATGAATTCCAAGAAT
Source organism: Pichia pseudocactophila (assembly GCA_039700735.1). Lineage (NCBI taxonomy): Eukaryota > Fungi > Ascomycota > Pichiomycetes > Pichiales > Pichiaceae > Pichia > Pichia pseudocactophila. The sequence continues at coordinate 79,920 of JBBJZV010000149.1, forward strand.
TCTTGTTTAATAAGTTGATAGAATATAAACCTTTCAATGAAATGGGTGAAGATCAAAATAAGATTAACAATTGCAAGGAAGGTTTGGAAAAATTAATCATGACTAAAATTTACACATCTGTTTACAGCCCAACAATGTCATATATTAAACTAACTGATGTACACAAAAATGATAAACACATGGATAAAAAATATTTAATAAACTGTTATCTATATGATTGGATTGAACTGAATCATTTAGATTTGAATATTGAAATTGATCATAAACATATTACTTTAGTTACAAATGAACTTTCCCACATTAATGAATTCAAATCACCACGTGATAAAATTGTTTGTATCTTGAATGCATGCAAAATAATATTCAATTTTATCAGACAAAACCAGGAGACACAAGAAAATGCGGATTCATTTGTACCATTACTGATTTATGTTTTGATTCAATCTAAAATTAAAAACCTGTACTCTAATTTGAAATATATTGAGAGATTTCGAAACAATGATTTACTGGTAGGTGAAACATCTTATTACTTAAGTACTTTACAAATATCTGTTGATTTTATTATCAACATTTCAAAAGAGAAACTTACGATAAATGAGCAGGAATTTGAAAATAACATTATAAATGCGAAAAGGAAATTACGGGGAATACAGAAAAGTGGAGTTAGTGATGAATCTCCTTCTCAAGTTCTTACTAAAAGTGCAGAAATGGTAAAACAATCCCTTACTAACTCCTTTAACACATTGTTACAAAATATAGCTCCCGAGGGAGGAGAAGAGGGAGGGGGAGAAGAAGAAGAAGAAGAAGAAGAAGATTCTAATGTACGAGCAGAATTTAGTTTTGGCCAGGACCAAAATTCTCCACGAGAAACGGAAAGATCTCAATTAGAACGTGCTAAATTACTCTCCCTAGAAGAAGTAGAACAAGCCAAGTTGGCAGAAGTACAATTGAAGGAGCTCTCAGATATGTTTCCAAGCATTGAAACATCACTTATAGAGGATGTTTATGGTGCCTGCGATAGGGATTTAGCAAGAGCTGTAGACGCATTACTTTCGCTTTGACGTTCGATAGAGATAACTCCACAACTCCGTGTAACGCTTACGAATTTTAGAGTTTACACTCTTTTGAAGGCTCAATCGCATGTCAGAGAGGAAATGTGAATTATTCTATAAAAGTCATGCTATCGTAGAACCCTAATTATCACTATGACTACTTGTACAGAGGCCAGAATCATGGACCTTGAGACATTGCGTAGACTCACTCATGTGACAACTAACTGTTTACGCGTTTCGATTTTGTGCGCGTCGCTTTCAAAAAAACGCGTTATGGTGCGCGTCGCGTTTGTTTTGATTTGACGTCGGAGTTGAAGGGATAATTTCAACTATTTGTTTATTGTTCTCCACGTTTGAAACAAGCTATCCAACTGACTTGTTAGCTTCCCGTATCAGGATGGATAAGTTTGGCACTTGCTCTAAACTCTAAAACTTGAAATCACCACCCCGGTTCTTCTTTTTAATCATCTCTACCTTTTCGTCTTTATCTTGATTCGTTTCTTGATATCTTGTAATAGTCAGTTTAGTTAGAATACCAAACAATAGATAGAGAAAAGAAAAAATGGTGTCATATGTGCAAACTCCTTTATTTCCTATTCAAGAAGCTGCTAGTTCAGCATCTAGTTTACCAGCCAATTCAACTCCTACAAATCCATCTATGGTAGCTGACAATCATGACGAGTATAAACTTCATACCATCTTTTACAATTACAGGCAAAGTGAAAAGGAATACCTTGTTGAATTGAAAACCCTTTATTCGATAGTTAAAAATTTTGACCCAATATATAACAATTATTATGACGGCTCAATGGATGATATAACTGATGAAATGGTAGAAAAACGGAAGGAAAAAAATGATATTTTCAAGAATCTGGTCCGTGAGTTGATTTTGAAACATTCTGAAATTAATGAAATTTTCAGGCTTCCGAAAAATGATGCAGTATTGATGGGTCTTGTGAATTGGTCTAACTGTATCACGGAGCTGTACACCAAGTATGTTGATTTTTACAAGCTTGATGTTTCACAATGCAAGACTGAGATAAAAATTAGAAGAAGACCATTGATTAGAATCAGGTATCTCAACGACTTCTTTAAGTCACTTAAAGAGATAATTATTTTGATGGGTGAAAAGCCATATACTGCAACTGTTATATCATCGTTTGAAATATTGATTTTTAGACTAACCAAATGTTTAGAATACTCAAAGGAAAGAGATGATCTTGAAAAACAAAAATGTGGAAACCATTTATACACCATTAACGCAAAGGACATAATAGAATTAAAGCCTGTACTTGCTGATATAAGACAATCACAACTAGACCAAGAATATTTCTGTGACTTGCATTACATAAGTCAATCGACTACTTTAAACTTCAAGAACATTTCAGTTTTCACTTTGAAGGATACCAAAATAGACCAACTTGCAATTTTACAAAGAGATACTTTTGGTAACTATCTTTTATTTGCTCCACTGCGTAAAAATGAATTCACTCTTCAAATGACAAATGAAATTAGTGGTAAATCCTTGGTCTTTTCCCACTCGGTTTTGAAAGATAAGCTCAAGATTTGTTTTACTTTTAATCAAAATACAAATCCGGAACTGAGCTCTGTTCTACTAAAGTATTTCCCTAGATATGTCCCGTCTGCGATATACAATATTCCCAAGTTTGGACTTGGAATTCGTATGGGTAAAGATGGTGATGAGATCACTAAAGTTACACAACAGGAAGCCATTCTTTCAAATGAAATAGGAACTGGTAACCAGAAAGAGACTAACGTGTCAGTTACTAACCTACAAGAAAAGAAGGAAAAAGATTCAAGAATCCTGGAAAATAATTATAATACTGAGAAAAATAATAATGATGATAATAATAATAATAATAATAATAATAATGATAATACCCCACTCTACCTTAAGTTTGCATCTAACGACAAACTTATTGGCTCACAATGTAATTCTAAATGTGAGTATAATTTTATTGATTCTTCACAAGTGAAGGAGGAATCCAAGGGTTTTAAGCAGGTTTTGAATCAGGTTGCAAACGGCGATGTGTCAGATGATGAAGGCATGACTGATGAAGTGGAGAGTGTCATTTCTACTGAATATACACAAGGTTTGAACATTAAACCTATTCAGAGATTTTCAACACCATCTGAACTATTGCAAAACTCATCATGTACTAGAAAAGAAATTACACCTAAAACTTCTCAAAATACTTCTGTAAGAAAGACATTGAAGACGATCAACGTAGAAAAGTACCAAAATAGTTTACATGCAAAAGTCAAACCAAAGAGAAAATCTATATTTGGAGCATTTTCCAACTTACTATCAAGGAAACAAAACAAATTACAGCTTAATTCAAATTTTGATTTTTCCAATTCCAAAAATCCAATAGCTTCTGTTTCCAGTGTATCATTACAGTCATTGTCTTCAGTATTGAGTTTTGGTGATGACTTTGAAATGCAGAATTTTTTGAGGCAAGCAAAATCTAAGGTGCTTCCTCCAGCTGCAGTTGCAATATGGAACACTTCTAACTGGACTAAAAGCAAAAATCTAAATCTAATTCTTCATAATAAAGCTGAAACACAATTTTATATCGGATTCTATGAGAATAAAAAGTTATTATTACTTCTTGAATTAAACGACTCCACAGATTGCATGTTCAATACTATTGATATTCATCTCAAGACCCAAAATATGAAGGGGAACGAAATTACTGTTTTAATAAGACCACTCGATAGGAATGACATGAAGCTTATTGGTAATGCATTGGTAAATCCTGAACTTTTCGAAACAATAGTTAATAACAGTAGTAGTGTTTCTTCAAACTTGAGTGATGCTACACAAACATCAATCGAAAGTGTAGCAACATCTGCTGAGGTAGAGATGAAAAACGTTGATGTTGTTGAATACAATATTAAGGGAAAAGAACGTTTGGATGAATATAAGAGTTGGACAGGAGTTGGTGATTTAAAGTTGATTATGAGTAGTAAAAAGCTTGAAGATTTGAATCGTTGCGTAGTTGATGTTAAAAGGATTGGCAAAAATATTACCTTTGACTTAACTGGCTTTGAATTTGGTAACATCGAAGTTATGGTTGATTTGAATCAAATCAAGATTTTAGAGAATAATAGTGTTATTATTAATGGGGGGAATAAAGGCGTCTATCTTTTGAGTTTAGATTCTCATGAAGATGTTAACAACATGAAATCGTGTTTTTTCTAATTTTAATATGCATTCGACACTATTTACAAGTCATATTTATATTTAGGTATTTATAATGGAACTATTTTTTATCTCTGAAGGCAAGGATAGCAGCACTTGCTAAGTTTCTTTTAATATCAACTTTATCGACATCATGAGTATCTTCAACTTCACCCCATCTAGCTGTTTGTAAGACAGTTTCTAAAGTTGCCAATCTTGCCAGTTCCTCAATGGTAAGATTAAAATTATCATTATAATCAGCATTTCTTAAAACGGTTACACCTGCCATAAAAGATTTAGAAACCAATACTGCTTTTTCGAGAGCGACAAGATCCCAAACAGATAAAGAATCAAGATACTTCAATACTGCGGTCTTTGTATGTTCTGTTTGAGAGTTACCAACTAGTCCATCTTTTTCACAGTCTAAAAACGTGAAAACAACAGGCTTGCCATCATCAGCGTACTTGGTGAAAAACTTCTCCATTTCTTTGATAAGTGGTCTATAGCATTTTTCTTGTTCCTTCCTAAGTTCTCCATCACAATCTTCTAAAGGAGAAAACACAAGCATAGTATCAGTATCCAAATATCTAAGTAAAAGGTTTTTGATTGTAGATAAATCACCAACTTTTGCCTTGATTTCAGCATCTGTTGAATTTTGTGCACGTTCAAGATCAATGCATCTAGATGTGAGAGACGTGAGTGGTACTTGGAAAGGTTTGACCTGTAAATTAGGAAGAGATTTCCATTCATTTTCCAAAAGAAAAGCTAAAGATTTTTTGAATGGAGGGATTTTCATTTCAAATCCTAAAGGTGTCTTAATCGACTTATTATCGAGCTGAACTACATAGTGAGAGTCATCCGTCTTTGCAATTGAAACTTTTTCCCAGAACTTAGCAAGTGTTTTCTCCAATTTATTAGTTTCGGTTTTCTTGTTGGAATCATACGCCACTTCTGGATTTGTGTGAATTGCAAACGTTCTGCATGCAAGTCTGGAAGAGAATACTACTTTTTTGGAATACCTTGTTAGTGCCAACATTGTTCAACGGTGTGTTCAGCGCAAGAAGGGAAATGTGTAGATAATCCACTGTCAAGGAACCAAGCATTGCCAATTATTAAACTTTTGCTATCGACGATCGACTGTCAAGAAGAAACCGTTTTGGCCGAGCCGCGTGAGCTTGAGCGATACAAACTACCAAAACTTTTTCATCGATCGGGGCTGAGTACTGGGGAACTAGTAATAACGTCAGAAAAAGATCGTGGGACGCGTCCTGCGCCGAGATGGACCATGAACCAGAGGGGTATTGTGATGGATCTTGAGGTGTTCCGGTCGTTTGCACCAATTTGCAGGGTCGTGCAATCTATTGTCAAGCATATCTGCCCCTCTCAAGTGAAGAGATAACATTATACGTATTGATTTATCACTTACTACTCTCTACAGCAAAGACTTCCTCTTAAGCTTCTTCTCTCCTCACAGCATAAAAATAGAATGAAGATCGGATCACTTACTCTACCCAATATTCCACCCAATAGAGCATGGATACTACCACTTGTATCATTAGCAGCATGGTGGGCAATGTTAACAGCGTTGTTGATATGCTGGATTGCACAAGGAAGACCAATTTTAGACACATATCATCACTACATGACGGTTTATATTGTGTATCTTTCAAATATTGCTGCTACTAATCTACAACCCATTTTCATATGTGGATCTGCTATTATGGGTATCTTTTATGTATGGGCAGTAATTGAAGATTATTATCTTCGTACACCGGAGAAAAATTACTTGCCAGCAACTTTCCACTGGTTCATAACTGCACTTCACGCATTGGCTATTGCAATGGCAATTATAGCATCACTTTGTATTTTAATGGTCTCTTGTTTGAAAGATAATTGGCAGTATTCAAGGGAACATTCAGTTTTTGTTGTCCTCTTTGTTATTTTTGTCTTTTGTTACTTGGTTGCTCATAGTTTGGTTTTCATCCTTTACTATAGACATTACAGAATCAAATACTTTTTGAATGCTGCAATTGTTAAATTAGTATGGATGTTTGTTGCCATTGTTTTTGTTGTTTGTTATGGTGCCTTTATGGGTAAAGGTAATAAAGATGGAAATCATTCTATCTGGTGGGGATTTTCTGCTATCATGGAATGGACTTTAGTTTACTTTTACGGTACTCTCATGTTCCTTATAACATGGGATTTGCGTAGAAAAAACTACGGAGAATTTGTCAGTTACTACATTAATAAGGAAGACTCACAAAATCAATCAAATGATTCTCCCGATGCTTACACACATGATAATGATTATCATATGGACTCTGTAAGTAAACCTGAAACACAAGGATGGAATCATACTAACCCTTTTGAATCTTCTAACAATGGTCAACAAAGTCAACAAGTAGCTTCTACTGAACATTCTTATCAAGCTTTTGTGGGTAGAAATGTACTGTAAATTTGAAATAAGACGTTTGTTTAATCCAAGCAATAACAAACATTTCTATCCTTTTTTGTCAAATTGTTTTTAAGCATTATATTTTTATTTCTTATAGATGTCTACACTGTTTACTCTGAGTCAACTGTATTTATTAACTGTATTGAAACTTTTACTACTAACAATCATATGATTACGAGTAAAGAATTGATGATATTCTCTTGAAGGCTCGTTATATGATATATATTGTAACAGGGTCAAGTACCTGTTCGTAGCACATCAGTACAAGCTGGAGAAGTTCTAAGGAAAGCAGAGGTAATGCCCACCTGTTCATGAAGAGATTCGACCTTGTCTGCAATATTTCAAGTACAGGCTACAGGCTGGGTGGAATTGGGCTAGGTAATTTACCTCTGTTCTGAAGGTGCATATGACAATAGCGGTAATGGCTGTAAGTAGGCTCTCGAGGTTTAACCGTGGCATGAGCTTCATGTAAGGGCAAATTGGAACCTCACAACCATACTCTACAGGATCATCTAGACAGCCAATCGACAACAAGGAGGATCGGGTTTCATGTTTACTGCTCGCAGAATTTGTTGTGAACTCTTACTTCCTCCTAAATCCAGTCTAACTAGATCTCTCCATTAATTATCTACAAGCAGATTTGTTGAAATCTAAATCTTAATGAATTCGCGGGTAATTTTTAAAGCAATACCCAAAAAATTCAAACAATATCTAGAATTTCAAGTGTTCAAAATTTAAGCCTTGAATCGTCAGATTGTTGATTGAAAGATAAAATTCTGGTAACTCGTTGGTGTTTAGACAGTATTTTTTTGTTGCATTGCATTCCATCGATTGACTACCTCAACTTGTCTCACCAGCTTTTAGACTTTTTCCTGCATTCAAAATGATTTTCTTTAATAAACTTACAAATGGTCTATGGCTGCGACACATTAACAAAAGGATACGTGACATTTTGATAATCACGTTTCTTTCATTTTTCCTATTAAGTATATTTCTCATTACAAACGAACCTTCTCCTTATTGGTCATCTTTAAATCTTTGGAATCCCTGGAGTCAACATCGACATCTGTTTTATGGTAAAGGCTTAAAAATAGATGAACAACAATATGGCATATATGCTAAACTTTTTGAGGTATTAGCCAACGCTAATCCTGAAATCAAACCATTATCTGGGCGATATATTGAAGATAACAAAAAGATTATGAAGTTTCAAAATGATGGTGTCAAATTTAACAAAGAGTATCTCTCAACTTTAATGGATTTGAAAAATCATGAAAAAATTAGTCTGTTTCAATCTTACCAAAAATTTTTGTCTGGAATTAAAGAGTTGAACTTGTTTGTTTTTGGTGATGAATCAAGGAAAGAAATTAAAGGACGAGGAATTGTTATTGTTGGTGGAGGTAAATTTTCATGGTTAGCATTACTTAATATACACCAACTAAGAAAAACAGGATCAGAACTACCTGTTGAAGTTTACATTCCATTAGAAAAAGAATACGATTCTACATTTTGCAACAATGTTTTACCAGATCTTAATGCCCAATGTATTCTTGGGTTTAAAGAGTTCCCACAGAAACAAATACGAAAATACTTCCATCTAAATAAATTTGAACATAAAATAATGGCAACTTTATCATCAAGTTTTGAAGACGTACTTCTCTTAGATGCTGACAATGTGGTGGTTCAAAAACCTGATGATTTGTTTCAATGGGAAACATATAAAGAGAAGCAACTGATTTTGTGGCCGGATTGTTGGCTTAGAACGACTAATCCATTTCTCTTTGAATTGTTTCATATCGAGGGTGATTTTTCTGATGTTAAGAATAATAACTATGATATTCATGATTTGCCTGGCTCAATTTCAAATCCATCAACAGAAAGTGGTATGCTACTTGTTAATAAAAGATCGCAGATTTCAACGCTCTTACTATCGTTATACCTCAATATCTATGGTTATGATTACTATTATCCTTTGATAACTCAGGGAGGTGCTGGACAGGGGGATAAAGATACATATATAATTGCTGCTTACGCATTAAACCAGCCAGTCTATCAAGTGAAACAAAATGTTAGATTTTTAGGTCGGTTTTATAAGGGCAATTTTCATTCTAGCGGTTTGGGACAATGCAATCCAATGACAAAAAAGGAACACATAGCAGCTTCTACAAACAAATTTATTGAATGTGATGACTACTTATTCATTCATTTATCTAACCCAAAGTTTTATCCTGATGAAATTACAAGAAATATGTTGGGAAGATTCAACGAGCATCATACACAATTTGAAGAATTAAACGTTCAATATAATTTTGAACTTCAGTTGTGGGAACTAATGGCACAACTCTTATGTAGTAAATACAAACCAAATTCAATTGAACCAAATAATAGAGCATCACAGCTGCTTGATCAAAAATATAGATTAACTGCTAAACACATTTCATACATTCAAAAACTGAATATAAACTATTATTGTAATACACAGATCTTACCTCATTTAGATTATTTGAGACAGTATTTTGTTAAACAATGAAATTAAGCGCATTATATTATTAATTACTTTCTATAGACTTTTTAAGGGCCGGGACGAAATCGTTCACTATTTTCTTCCAAGCATCTTTCCAGATTATTGTTGTAGATAATCCTCCAGCAATAGTTCCAAAAAACCCTACAAATATCGGATCTAGGCATCCTTCTTCCAAACTCCAATGAACGCATAATGGCAAAGTGGCTAGATGCTCAATAAATTTAACTAAGTCGGAATTATCTATACCTTCACCACGACTTTTCAAAATTTTGTATGCTAATTTGCTAAATTCTGCTATTACCCATACAAACCAGAAACGTGTGGATACAGCATACCACCACAGACAGTTATTTGATTCTCTGTCGGGTAAAAGCCAATTGTGATCAAACAAAAACGCAATTGTTTCCAATGGTTGATATAACGATATGCACAGGGTTGAAAACCAATCAACATAGTTTCTATTGCTCAAAAGAGCACCGGATTCTAAAATGTCAACCATACAAGCAGGAATTGAAAATCCTCTATTGAAAATTCTGATATCAGTCAAATATCCAGAGAAACTTAGCAAAGTTTTTGATAGCTTAGACCAAGAATCTTCTTCTGTTGTTTCAGTTATTTTATTTTGATATATCGGTTTGAAAGTGAGTTTCTTACCTAAATTATCACGTTGAAATTTTGAAGAGAGAAAAATAATGGCCTTATTTAAAGTTATTAAAATATCTCCATACAGTCGTAGAATTAAACCTTTAAAGCTGGGAAACCTCTTAATAAATGAACCCATGAAAAGGGCGGCATAACACATTGTTCCTAGTGTTAGATCTAATTTTTCAGGGTCACTAAGAACATCCCCTATAACTCGATAAAACTTAGGGTTTAAAGTTAGATTTGCCAAAAACTTTATTTTTTGTTGAGCAATATGTATCCTCTTTAAATTTAAACTTGAATTCATTTACTATATAAAGAGTAATGAAGAAGAGGCTACACCAGGTTATGTTTCATTTACAAATTTAGATAAGAGAATTCGGATTTTTATTTATTTTACAATTTCGATTCTACCGCTTTAGTTGCCTAATTTGGACAGATTTGAAAGCTAACACTTTAAAATTACATGTGTGTTGTTGTTAGTGCGAAAGACTCATTACGATGCAACATTAACTAATTTGCATCTAGCTTTCTCTCAGAATGCAAATTTGAGGTGTGTCTTTACCATTTAGCGATATAAAATACTGCAATATATACAAGAGTTATAACCTATTTAATTTTTTTAGTATGTTTTTTAGTGACTATGGCAATCGTGTCCGTCTTCATGATAACTTTGTTGACCTCGATATTTCCAATATGTTTACTGCCATTTTCTGTTTCAAGCAATTCTTTTAGACAATCGCTAGCATCCGCATTTATAAGTTCCGGAGATGAGAAATGAACAAATTTCATTTTCCCATTGACCATGACCTTGTATGAAACATTCTTTGATACAGGTTTCTCAACGAGTGGCCAATCAGACTCAATAATAAAAGAAGGCGAAGCATCAGTTTGAAAATTAAGAATTTCAAACGCTTCTTCGCATGTCGCAGGAGTGACTGGAGCCATAAATTTCAGCAGATTCAAGTATTTATGTTGAAGATAATTTGGTGTAATATTTTCAGACTTTAGAGCACGCACTAAAGAATTAGTATACTTCATGTAAAAAGAAATCAATGTATTGAAAGATGGTACCTTACCAAATGAAACATTAATTCCGTTTTCATATTCGTATAATTCATTTTGCAAAGAAATATCTTCAGTGGATTTAGGAGAAACAACGGCATCCCTAGGAATTATTTTGCTCTTGGATTTCATATTTAGTTCAGCACTAAGTTTAAGTATTTTCTTTAGCCATCTCTCTACGCCTACAATCTTTGCTTCTTCCCAGTCTAATACGTCATTAATTGGAGCTTGGAATAAAATATGTGCTCTTGTTGCATCTGCACCATGTCTATTAATACATTCTGCTGGGTCTGCACCATTATATTTGGATTTTGACATCTTCTCAAAAGAAATGCTTGCAATATCACCTGTTTCTGTAATTATTGCGTTTCCCGTGCTATCGATAGTGTACTCATTTGGCTTCAAAAACTTCCCAGTTCTTGAGTCCACGAATGTTTTACCATGAACCATACCCTGTGTAATCAACTGTTTGAAAGGTTCGCCATTCATTTCTTTGTTTTCATACCAGTTAATATCATTGAAAAATTTAGAAATAAATCTAGAGTAAAGTAAGTGGAGGATAGCATGTTCTACACCTCCAATGTACTGATCAATAGGCATGTATTTGGTGGCAATATCACGACTAAATGGAACTTTCTCATTTTTAGAATCCAAATATCTAAACATATACCAAGAAGAATCCATAAATGTGTCCATGGTATCAGTATCTCTTTTTGCTGGATTTTTACATTTTGGACATTCACAATCAACAAACTCTTTGATTTGGGCTAAAGGCGACCCACCTTTACCTAATAGCTTATCAACTTTTGGTAAGTTGACAGGCAAATCTTCATCTGGAACAGGCACAATACCACAAGACTCGCAATGAATCATAGGAATAGGAGCACCCCAATAACGTTGTCTTGAGATCAACCAATCCCTTAACCTAAAATTTGTTTTATAATCACCTCTATCAATCAATATCAACTCATTTGTTACTTTTTCTCTGGCCACTTCGGTAGTAAGTCCTTCAAGAATCTTAGAGTTCACATTCATTCTTCCCTCCTTCAAAGTATAAGGGACAGCATCTTCTGGCATCAAATTTGGATCAATAGGGTCAACAGTGGGTATTATTGCAGCGCTAGTACCCATATTATTTAGCCAAAATTCGTAATCTCTTAAATCGTGAGAAGGGCATCCCATAACAGCACCACTACCGTAACTTCCAATCACATAAGGAGCAACAAATACAGGAAGTTTAACATTGGAATCCAGTGGATTAGTAGCAAAAACTCCTTTGAGTTGGTAACCGTCTTTAGATTTTTCTGAATCTTCTTCTTTATTTAGCACATCGATAAAAGATTCCAATTTTTTATCATTTGAAGCATACAACTGTGTGATAGGATGATCAAAAGACAATGCTAAATATTGTACACTAAAAATTGTTTCAGCTCTAGTTGTGAATACATCAAGTAGTTTCATTGGTAGATCGTTCTCAATTTGGCAATCATCAGATTTTTCTATCCCGAACTGGATCTCAGTACCATTAGACTCTCCAATCCAATTTTTTTGCATTGCTTTAACCTTGGATGGCCAATCTTCTAAAAGCTCCAAATCTTTATTAAGTGATTTTGCATATTTTGTGATACCCAAAAACCATTGTTCAAGAAGTTTCTTTTCGACGATAGCGCCAGATCTCCATGACCTACCTTCCGAATCAACTTGTTCATTTGCTAAAACAGTGTTATCTACTGGATCCCAGTTAATTTCAGCTTTCTTTCGATATGCTAAACCATGTTTGTATAACTCTAAAAATATTTTTTGAGTCCACTTATAATACTCTGGATCGCAAGTAGATATTTCCTTATCCCAATCAAAATCTGTAGTCATCAGTTGCATTTGATCTTTCATTTTTTGAATATTCATTTTCGTCCATGTTTCAGGATTCTCGCCTCTTTCAACAGCAGCATTTTCAGCTGGTAGTCCAAAAGCATCCCAACCCATGGGGTTTATTAAATCGTAACCATTCATTCTATAATATCTAGCCAAAACATCAGATATACTGTATACTCTCAAATGGCCCATGTGTAATGAGCCAGATGGATATGGAAACATTGTCAATGAATACATCTTTTTAGACATTTTGTCATTGCGCTTCTCATTGATAATTCGACGTGGGTTGATGTATTTTCCATCACATTTGGCTTTCCATCGAGGAATCCATTTAGAGTCCAGACTAACAAGATCAATAGTACCTTGTGCTGCTGCTTTAAAATTGGCACTTAAAACATGTTTAGTCATTCTAGTTGCTTTATCTGCAAAGGAGCATTTATAGAAATCAATTTTATAACAGAATGTCTACGTTTTGATGTGACAATCAAAATCGACCCCAAATTGAATACTGAATCGAACGCTATAAATTTTGAAATTAAAATTTCAGCAGGCCACAAATTAATTGAAAATTAGGCTGTGTTAGCGAATTGAATTTGCGCGATAAATTTTAATTTCGGCATCGAGTAGTTTTGGTAAAATTCTTGGCAGCTGTTGTGTGTGGACGCGTAAATTAAAATAATCAACGCGTTATTCTTTAGAGCTTAAGGATTCAAACACTTTATTGTCCAAGCCACAGTTGAACAAAGGGATTCCACTTCTAAATGAAAAGAAACAGAGAAGAATTTGAAACCAATTCGGAGAACTCCTTGCTGTCAGGTCGTTATTCGCCAACTGACTCGACAGAAATCAGTGTTGGCTCAAACAAGAGACAAAGATACCATGAGACTTTTGTAACAGCTCATGATAATGAAGATGATAATGATAATTCATTCAATAAAGTTTTAGAACAAATTGACTCTAGAGAAGTTAATGTAGATGATGCTATGACCCAAGTTGACATGAAATGGAGTCAAAAGTCCAGAAGGCGAAGAAGTATGGATAAAATGACACAAGCTCCAATATTTGCCAATAATTTCTCTAGTGACACTTCACCATCTCAGGCCGGTATTATTGAAAAACTAGAGTTGTCCAATTTTATGTGTCATAACAACTTTTCCTTAAATTTTGGACATCAGACTAACTTCATTATAGGTAGAAATGGATCCGGTAAATCTGCAGTATTGACTGGTATTTCTGTAGCATTAGGTGCAAAAGCTACTGATACTGATCGGGGTAATTCATTAAAGAACTTGATTATGCATGGAAAAAATGTTGCTCGTGCTGTTGTGACAATTCTTAATGAAGGTCCAGAAGCCTATAAACCAAACGAATATGGAGATCGTATAATTATCGAAAGAGTTTTGAGAAGGGACCGTCCGCATAGTTTGATTGTTAGAAACACAGAGAAGAAGCAAATTTCTACAACAAAGAAAGAAGTTGAAAAGATTTTAGAACATTTCGGTATTACTATTGCAAATCCAATGACTATTTTAACTCAAACCGAAGCAAAAACATTTCTTGCTCACTCGACGGATAAGGATAAGTTTAATAGTTTTATGTCAGGAACTAGACTAAAGGAATCATATGATAACTTAAGACAAACCAAAAAATCAATTCAAGAAATAAATGATATACTTGCAAACAATAAATCTGTCCATGATGAATTAAAACAAAAGTACGCTGAAGCTACAAAGGTATGGAAATCATTTGCAGATTCTGCAGAATTTACCAAAAGAAAAAATTTATTGATTGGTAAAGGTTTATGGCTGAATTATACCCAATTAAATGATTATTATGAGAATGCCAAAAAACTTTTAGCTTCCAAAAATAACCAAATCCGTGAACATGAAGAAACTAAGAAGAATCAAGAAATGCAAATTGTAGAATACCAAAGGATCAAACAATCACTTCAGAATGGTGAGCTGCAAAATTGCAAAGAGAAGGTTGAGAGATTACAAGATGAAAAATCTTCCTTAAAAAAAGAAGCCAAATTTGGAAAAGAGGAGGCGCATAAGATTGAGAATAAAATTAATCAAATTCTTATATCTCACAAATCAGGTATTAATCGTGCACGTATCATAGATGATGACATCGAGAAGGAAAAACATAAAATTGAAACACAGAGTCAAGATAGTATTGAGAAACTGACTGCCTTTAGACAAAAACAAAAAGATAAAATTAATATTTTAGAAGGAGAAAGAACTCAGGTTGATGGGGAAATTGCAGTTTTGAGACAAGATATTCGTGACAAAGCTAGAAAAAATGAAAATTCTGTTTCTGCTCTTAACAATAATATTAGAAATCTTGAATACAAAGTTAATGATGCTAGGCAAAAGGATCAATCAAATAGACCAGAGGCGGCCTTATTTCCAGCGGTACGGAAACTAATGTCTGATTTGAGTAGACAAACATTTCGTGGCAAGGTGATTGGACCTTTGGGAATGGAAATACAATTGAAAAAAGAGTTTCAAAGATGGACTGGTCCATTGGAATCAATTTTACAGCGCACTCTTGGTTCTTTTTTGGTAACGAATCATCATGACTCGCAATTACTTATGAGTCGTAACAAAGCTTGTAATGCTCGAAGTGAAATCACAATCAGACAAAATGAGGTTTTTGATTATTCCAGTAGTAAGCCCAACTCTAAATATCCATCGGTACTTGATGCACTCAAAATTAGTGAAGAAAACATTAAGTGCTATTTAGTTGATTTTTTGAAATTGCACTCCACTTTGTTGATACCAGATAGAGCCACAGCTCAAAATGAGCTGGATAATGATAAAGATTATAAAATTAGTTCTGTAATTTGTATGGTGGGAGACAACCAACCGTTGAGATTATTCAAAAGAAATGGTACTTTTCAATCGGATCCTGTTCATATGGGGCAAATCTATAACAAGTTAAGAGTTGAGGGTGATTCTATGCTTTTAAGACTTGAAAGAGAATTAACATCTGCTAAATATGAAAAGCAAGAGGTAGAAAATAAAATGAAACAAGAGATAGACTTGATGAAATCTACTTTAGATAGTCTCATGAACAAGCAAGCACAACTCAAGAATAGTTGCAGAGAACTTGCAAAATCCATTGACAAAGCTGATCAAAAGTTGGAAGATATGCAAGATGGTACTTCCAAACTAGAAACATTGATGGCTGAGAAAGAGAGAATTGAAGGTGATTTGAATCTTCTAATTCAAAATCTCGAGCCATTGAAAACAGAGAAGGAAAAATCCCTTTTGTATGTGCAACAGCAAATCAGTTTATATGAAGATGTTGAGCGAGATTATCATGCAGCATATGAACTATACGTCAAGAAACAAGAACAACTCCGTAAACTTGATGGAGATGTTGATTTTTGTAGATCAAACATACGAGATTCTGACAAAGAAATTCAGAAGCGTTTACGGGATATTGAAAAGCTATCAGATTATATCGAACAAACTGGACCTCGCCTAGATCAAGAAAGGATAGCCGCGTCAGAATTTTGTACCCTTCAAGAAGCAGCAATCGATGATAATACTACAGAAGATGGTATTCAAAGGCAAATTGCTGAAATTGATGAAAGATTGAAGGAAGCAGAGAATAAACATGGAATAACAAAAGCAGAAGCAGAAGTCAATTTGTTGAATGCTCGTAAAGAGCTTAAAGCATTCGAGAGTAAATACAGTGAGACTATTGGAGTCCATAACTCGCTTCAAAACGCCATGTCTAATCGTTTACAAAATTTAGTTCAAACAACCTACCTAACATTTCAAGAAGTTGAATCTGTTTTTGTTGGTGCCCTTAAAATCAGGCGTTTTAGAGGAAAAATTGAATTCAATGTTAAAAAGGGAACTTTAACTTTGAAAGTTGCAACTAAAGAAGACGGGCCGCTCAGAGCTGTTGAATCCTTTTCGGGTGGTGAAAAGTCTTACAGCCAAATTGCTTTTTTATTTGCCATTTGGGGTCCTATGCATTCCAGAATCAGGGGATTGGATGAGTTTGATGTTTTCATGGATACAATCAATCGTAGAATCGCATTGAAACTGATTTTGAAAAAGGTAGCAGAAAACCCAAAGAGACAAACAATTTTTATAACGCCCTTAAGTGTCGCTAATATTGAAGGTTTAGATAGTGAAACTGTTCATATCCATGAAATTTCCCCTCCAGAAAGGGCCAATCTATAGATGTAGGATCTTTTTTTTATGATCTATAAATGATTTTTAGTTGCACCGTTGCATAATTAATTAAAAATATAATGATTATAAAAGTGGATCTTGCTAAACATCCGAAGCATCCAGTAATTCCTTAATTATCTGTCTAATAGATTCACAACATTCATTTTCTTTATCGACAGGGACAACATCTGTATTCAAACTGATTTCATAAAAGAAGTTGTTTATTATTGACGCAATCTTTTCTAGTAAGTGATCATAAAGTAGTACTTGATCTTCTACTGAACTAATTCCTGACTGAGTTACTCCGTGGGTATTAAAATTTTGAAGATGTTTGGTTGGCGAAAGTAGAGAAACTTGTTTTAGTTCAAAGTTGGAAGCAAGATTTTTAGTCAAATTTGATTTAGATTCACTTCTACTTTTCATCGCTTCTGAAGATAAGTCGTCGTTTGCCTCTGATTTTTTACTT
Source organism: Pichia pseudocactophila (assembly GCA_039700735.1). Classification (NCBI taxonomy): domain Eukaryota; kingdom Fungi; phylum Ascomycota; class Pichiomycetes; order Pichiales; family Pichiaceae; genus Pichia; species Pichia pseudocactophila. Next base: position 97,394 of record JBBJZV010000149.1, read on the forward strand.
TTCATTTCAAGAAAATCTACATTTTTTGTTCCAAGATTGATAAAATAAAAGCGACTTTCGTTTATATTTTCGTTTTTCAAATCATCTCTCATCGAATTAATGAATAAATTATCTTTGAGATTTTTAAAAGGACATGACATCATATTGAACTCGGGCCTATACTGATGGATGTAACCAACCAGAAGTGGAAGAGGTATTTGTGGATTAGGAACATCGATCGGTATTTCCCCTTTTGTATTTACATCGATTACTGACTCGTCAGATTCAGAGATAAAACAATCAAAATTTTCTGTCATTATATTATGAATATTTTGGTTAACAGATTCTTTAATTGAGCTGAGTTTAATACCAATTAAACTACTTGTAGACCGATTGATATTGAAAGTATCATTTGCTTTGTAATTGCCTATAATAGGGTTGTTGGTTAAGGTGAACCTGCTATGTTGTTGTGTTGAAGAAGTGTGTAGAGACATAAAGGAAGGTGCCGGTGAAGAAGATAAATGGCCATTCATAGACGCGGGTTTTTTTATCATAAACCATGGATACTCATCATAATCTAAGCTAGGAGAAGGAGTATCATTCTGTGAAGAATGCGAATGTGGTTGTGAAAACTGGGAGGTGGTAGGTGAAGGTGACATTGATGATTTCCAACGTTCCATGAATGATCCCAAATTATTTCTCCATGAGCTAGACGATGTCTGTGATCCTATACTTCCACTAAAGTTGCCATTATATGAAGTAGAAAGATTCTGTAATGATGCATAGGAAGAAGTTCTATTCATAGCAGGTACCGGTATTCTCTGAGATTGAACGTTGGCGGAGATAGTTGATACGCTAGGAGATGGAACGTTGAGACCAGTTGACTTTATTTGAGCTTCAAAATTATTGGGTGGAATATCTATCACTAAAGAGTTGTTTCTGGTTAATATGTTTCTTTTTCCGTGATCATTTTCATGATTTGAAGAAATTGATTTTGAAGTGTCAAGTTCTACAGGCAATCTAGATTGATAACTACTTTTAATTTGCTGACAGTAATCATACATTTGGGAGAATTTTTCATAACCCAAAATACCGGAAATTATGAAAATAAGCTTCTGAGAGACAATTGGATTTCCTGTTGAGATCACAACCCGCAGTTTTGATTTCAATTCCGTAACATAATCAGGTGAGTCCAATAGTTGATCTCGCAAAGGCAATAAAATAAACAAAAGGGAAGCCAAAAACTTAACTGATTCCGAATTATTGTGTATATCGGTTGGATAAGCATCATCTACATTTGTTTCTGAGTGGTGGATTTTACCGTCTTTCAATTCCAACCATAAAGATAAGGTTGTTGCCCAATTAATAAGAGCTTGGTTAGAATGTTTAAGATCAACAAAAAGTCTAGGTATTTCTACTAAAGACACAATGTTGGACAATAGTCGAGATAACTCTCGATATATATCAATCTCAGATTGTAGGCAATATAGGGGAAAATTAAGTTTTGTATGCATCGCAGCTTGAAAACCAGCATTATTAGGACTTTGGCTCAAATGGTTTGGAGATGTGTTCACAAAATGTGATTGTGGTGGTTGTTGATGCTGCTGCTGGTGATATTGAGGCTGAGATTGATGTTGGGTTTTTTTGGTTTTTTGTGTCGTAAATTGATGTTTCAAGTTAGAACATACAGTATTTTGTATTGAACGCAGATTCTCCGATATTTGTGGCCAAATTTCAGTTATTTCGTCTCTGACTGATTCCACTGATGAAGACACGGGTATAATCAATCCTAAAGAGAACCTTATGGATGAATTTTCACTTAATGGAAGTTCATCTATCTCAACAATTGGATGCGGATCCCATTCTGAAGTTGTAAGTGAAAACTTATGAGGTTTCAATTTAAAAGAGGAATCTAGTGAAAACAGTCTCGTAACAAGTATAGAAGCACTCATATTTGCTAACGCTGGCAAAAAGTGTATTTTTGTAGTGATATTATTTTCTGATATAGGCATACCATAACAACCAAACATGAATAGGGAAAGTTCATTTATAGAATGATGAATCGTTTTGTTGAGTTTATGTTGCATGGATGGAAAGTTTTTCGAAATTGGTACAGCAGAATCAAAAAGAGGTTGTTTATTTCGGATGCCAGCATCTTGTATAACCACCATTCTGAAACAACTTAATTTCTCCGAGACTTTGACTGCTGGATTAGGAGTATGTGAATTAGAGTTGAGGCCATATAAGGACGGCATGTGAAGATTAGATTGATCAGATATTTTATCTGCCTCTTGTATGGCTATTCTTTGGAATGAGTTCATTAAATTACCATTAAGGGAAATATTTGGGTTTTGATCCACAGAAAGTTCACGATTCCCGAGATTAACACTGTGTTGATTAATATGAATATCTTCCATGTAAGTCGGTTGTGGTCCTGAACTTTGCATATGGTTGCCGTTCTTGTATACTGGATCGCGCTTTCTGAACATGTCACCAATCATTTCATATCCCACCTTGCAGTAAGTTAATGTTCTACGTCGATAGCACAGCACAATGAAGCATCACAGACGAATTAAACCTCACGTCAAACCAAATTGGCCGCAAAATAACAATAAAGACTCCACTGCAAATGCAACAACGCATGCTGTCGCGGACTTGAAAATTCACCATATCAAATTGACCGCTTGGCGCGGATCAACAATATATAGTACCGCCAGAACATGATAAACCATATACACTAAAATTTTAGTTGAACCTACAGACAATGCCTGCAATTAGTGAACGGATTTATAAGTCGCCAATGCAACAGTCCAAATCTACAACAAGTATGGCTTCTCTAAGATCCGATAGAAGGACATCGTCCTCATCAGGAAAATCAAGTAAGAGGGCATCATTATTGAATAAACTTTTACCCTCAAAGAAAGAGAACAATGCATCCATGACTTCAAATTCAACCAACTCTTTAAATGATCATACCAATACATTATCTGCCAAACTTTCCAATACTTTTTCCTTTGTAACGCCATCACCAAGTGAACCACGTACTGTTTTACAGCATAATGAAGATCATGTTTTAAATGAAAATCATGATAATCGTCATTATTCGCTTCATTCAAAAACAATGCATAAACCTCATGATGGTTTATTTGCTGAATATCATCATTTTCAAGATCAAAGGCGCAAGTCTGGTCCAATTGTTAGAGGTCGATTGCCATCAGATCAGCAAATTCAACTTCAACCTTTGTCTCAATATCGCACGTCAATTTCAATTCCAAATCACCCCACCACTCCTGATGAACAGTCAATGCATATGAAAAGAGCAACAACGTTAGATTCGTATAATCATGATTATTTTGAAGCAGCTCCTATGCAAATAAACAATTCTGTTGCCCAATCTTATGGAATTGTGTTAGACGATCTTAATTCTCCCGATATTGCTCACACTGACATGACAAGAGTAGTTTCCACTGCAAGCTTAAATTATGCATCTCGTGAAAATAACTCTGGATGGACAGCTCCTGAGAGTTGGAAGGTTCGTACTGAGTCCACTGAGGAACAAAGTAAAACTGGTGAGGATATAGAATCGGATATATCTAGCTCAAATTCTTTGGAAGATTCGATCTCTTCCCCAAAATCTGCGACTATATCCACAACGGCAATTAATTTACATTGTGAAAGTAATGTTCGTACAAATGATACCAAGTCTGGTAACATTCTAGAAATGTTACCTAGTTCGTCCACGAGTATCTCATTGGACAAAAATCAGCATAGAACTGATGGTATTTCTAAGAGACCAACTAAAGAATTGAGAGGCTCATCAAAATCCTCTGTTAGGATTTTCAAGGGAGAAAAGGCATCGCTTTTACCATGTGAACTTGACACAACAGCAACTGATATTCTGAATACTCTACGTAGGAAAAGATTTTTGAAGCAAAATGATGAGCATAAACTGGTTTTAAAATGTGGTGGTTTGACTAGAACACTTGCTTCTGATGAAAAGCCATTAAAAATACAAAGGAAAATGCTATTTCTATACGGCTACACTGAGAAGGATAACTTGGACTATATTGAAAGAAAAGATTTAAGCTTTTTGTTCAAGTTTGTCGTTGAAGAAAAAGGAATTGAAATTATAAGTGAAGAAAGGAAAAGAATGATTAATTCTCAAAATGTTAATCTTGCAAACTGGAATTTACAAGATATACCTAACTTCCTTTATGCTGAACCAATCATAACCCTTGATGTATCACAAAATCCTTCTCTTGAATTCACCAACGATTTTATGCATGATTCTCGTAACTTGACTACTTTGATATTTAGTAGAAGTGGTAGTCTTGTTTTCCCAATGCCTATAACGAATATACCTAGATTGGTAAATTTAGATCTAGAAGTTAACTACATCAAATTGTTACCTGAGGAAATCTCGAAGCTTCAAACTTTGAACTTGCTCAATATTTCATGTAATAGGTTATCATACTTACCAAAATCGTTCATAAAGCTACAAAACTTACAATCTTTGAATTTAGCTTCTAATAGATTCAAATATATACCATCACAAATTTTTCAGTTAAAACAGCTTAAAAAGTTGGATCTGGCTTATAATTCGATTAGTGAAATTTCTGAGGATATGGCAAAACTTGAGCTATTGGAAACTTTATCTGTTGCTGGTAATAGATTGAGTGGTGAATTGCCTGAATTTATGGAGTCGTTAAAGCGCTTGATCAAAATTGATGTTCGTTTCAATAATCTTACGTCTATTGACTCTCTCAAATCATCTCCTAAACTTGAGGTTATTAGGGCGACTGGTAATAATATTTCAGTTTTTAGATCAAGAGCTCCAAATTTGTTTGAAATTGAGATCAATATTAATCCTTTGACATATGTTTATTTTGAATGTGATATGAGGAATCTTAAAGTTATTGATTTTTCCAAGGGTAAGCTTACATCATGTAGCTTTACATCTAAACTTGTTGCAGTAGAAAAATTGATACTAGATCACAACCATCTGAGTGTGCTACCTGACCAATTTGAAAATATGAAAAGTTTACAATATTTATCCATAGTGAGAAACAATTTAACAGGTTTGCCAAATTCCCTCTGTAAGTTGAGAAATTTGAGAACGTTAGATGTTCATTTGAATAACATTGGTAAAATCAATGAAAATATTTGGTACTTGAGTAATTTAGAAATATTGAATCTTGCATCGAATTTATTAGAATCATTTCCTGATCCTCCTGAACATATGCTCAACCAATATAGTACTTCCGTAATTATGGAAAAAGTAAAGAGTACTAATACAGAATCTGATGATGATGCTTTATTATCAGATGAAGCTGAAGATGGAATAACAGAACTCCCTGGGAAATTCAATGTGATGATTAAAGCCAGAAGAATGAGTGAAAATGGCTCATTTTCTTTACTCATGGATAAACAGAAGCGTACTTTGGCTGCCTCTTTAACAGAATTGTGTTTGTGCGATAATAAGTTATCAGATTCAATTTTTTCAACAATTTCACTATTTCGTAATTTAAAGTGTTTGAATCTATCTTACAATGATATTTTTGAAATTCCAATTGGTTACCTTTCTTCTTTTACCCAACTGAGAACTTTATACTTGTCTGGAAATTTCCTTTCCTCTCTCCCTGTGGAAGATTTGGATGAGTTAAGAAATGTCAGAACCTTACACTTAAACGGTAATAGATTTGGTACATTACCAGCAGAATTATCAAAGTTAGGTCAATTAACTTCTCTTGATATTGGGTGTAATCAATTGAAGTACAATATTGGAAATGTCCCCTATGATTGGAATTGGTGTTATAATAAAAGTTTGAGATTCTTGAATTTTTCTGGTAATAAAAGGTTGGAAATCAAACCTCAACAAAATATTGACGAAGAAACTGGCGAAAAGCTTGATTCTTTCCTGTCTTTGAAAGATTTGAGAATGTTAGGTTTGATGGATGTTACTATCACGACAGATGCGGTGCCTGACCAAAGTGTTGGTACCAGAGTTAGATCCACTGTCTCTCAATTAGGTAGTTTTGGTTACGGAATTTCAGATAGTTTAGGTCAAAATATCGATGCTTTAACAACAAGAGATGTGGTTATTGAAAAATTCAGGGGTAACTCAGATGAATTTTTGATTACAATTTATGATGGTAAAAATTCTGTACAGAAGGGTGGTGATAAAATTTCAAAAATTATTCAAGAAACATTTGAAATTCATCTTGCTGAAGAGCTAGAAACGCTGGGAGAAACATTAGTTTCTGGAAATCCTCCTAAAACTGTTGAAGATTGTCTGAGAGGCGCCTTTTTGACAATGAATAGCGAAATGTGTATTTTAATCAATAAAGATGAATCATCTACTTTTAGTTCGGCAGCTGCTCACAGAACCAAAACAACGGATGAATTAACCTTGGAGGAAGATGGATTATCTGGATGTTCTGTTGCTATCATCTACATCAAAAAAGATTATGTCTATGTGGCCAATGTCGGTGACATTATGGGTATTTTGACCAAATCAAACGGTGAGTTCAATATTATTACAACGAAACATGAACCTTATGCACCAAAGGAGTATGAAAGAATACGAGACTCTGGAGGTTTTGTCACAACTGATGGTAAGTTGGATGGTGTTTCAGATGTTTCAAGAGCTGTTGGATTTCTTAGGTTGATGCCACATATCAATGCCAAACCAAGTATTCATAGGTTCAAGCTAACTCAAAATGAAGAAATGATTGCCATCTGTACCAGTGAAATTTGGAAAAAAGTTTCATATGAGCTAGCCGCAGATGTTATTAGACAGGAGAAATCAAACCCAATTGGAGCAGCTGAAAAATTAAGAGATTTTGCTATTTCATATGGTGGTAAAAACTCTAAATTGACAGCAGTTGTTTTGTCTTTAAGACAATTTACTACAAAACAGAAACACCATAATACTTCTAAACCTGAAGATTCCACTTTAAGAAAGTTAGATGATGAGATTGAGCCACCCACAGGTGATTTAGCCATGGTTTTTACAGATATTAAGAATTCAACCTTATTATGGGATAACTATCCTGCAGCAATGAGAAGTGCCATTAAAGTTCATAATGCGATCATGAGAAGACAGTTAAGAATAATTGGAGGTTATGAAGTTAAAACAGAAGGTGATGCGTTCATTGTTAGTTTTCCGACACCTACTGCCGCCCTATTATGGTGTTTCATTGTACAGCAACAATTGCTTACAACAAATGATTGGCCTGCAGAAATTCTTTCCAGTGATCAAGGGTTAGAAATCAAAGATATTGAAGGTAATTTGATTTTCCGAGGCTTATCTGTAAGAATGGGTATACATTGGGGTACGCCTGTGTGTGAGATGGATGTGGTTACCAAAAGAATGGATTACTTTGGACCCATGGTTAATAGAGCATCTAGAGTTTCGGCAGTTGCAGATGGTGGACAAATTACTATGAGTAATGATTTCTATCATGAATTAGGGAAGGTAAGAAATATCCATCAAAAAATTAAAGAAGGTAAACTTGATGTAAATAGGGCATACGGTTACAAGACAAAGAGTAAAGATGTTGAAAATCAAATTTCGCAAATTGAAGGTATCGGTATGGTTGTGGAAAGTATCGGTGCTAAAAAATTGAAAGGTTTAGAAACTCCGGAGAACATCTGGTTAATTTTTCCTCGATCTCTTGGTTCAAGATTGAAAGTGGTGGTTAATAAAAACGGTGAAATTGATAACAAGTCTAACCAATTGACTGCTAGTGGTATGACTGTTGAATTTGCATGGACATTGCGAAAGATTGCATTGAGGTTAGAGAAAGTTTTGTCATACTTATCTGCATTTGAAATCGGTGGTACTGTTAACCAATACACGAAATTTACGGAGGATGTGAAAAAGGAGGCTGAAGAAACTATGAACGAAAAAATGGCAAATGTCGAATCGTTTATGTTGTTATTGCTTGATCACACAATCACGAGAATTGAAAATTGTGTTACGGTTTTAGGTGCAAAACAAATATTGAGTGAAACCTTTAACATAGATGGTACTAACGGAATTCTGGACGCACTAAGAAATATGACAGACGAACTTGTCTCTCTCAGAAGCCGCATGCACGAAATAGAAGGCTAAACTTTTATGCCTCTGTAATAGCAATGTGAAAGCTTTTATTTAAACTATGTAATGGAACTAATTTCCAGACTCTGACTACTTTGGCTCTTACAGTACACACATTTTCCCCAACACATTTTCCCCACTCTCTATTGCTTTAGCCGAGCCACCTTTGAAAAAACAAACTGAGGGGATTCGAAAGGCTTAAAAGCGCCTGTTTCTAAAATTTCAGAACGTCGATTGAAAAATTCCTCGTGACTTTGCTTCTATCTCTGTCACGTGACAATCCATGCTTTCCTCAGTCCGCACGTCTACCCACTTGGGATTCTCAACAAAGAGTAAGACATTCTATTCAGCGTTAGCAGCATCTCTCACCAATTCTATGGATTCATCTAATGGACACATAGACTCTAATCATTCCATATTGTATGCTTTAGATAATTTGAAAAAAGATTCAAACTGTGTAAGCTATCTGCATCCCGACCCTCCACCAGCAAAATCAAACTATCAAAATAGAATCACTAGACATTTAATGGATTCCAAATACTTAACTAATTTGTTCAATTATAAACCAGTATACTTTCAAAATCAAAAAAAGTTTAGTATATGGCACAAATTACCTGTTTGTCGACGTTCAGCTGTAATGGTTTTACTATTCTTAGGTAATGACGGTGAACTTCGTGTAATTTTAACCAAAAGATCAAAACAATTGAGAAACTTTTCAGGTCATGTTTCATTCCCTGGAGGAAAGGCAGATAATGGTTTAGAAAGTGAATTCCAGTGTGCTAGGCGTGAAATGGAGGAGGAAATTGGTATATCAAGAAACAACAGCTTTCTTTTAAAACAATATGGTTTTGTTATTGACGAATTGATGACTTTACCTGCTTACCTAGCGAGGACTTTTCTTGCTGTAGCTCCTTGTATTGGTTATATTAACTGGAAGGAAGATGTTCATTTAAAGGATCGCTGGTTAAGGGATTTGGTGCTCAACCCTGGAGAATCTTCTGGTATATTTTCAGTACCATTAAAAGACTTTTTACAACCAAGGACTAAAAACTTTCATTTAAAAGAATGTTTAAAACAAAGTCATATCAAGACTAAATGGGCTGGTTTACCATGGAACTTGAGATCATTTATTTTTCCGTTACATAATCCCTGTGAAGTTAGTTGGTTACAGCAAGTTGAAGATTTATCCCCTCCAACAAGTGAAGATGAAACCCATGAAGATCAAGAATTTGATGTTAGAACAAGAAACTGTTGGGGATTGACGGCGAATATTTTACATGACATTGCTGAATTAATTTATAATGGTGAGAAACCAGGAAATGTAATTGGTGAAGAGGATCTGATTCGTGAACTACACAATCATGGGCAGATGCAAACAAGAGAAAGAACTGATTTTGAGAGAAAAATCATAAATAACTTCAAAGGCGCAACCTTTAACGAAGTCATTCCTGATGCACAATTTCAAAATCTCAAAAAATTGTTTGATAACTAAATAAGTTTTTATAAATTTATAAAAATGTGAAGCAGATGTAGAAATTTACTCTGCTTCATTTAAAAAGAAAACTAATTCTGTAATCACAGAGCTATAATCAGTAAAATTCCTAAACCAGACAAACCAAGTTTGGTTTTGTATGCACCACCTTCATAGTATGTTTCGATACTAGGACCCCTACTTTCACCTAGAGAAGAAGATAAAGGGTTTGATGTTGTTGCATGATTACTGGATGTAAACGGTTTATTTGCTGAACCATCGTCAACAGTGATTCCACCAGAATTTGAAGATTGAGAGCCATCTGAACCATTAGACCAATCTCCCAATTTTTGGTCTCCATTGCCACCAGCACCTGTATCACCTCGAGTTGTAATTTCAGTTTCTGCTGCACTGCTTGATGAAACAGTAGATGTAGATGAAATCGATGTAGTCGGATGTCTTCCACCCTCTGGGGCATTACCTTTGTCGCTCTCTGTTGCATCACAACCACCTTTACATGAAGTACGCGTATCAACTGTTTCCAACGTTGTTGTTAATGTAGAGAATGATGGACCAGATAATGAGCTGCTGCTACTAGTACCAAGTAAACACAATGATTCAACTGGAGTTTCAATAACAATAAGTGTAGCATTGATATATCTACCATCAAATCCTGTTGTACCAATGTATGTAGTGTAGCTAACCTCTTCACAATCAGAGGCAGGTTCATGCGTGTAAAATATATCACATGAAGCAGCTGGAGTTTTCACAGTTTCCTGATAAATAGTTGCTGTTGCAGTGCTATTAATGATCACCGTAGATACAGTAACCGTTTCAAGAGAACAAACGTCATTAGCAATGGTGGTCGTAACTGTACTCACATTAGTACTAAACACCGGCAAAACAACATTGGTAATAACAACTGACGTAGTGATAGTAGTTCCTGAGACAACACCGGTGATCACTACGGTAGTAATCTCTGGTTCAAATGAGCCGCCGATGTCTGGTGGCATCTCACAGGAAGTGGTTGGGATGTTCACAGAGGTGGTGCCAACGGAAACCGTAGTAGAGTTGATAGTACAAGTACCGACACCGGTTGTGCCTGCTGG
>JBBJZV010000150.1:0-104264 GCA_039700735.1 Pichia pseudocactophila
GTAGACGTACTGACTGCAACACCTTCTTCATCACTGATAGTGGTAGTAATGGTTGATACTGCAGTGGTGGAATCACAGACACTTGTGCTGGTGGTGGATGTGGATAATTCAACACATGTGGCATCAGTGTTTGGAATAACAACTAACACGTATGTAGACGTACTGACTGCAACACCTTCTTCATCACTGATAGTGGTAGTAATGGTTGACACTGCAGTGGTGGAATCACAGACACTTGTGCTGGTGGTGGATGTGGATAATTCAACACATGTGGCATCAGTGTTTGGAATAACAACTAACACGTATGTAGACGTACTGACTGCAACACCTTCTTCATCACTGATAGTGGTAGTAATGGTTGACACTGCAGTGGTGGAATCACAGACACTTGTGCTGGTGGTGGATGTGGATAATTCAACACATGTGGCATCAGTGTTTGGAATAACAACTAACACGTATGTAGACGTACTGACTGCAACACCTTCTTCATCACTGATAGTAGTAGTAATGGTTGATACTGCAGTGGTGGAATCACAGACACTTGTGCTGGTGGTGGATGTGGATAAGGTTTCCTCGGGGTAATAACAAGAAGAAGAACCTGTTGTAACATATTCGTAACCAACTGTAGTTTCTTCACCATCTTGAATGACAACTTGAGTAGTTGTACTTGTTGCTTCAAAGTTGCAATCATCAGTAAAAGAAGTAATAGTGGTCCAGTTATTAATTGGATTCTCACCAGGAACTTGAATAATCACATGAGTAGCAGTTTGATGAGTACCATCTTCAAGAGCCATTGTTCCATAAGTTGTAATTGTTGCATTATAAGGTTTATCCCAACTTATAGTTTGAATTGGAAATGGTGGAGCAAAAACTTGAACTAAAGTTGAGGTGAAAACACCAAGTTCATTACGGGTAATAAAATTTGTTGTAACTGTTTCTGCATAAGGTTTATTCCAAAATGAAACTGATTGAGAGTATGAAGGAACATAATCAACAACAACGTGGGTGGTTTTACCCCATACTACGGTAGTGGATGTTGATTTAGAAGTATATTGCTTGTTCCATTGAGAAGCAGAATGAGAAAATGATGGCAAAATAACAATACCAATATAACCAGCATCAATTGAAGAATAACTTGTAACTGTTTCCCATGTATTTGCTTCTATAGTAGTGTATGTTGCTGGTTTTGGGCCTGCAATGTTAATGTATGTGTTTGTACCTTTAACAAGAGTTGTCATTGAATAATCAGTAAATGAATCATCAAATTCAAAACTAGTTTGTAAGTTTCTGTAGACATGAACAATATTGTAAGTACCGTCATTACCATTTGAATCAGTAGTGGCAACAGCAGTTGATGTTTCAGTTATAATCCAATCATTGGTAGCACTCTCATATACTGTTATTTCTGACATTTTTTCAACAATATAAATTCCTGTTAATTGATCAACACCATCTATAGTTGTTGTCCAAATTGATGAATAACCTGTTGGCGTTGGGTTAGTTCCAAAGACAATAGAAGTTGTTAAAGCTGGTAAAAGAACTTGAACATATCTAGATGTTGTTTTGGAACCATCATTTGCAATTACTTCTGTTAAAGAAGTTACAGTTTCAGTTTTAGCACCTTGACCAAAAGCTGTAGTTTTTGATAAAGTTGGACCATAAACAGCAACAAAGGTTTTTGTTGTCCAGCCTAAGTCTGTAGTTGTTTCGAAAACTTTATAGTTGGCTTCATCTGTTTCATAATAAGAGGTTTCTAAAGGAGGAGCATAAGTAATAACAACTGTTGATACAATTGTTTTACCATCAGCATCAGTAACAGTTGTTGGAACAATAGATTGACCACCATAATTATTAGTCCAAGTTGATACTATTGTATCCAAAGCTGGTATATAAGTAACATATTGATTATAAGCAACATATTTACCATTTGAATTCATTGCAGTAACATAAATAGTAGAAGAAGTAGTTGATTGATCCCAGTAAGAAGTACTTGTTAAAGTAGAATCATCACTAGAATCAACACCAATATTAACACCAATTAAAGTAACATCTTCACCGTCCTCATTTTTTGTATAGATTGGACTATATTCAGTAGTTTTAGCAACAAGAGTTGAAATGTAAAAAGTTGTTGAGCCATAAGAAGTTGAAACAATAGTAGATGTACAAACAGCAGAGCCGGATAAATCACCATTAATTTGATAAACATAATTAGATGCAGGTAATTCTTCACCATTTGGAGAAACAATTGTAAAATCTAAGAGACCATCAGAAACGGCATTGACATAAACCAGTTTAATTGGATAAAAATAACCTGCTTCAAGGAAAACGTAAGATTGTTGAACGTTAGAAGTACCTAAAGCTTTAGAAGCAAACAGTACAGCTTCATTGGGGTTACCAAATTGTTCCATATGAGGATTACAACAATCCCAACCGGAGGTAGCCATCCAAACCATTGCAGCTTCATCAATTTTATTCATTTTAAAGGTATAAATACCAGTAAAATCGGCTGTAAATAATTTTGTTTTGTTAGTAAAATTAGTTCCTTATGGATATATGGGAAAAAAAAAGTAAAAAAAAAAAAGACATACCTTTAAAATAACCGAAAAGTTCCATAACAAAATTTGTAACAGGGACATCAACACCATTCAGTTTAGAAATATGTTCAGATGGGTAATTATTAAGTTGAGTAAAATCTGGGTTAACGACTAAATCAGCAGTTCCAATGAGGCCACCTGTTGAATAAGCTCCACCATTATAAAAAGCAGTATTTGTATAAGAGTTAGCTTCATAAGGGTAAGAATAATAATTTGCGGAGAAACCATTAGTTTTATCATCAGCACCAATGGAGCAACCTGCATTGTTAAGTTCCAATTTACCTTGATAATCAGCCAATGCTAAAGAAGCAAAAGATGCTGCAAGAGCAAAAGTGAAAGTAGACAGACGCATTGATTTGGTTTGTTGAATAGGATAGTACAGGAAGGAATAAAAGGAAATGAAAAGAAGTAAAGAAACTAAATAGAAGTACAGTAAAAATAGAGAAAAACTTGAAGAAAAAAAAGGGCAATTTTCAAAGTATTTAAGAAGTTATCCATTTGATAAAGAAAAGAATGCAGAAAAGTCCAGAAAGAAAAGCTACAAGTAAAACACTGTGTGATAATTAGTACTGAAAGATCAATAATGGTTAAAAATAGAGAGTAAGGTGTTCTTCGTTGGGACCAACAAAGAAGAAAGTGTAAAGTATAATTCACTCTTTGGAATTTCTGTGACATCCATGAAGAAGAAAGATTATGGCCGGGAAGCATTCGGGTTGGGCAGAAAGTCAACAGAATTGTCGACAAACCGAAAGTCTACCGGTGGGACAAATTTAAGGTGAAGAGAAGGAATAAACTACCGAGAAGGATCCAGCCGAGCGGACGCTCAGCGCAATCTGTCGGTCGTTAAGAAACTGAGACGATCTGAGCTGATCTGATGATGATATAATTAATAACTCTGGACAAAACTGGCCATCAACACATCCATAAGGAACAACCGATGATGTGGATGGTTGTCGTGGATTGTTCCCTGCATGAAAAGACAGATCTGCACTCGGTTGATAAAATAACTCCTGCGTCTGCAAAGAACAATAATGACTACGGGAACAAAGTTCCATGCAGTTCCATGAAGTTCCATGGGAACATTTGAGCCGCAGGAAAGTTCACTAGAGGATCATCAGCGCTGCAATTCGGGAAAAAGAAGAAGTAAAACACGGTGCTGTCATAATCAATTAGGGAGGGTGGAGGAGGGGATCAGAAATTGGATGACGGGTTCAGGGCGCTCGGCAATGACCGGTGGGAAGTTCGGTGAGCTCCGAAGAGCGACAAACCGGAACAGAACGACACAAAACGGAACAAAACGGGTTTCATCTTGACGATCATGCATCACGCAAGGGTAAGATTTGCTGCAGGGGTGATAATTAAGGATGACCTGATTGGAGGAATATGGGTCTCGGTTTCTGGTGACTGGAGTTGCACACTGAAGTTAAACCCGGTGAGGATCTGCGGATTTGTTCCCAAGAATCCAAGAATAAACGAGGGTGCCTTCTCGGATATGACTTCAGCCGTGTTGTTGATTCTGTTACCGGCCGTTGAACTTGAGCGAACGATTTTCTGTCTCTGTGCAAAATACGGACGCATGTAGATCATTATACCCGAGTCTCCCCTTCCGGCTTCCGGCTTCCCCTTCCCTTTTTCGTGGTCACGTGATTGGCGCCTGCAACAAGAGTTTGTGTCGCGGAAAGCTTTCGCGCCGGGTCTTGATAATTTATTTTATATCTATCTGTCTAATTCTAGATCTATCTATCGAAGAATATAATAATAATTTGTTTGTATAAGAATTGCAACTAACGATGCCATCTATCAATATTACATGGAATCTGTGTACTTACAAAACTACTGTTGATGTAACAACTTTAGTTTCAGATATTATATCTGATTCATTACGTTATTTCAAACTCAGTGGCAAATCTGAACAGTACGCGCTTAAAGTTCATGGTAAACCTTCCCCAATTGACAGTACATTATCATTAAGATTTATTAATCTACCACAAGGTGCACATTTGGAATTGGTATATAATGGTGATAAACTTAATTCGAATTTAGAAAATGATTCAATGTCTATTACTGAAATTGTCAAAATTCGTACAACTTTTGTTGATACAATTTGTGGTACTACTAAAAATTCAATTGGTAACTACGATCCTTCAACTAGTATTGCTGATCTCGTTGCAACAGTTACGGGTATGGATCTGCGTGATACCATTTATAAAGGTTTAAATTGGAGAGTACACACGATGACACGCGTAGTGGAAATTTCAGAAAGTGACATTGAAATCAGTTTGGCTGATCTTGGTCTTCGTGTAGGTAATCACGCGATACGTGTTGTGGTAGGTAAGGCAGAAGATCCGAGTAATAAAAAAGTGAAAAATGGAAATAATAAGATTGTAAATTGGGGGAAAAAAGTTTTGAAAGAGGTGAAGAAAGATGCAGTAGAAGAAAAACCGAAAGGGAACGTTGTTGGTAGTATTATGTTAACGCCGCATGCGGTGGTTGCAAAAGAGATGGATGTTGACAAGGTCAGTGCTGACAAAGTTGGCAAGGTCAGTGCTGACAAAGTTGACAAAGTTGACAAAGTTGACGACGATGCAATATTAGAATCAGAAACCGAATCAGAATCAGAACCAGAATCGGACATTGCACCTACGATTGCTCAGGCAAGAAAGTATCAGGAGATGTTGTCGCGTCGTGCGGCGGAAGAACCAATGCTTACACGTGCATTACGGGACAAGCTTGCTCAAGAGGAAGCGGAAGCAAAGGAACGTAGAGTTGCACAGATACGCAATCTCACAAGCGATGTTGAAATTAAAGTGGTTTTCCCCAACAACAAGGCAGTACTTTTCAAAATCGACAAAGGACATACTTTGGATGAACTTAAACGGGTCCTTGACAATAAGGTTATTACAAATGAGGCAAAAAGAGCGTGCAGCGCCTATAATAATATGAACAAACAGGACGATTTTTCCTTCTACACACTTCAAACGGGTCACCCTGACAAGGTTGTTATTCTTGGTAACAAGGTGGACCCTTCGTTGAGCAATTGTAAACTTGGTGAAGAACCACTCGCTTCACTTCTCGGTAATAGGATAACACTCTATTTTACCGTGGACTTGGAGTACCGTGCAGTCCTTGCAAATATCCCTATTGTTCGTCCCAATATGATAGACGAGGTGGCACAGACCACGGGAAGAGGCAATACCACACCAACATCAACACCAACATCAACACCAGCTCCAACAATAACAAACACCACTGCCAACACCAACACCAACACTATCAAGAGCAAGACATTGAAGAAGCTTCCGAAATGGGTAAAACTCGGCAAGAAATGAGTAAGCCGCGAACCGTGTCCGAAGGAATCGAAAGAAGTCTTTTATGTACCTTGTGCCTGCAGCCGTGTGTTCCATGCAGGATCGATCTGCTGTCGAGTAACTCCGCGCTGGTTGCAGATCCTCTCCTCGGGCATGCATGTATCTTGATGTGCCATCGGAACCGTTTTTTTTTTAATTTTTTTTCTTTTCCTTCTGCACAAGCTCGCAAATTTTGTCCAAGTTTTTTCACCCCAGCAGAAATCCAAGAGCTCCCATAATTAAATTAATGTCCTTTTTCTACACGTAATTAAAGTAACATTTTCGTTTTACAAAAAAAATTAAAAAAAAATTTATTCTTTATTGATTTATTTTTCTGTATCTATCAAATTTTTTAAATTAATTTGAATTATGCATTGATTATTAATAATAAAATAATATTACACGAACTTCCATTATTGGTTCTAACTCTTTGCTTAGAAATTCCACATCAGCCAGTAATGTATCAACTTATTTTTATTTCAACCCTTTAAGTGTATCGTTCTCGAATAAAAGATTGTGCAACTTCTGTCGCCTTTTTATCATCTTCATCAAATAAAATACCAAATTTACGTGCAATACGTATAATACCTTTTACATCTTTCTTAATAAGTTCTTTATGCAATTCTGTAAAAAAATTTGAACAATCATTTTCAAGATCTTCATTATTTTTATAAATTCCTGTTAATGAATTCAAATCTTGAAGAAATTTAAAACATTTAGGATCTGTAAGTTTTTCACCAATTTGTGCAGCAAGATTAAGAGAAATCATGAAAACTGTAGTTACATCAAAATTATTTAACGCGTGAAAAATATTTTGCATTTTGTTATTGTTATGCATTACAATCTCGGTTTTATTGATCTCACTGAAACCTAAATCTTCTTCATATCGTGTTTCCATCTTACTATTACCATGAACATTAACTTTATTGATAATTCCCTCAATTTCTGCTTCATTTGAAACTTTATTTTCATTCATTACCATTTTAACCCTCTTACCATATTTGAAAAAAAGTTCCCTAGCTTCAGGTATTGCAGTAATTCCAACCCATTGAAATAATAATGTCTGAATCTCAACTCGATATTCATCACTACTATCGCTTTCAGGATCTAAAATTCCATTTATTTCTAAAGATTTTAACATCAAACAAATAATCTTTACAATCTTTTCAGCTTCAATTCTATCCCTCGTTTGATCACTTTGTGATAAAAATATAACCGCATTAGAGAAAAATTCATGTAAAAGCATTGTTCTTTCAACTTCACTTAATTCAATATTTCCAACTCGGCTAAATTCATATCCTTTACAATTTTCTCCTCGTTTACCAATAAGTAATTCATGAATATAATTAATAATCCATTGATTTAATGGTAAATGTGATAAAAACCAAATTAAAACTCTTCTATATCCTTCTGCCATCAAAAGTTCATCCATAATACCAAATGTTCCATTATAATTAAATCTTACCATATCAATAAACCGATCATCTTTTTTAAGAAAATTGTAAATAACATCAGCATTGATACTATCATCACTCCCCTTCCGTTCTTCATCATTCATCATCATAGATTCTCTCTCATATTGAACAACCCAGGCAACACTTCTTGCAACCTTTTCACTCAATTCTTCGTTAACTTGTTTTTCACTCATCTTTTTCATTTCAAGAATTAAATCATTCATTCCTGTGATAAATATTTTGGAATTCTCAACAGAATCTTTGAGTAACTTAACAAAATTATCACTTAAAATATTGTTTTTGCCTCGTGGTATATCTCGCCAATCTCTTCCCTTTGAATCAATCATGGTATCGTAACTTTCTTTAACATTTTTTGGTTGTTGATATCTCAAAGCTGATGGCCCATTATTGATATTACGTAAAATATCAAGACTTAAAGTATCTTCTAAACCTTCACCAGCTGCAATCTCTCCAAGTTCATTGATAAGCTCAATATCTCCATCATTGACAGCATCTTCTTCCTCGTCTTCATCGTCTTCCTCTTCATATTCGACATCACTTTCAAAATCCTCAAATTCACATTGACAGTCAGGGTGTAGATCGTAAATAGTCGATTCCATAGCTTTCTCTGCCATGTAGTTTCCCTTCTTCCTCTCCCTACCATCTTCCAATTTACCCTCACTAAACTCATCCTTATCTTTACCTTCATTTTCTTCATTTTCATCTTCATCTTCATCTTCATCTTCTCTTTCAATTTCAACAACTACATTATCTCCAATATATCTTTTCCGTCCATCACCTAGATCTTCAACTTTCTCATTTCTATTAATGGCATCACCATCTTCTTCCCCACAATTCATATCTTCCAACTCCATCTCAAACATATATTTAACATCCTCATCGTATCTATCCTCTGGAACAAATCCAAACAAAAGTTCGGTAACGCTATCCAATTCTGAACCCAGTGCAAGTAGTGCAGCAACAAATACACGCATGTCAACTTTGATAGATCCATTACTAAATTTACGCCCCCACGGACGCATAAAATTGATTAAACTTTCATGTTTTAAGTCATGGACTCGACGTTCAAATTCATCATTTAAAATAAGTGATATCATCGACCTAACAGCTGAAGAACCTTTAATAACATACCTTATCACTTCAGGATACCCAGGGAATCCATTCTCTTCGTCACGACAATCAATCTCAATCCCTAGTAGTATCACCTTAGAGAAATTCTTCCATAGTTGTAAATATAGTGACAAAAATGGATTTAGACATATATTACCTGATGAACCATAAAGTTTATTTATCGTGAGTAAAGCAACTGTAACGATAGTATATAGAAGCATCATATGATGATAATCACTAGCTATATTGGTCATATTAGAGAAAGTATCTTGTGGTAACCATTTATGTAGCTCGGATTCCCAATTTTGTGTATCATTCTTAACATACATCAATGTATTTTCATCATCCATATTAAGTACCATACAGATTTTTTCTACTATTTTAGCCAAATCATATGCCATTTCAAAATAAGGTACATTTTTCACATTCCCTAAGCTTTCATCAATTTCAATATATTCTTCATACATTATCCCTATAATCAAATCAGAAACTAAATCAGCACTTAAAATCATCTCATTATTCTCTCCGCTGTCACACGGTTGTGTATATGGATCACATAATACTGCCAATCCTGTAAACAGATCATATATCCTATCATCAAATGTATCAAAAGTACATATCCGGAGTACTTTGAATAATGCATCGTGTAATTTATATGGATTGAAAAATGAGTTCGGAAGTTCTAAATCAATACTAAACTCTTTCCCTTCAAACTCTTCAGATTCATGAGATGGCTCTTCTCCAAATTTCGTTTCAAGCATCTCTGTTTTCCTTTCATCATGTGTATCTGTCCCCATTGGCAGTTCGTCATTCTTATTGCCACCGCCATTCGTGTCCAAGCTCTTATTCTTGTTGCTATCCATTATCATATCCCATATGGACTCTGCGGGAATTTCACCGGTTTTAAGATTTTCCACGCATTTTTTAAGGGAATTGTCGTCCATACCAACTATCATTCGTCGTATATCGTGCAATAGTTCAACATCGCCGCCAGCGAGTGCCAACGTCTCTTCATCGAAAATGTATTCCTCTGAACTGGGATGAAGTTTATTGGTATCTGTGGTTGGGTTTTTTTTGAAACTTTTCTTCCCTTTCGATTTGTTCTTTTTAGCCATTGTTCTTTCCTTTGGTGTTCAACTTCACAGCGGAAGAAACTATTCGAAATCCTTATAATACGAGCTCAGATACAATCAATACTATAAATCTGAAACTTTTTAATGCGGGCAACAAAAATTCGTGTACTATAGACATTGACTGTCACGTGACAAATGCAAAATGGAATAGTGATATTATAATTCGGAATATAAGGGAATGTAGTCTACAAGTGTACTGTTACAAAAATTAGCTAAAAGCTACTCCTGCATAGCATCCGTTTGCTGATATTGGGTATGCGGGTAGTAATTTTCTTGGTGTGGTTGTGAATGATGTTGATCCTGTTGATCCTGTTGTTGCTGTTGTTGTTGTTGTTGTACGTGCGATTTACTCTGCTCACGTTGCCAGAACTTTAGCAGCAAATCACCATACTTCTCCAATTCTTCAACCTGAATCATTAATTGGAAGTCAAGTAAGAGTAGAAATTGAAGCTCCAAGTGATTCAGTTCCTCTAACGGCAACCCACCTACTTTAGCGTATCTAGAATTTTTGTAGAAAACGTCTGAAAAAAACTTGGAAGCAACAGTAATACCAGAAATTATAAGTCTGTGGATATTGTAACTATCCATTACAAAAATTTGAGGAGTTTCTGTAGAACTGGACGTATCGTCGCCATTCATTATAGCATCTTCGCTCGTTTTCTCACAGTTGTTGGCACGCTTCGCAATTCGATCGAAATAAACTAGCAAACTAATGAAAACATCATTGGTGACAGGGCAGTATTTCAGAATTCTTGTCAAGTATGAGTATAAAGAAATTGAAGGAATATTTTTACCGTGGAATGCCAAAATATTTGCAGAATATTTGCTATTGAGCAAACCAGTACCATCATCAAGAGTGATTGATTGTCTGTGTTGGTTAGGTGGATGATCAGAATTATGAAGTAGGTCGTTTGCTTCAACAATTTTTTGTAATAATGCAGAGAGCATCAAAAATAACTCTTGCGAGTCAAAATCAGCAATGTTCAAATGCTCATTTGTGTCAGAATGATTTTGTTGTTGATTTATAGAATCAAACTGTGCTGCTGCTGCTGGTGGTGGTGGTGGTGGAAGTCTAACTTTTCCAGTTTGTGTAAAATGGGAGGGGACAGGAGCAGGAGCTGAAACAGATATAAAGTTATTGTGAATAGAACTGTTAAGTTTGCAATTCGAATCTGAAATTTTAATAGGTGTTCCATCTGTTACAGAGTTGAAGTTAGATTGAGCATCCTTATAAAGAGTGGAACTGCTGGAGTTTGTAGAGAATGCAATATCTTTAGAAACATCTGTTGTGGCATTAGCAGGGGTTGGTTGGAAAATATCACCATCATTATGTGTATTACCTTGAACGGGTATCTGATATCTTGGTAATTGTTGCTGCTCGTGTCGTTGTAGCTGAATATTTGGTTCAGATCCTGTACTAAACTCCTGATATTGTTGTTGTGCAAATGATTGTGTTTGTTGTTGCTGATGTTGCTGCTGCTGCTGCTGCTGCTGCAACAGCTGTTGTTGTTGTTGTTGTTGTTGTTGTTGTTGTTGTTGTTGTTGGCGCAGAAGCAACTCATGATGTTGTTGTTGTTGTTGTTGTTGTTGTTGTTGTTGATATTGATGCTGGTTTTGCTGTGATTGGTTGAAGTAGTTCAATCTGCTCGAATATGATGATTGTGTCTGTGCATATCCAGCACTATTGACGGAATTATTAGATGTTCTTCTCAAGAAATTCTCATGCGGGCGTTCAAACTGGGGAGTTGGAGTGTGTGATAATTGCTGGGCTTGTTGTTGTAGTTTCGATGTTAGTAAACTACGGCGGCCCGCTGGAGTCAATGACGATGAGAAGTTCTGCGAAAATGAGATGGGATTTGTAAACGAATTAGTTGGGGTACTTCCAACACTTGTGCCTGGTAGTGCAGAGCCGTAGTTAGTATTGGTTATATGGTTAATTGGAATGCTTTTCGTAGTTGAAGAAGAAACAGAATTAGACAAATTGTCAATAGAACCAGATCTGGAAGAGAGGGAATTACGATGTATTAATGATATATGTGATGGTGGATTGACAGATGGGCTATTGTATGAATAAGAGGTAAAGTTTGAAGGTGAGGTTGTTGATGTATATGATGAAGATGTGGAATGTGTAGTTTGAAGTTGTGGCAACTGAGTATTGTGTCCGGTGGGTATTGGTTGATATTGTTGGGTGTAATTTGATTGTGACTGAAATTGTGGTTGAAGTTGTGATTGTGATTGTGATTGTGATTGGTGCTGCTGTTGGTGCTGGTGCTGCTGGAATCGATTTTGATCAAGCTGATCGTTCTCATTCCGATGGTACATTGCACTTGATGTATTAAGGTACCGATGGTGTTGCGGAAAGTGAGAACTCAAATATGGATGGTGAGCAAATTAAGGTACAGCCAAAAGATGTGACAGCAGAAATACGTTGATAGTGCAATTAAGGCAGAAGAATGATGCAGCTTGCAGAAAGGTCCAGTTTGTGAAGCTTCCAATGATTCCAATATTAATATGGTCTCCTCGAATAGCATTATCCTGAAATTGAATTGGATATTATGTAAGCTTTCTTGGCGCGTATAATATAATAAAATATTAATTTTCATTATCGAGTAGAATTGATAAACCCATCAATTTTTCCTGCTTAGCCATGATTCCGGTTGTGTGTATAAGGGGGGACCCTTGAGTGAGAGTAATTTGCTTCAATATCACCATGGTTCCGTCCGTTGTCTGATAATGGCTGCGCAGAAACGACTTTTGAAAGAACTCAAAGCAGTAAGTGATATCGGGGCACTTCCTGAATCTATTCTGGAGTTGCAACCAGTGGATATGGACGATCTTTATAGATGGAAGAGCATAATCCACGTATCAGAACTATCAACATCATACTTTCATGGTGCATATTTCCAGTTAAATATTAGTATACCATATAATTATCCGTTGGAACCACCAAAGATAAAATTTGTTACAAAGAAAGACTCAATTAACAGTCGATATCAGCTAAGTACCAACATTGCACACTGTAATGTTGATTTTAGTTCTGGAGAAGTGTGCTTAGATATACTGAAAAAAGATAGTTGGTCACCAGCGTGGACAATTCAATCAGCCATATTGGCTGTTGTTGTTTTACTTGACAACCAAGAGCCAGACAGTCCATTAAATATTGATATGGCAAATTTGGTAAGAACTGGTGATAAAACTGCATTAGAATCATTAATTCAGTATTACATTAAACGTTAATTGATAATGATTGTTTATCTTCATTAAACAGAGCAAATTAACTTGAAGTTTTGTGTATAAAATTACTGTTATATAATTAGACGGTATTGGCGAAAAGTAGCAGACAATGCATGAAAAACTTATTTCTTAGCTTCCTTTGCTGCAGCTTCCTTCAAGACCTTCTTGACAACCTTTTGTTCTTCAATGAGAAAAGCTCTAACAACTCTTTCCTTAACACAGTTAGCACATCTGGAACCACCGTAAGCTCTAGAAACAGTTTTTTGAGTCTTAGAGATGTTTGCATAAGCTCTTGGTCTTAAAGTAGCAACACCTGCTAAAGCAATACCACAGTCACCACACTTTGGTCTGGAAGCCTTCTTCTTGATGTGTTGTGCAACTAATCTACCACCTGGGGTCTTGACGACCTTGATTTGATTAGACTTAGTGTTGTCTAGAATAAAAAAAAATGAGTTATGTTAGTATTCGTTGATTAATGGTAATAGAATTCCCCCCTAGAAATACTGATATATTGTCAAAATTTGAACTAAAAGAGTGTGGGATTCAATGTCTATTGCAATTATTCATTTTGGGATTAGGTATATCATCTTTTCAATTAATCTAGTTTAGTTCACAATTTAAAATTTAATTCAGCAAAATTAACAAATGTATATTAATTTAGATATCGATAGAAGTATAATTCATGGAATTGGTAAATAATGAAAAGATCTCTGAACATTCAACATTGAAGTGAAAAATTATCTATTTGTGAAGATATCATCATCCTTTGGGGGGATTTTTGAGCATTTATAAGTACATACATGGGTTTCTTCTTCTGAAAGTAACTCTTTGAGCCATTGTGTCTAGTTGATGAAGGAGATTTCAAGCAATTAACCTATAGATGTGACATTGAAATCAGTGTGAAATTTTGCGTATACTAACTAAGAGTGTCTCTCGTTTGCCCAGAGCGAAAGCGAATTTGCGAGAGCGTCCCTGGGAGAATCCGGAAAGGGCCATGTGGTTACCGCATTGGGCAGGTGCACGCACACCTCTGTGACTGCGATTTGTTTGCGTGTTTGTGTGTGTGTAAATATATGGGTGTGGGTGTACAAAAACAAGTGCGTGTGCCCTCTGTGGGTGCACGTGATGTTGCTGAAGAAGGGTTCAACTTGTTCACCTTGCATATTTGTTCAATTTAGGAAGTTGCTTACTTACTTACTTACTTACTTACTTACTTAATTACCATCAACCCTTTGATTCTTTGCTGTTAAAATCGGTGTTTTGAATCCATATACCTATATACCTATATATATATATATTCTACAACTTTGTACGAGGAAAAAACGTAGCAAATGGTCGTCTATTTTTCCACTGCAATAACTTCCATCTCTACATCAACACCCAATGGTAAGTCTGCAACAGCGACACATGATCTAGCTGGCTTGTGAGTATTGAAATATTTGGAGTAAACCTCGTTGAATTTACCGAAATTGGACATATCTTTCAAAAAAATGTTACATTTGACAATGTTCTCTAGATTAGATCCAGAATCCTCAACAATTGCCAATGCATTCTTGATAACTTGATCTGCCTTGTCCTTGATATCACCTTCGACTGGCTTTCCTTCTGGTGTGTAAGGGACTTGACCAGAAACGTAGATAAAACCATTGGCTTTGATAGCATGAGAGTAGCTTGCTGCCGCTGGTGGTGCATTCTTTGAAACAACTGGAATAACTTTGCTAGACATGGTTCTGATGACTGTTTTGGACAATGAGAACATAACTTAACAAAACAAAGAGGGTACGCTTTAAAAAAAAACTGAAGGATAAGTGGTATCAACTAGATAACAGCCTGTGTGGAAACAACATACATCGTGGCGGTAATATGCATGCATAGTCGATATATGTAAATTACCACCACTCTCGACCGCACTGTACAACTAATTTATAATTTAGGCGGTTTTAAAGACTCTGTGCTTGCAAGAACAGCATACCGTTTATAAGTGATTCACAGACTATATTCTTATTATCATGACGATTTCTAGGTTTATTAACAGGTAAGGTTTTATATAATTCTATAATTCAAGAGATAATTCGGAGGTTAGATCACTTTCACTAAAATTGACTTTCAAGGATGACCTATCAAAGTACAAAAAAGCTGTTAACAGTTAGAGATCACTTCATAGGCTTCTCACTATCTATACCATGAACAATCTCACCAGTTAACTTTTGTGTCTTCTCCATTTCCGCGTAAAGTCTCTTCTGTTCTTCGTATTCATTGAGGTTTGCTTGTTGCTTTCCAGTAAAAGAACGTTTCTCAAGTCTAGCTCTATCCTTGACGGGTCCTTCTTGTAGTGCCTGTAAAATGTGTTACTATGTTAGTACGATTGTAGCAATAGTGAATTTTGCGAACTCATCTCCATCATTATCGCAACCTGGTGGGAAATGCATACATCTTTTTCATTTTCAGCCATATAATACACTGCACCAATGGTACCAATAGAGAGCACCGAACTTAGTGCTAATGTTATTTTAGAGGCTCTTGACATTCGTGTACTTTACAAAGAAGTTATCCTCAAACTTGTTGTGGAAATGTGAAACAGTCTAGTCTGATACATTAAAGTCTACAAAATACGACCGGTCATTGCACGTGACACAACACCAATTTGTATAGTTAATTTACATGCATGCATAAGTCAAATCATAGAGTGTCTATATCTTCTACGTGTATATATATATAATTACAGGAAAACTCACACATCAGTTTTACCGGTCCAGATACTATCATCAAGAAAGTACAGCCATGAAAAGGAAGACCATGATGAAATTACTCCAATAGCACAATAGACACTGTAAATCATCAAACGGAAAAACTCTAATTTCCTTAAAATAGCAAAATTTCGTGATTCAATATCCAACATCTGTACAATAATACAGATTGGAGCAAATAGCAACATATAAATTAAATTCAATCGATCAAGAGCAACAACTCTTACCGTAACCTTGCGAGAGAAATGGACCACTTCACTAAAACTCGTCTGAAATACAATAAACCAAACAAATGTAATCAGACTTTTAAACATCCATTCAGCAGATCCGTATAGTAATGGGAATAAGGAAACATAACCTGAGCTTGTTAAAAGCTGAAAAGGTGGTAATAGTCTCCTATCCTGAGATACCACAAATGTGAGTGGTAAAATTATCAACATAATTGCTTTCTCATGAACATGCCATCCAAACAAAAATGATGAATATGCACATAAAGATATACAACCAACAAATCTTTCATAATGAGGTTGTAAAAATAATGGTATAAGAGCCATAAATTGATAAAAGAGAGTAAGAATAAAGGTGTGATTTGGTTCTACTTGGGGAAGAAATGCAAATTTCACATCTCCGACAATTCCTCTAGTCAAAGAATCATTCAATTCTATTTCATTCGGTGATCTATTAAAAATAGTGTATAAGATTGGCAATCTTTTTGCTAACTGGATCAAAATTCTATCGGTAAATGAATACAGTGCCCAAATATTTGGAGCCCAATATGCATGTGTTAATCCCCTAGAAAACGGGAAAAGTCTCTTAAATAGTTGGGGAAGCACGCCATAATATGCAAATGGACCAAATGCAATAAAGAAAACTGCTAAAACTGTAAGGCCTAATTTTATAGAGTTCTTCCAATTGATGATATTTAAAATATCCTTAAATGTATGATTGTAAAAATTCTTTTTTTTAGGTAACTTGTTGATGCAATATCCTGAAAAAAGGTATACAAAATAAGCAGGTGCAACATAGAGGAAAATATGCTTGAAACATAACAACACAGCAAACCAAAAGCCACATGCGAGATAATTCTTCAATTTGGCATTAACAATTGATAAAACAAAAATACCAAACAAAAATCCATTATATTGGAAGTGAATGTGATCAATAATGAAAAGACCAGGTGATAATACTATGGAAGCTGCAATGACAAAGTTCCTTCGCATTTCTTTCCGTGTTTCCGATGTATTAATAAACCATTGAAGTGAAAAAAATAGCAAAACTTCACTTAAAATAACTGTGAGTCGTTGAAAAAGAACTGTTTTATAACCATATTTCCCTATTTCAACGAGTTCAATGCATCCATCTTCTGCAACTGATGCTGGAACCAAGTGTGATAAAATCCACTCAAAATAGGCGAAAAATGGTGGATAATCCAAAGTCCATTGATTTTTATTTTCTAAATACCAGTCCTTTAATGGTAAAAGTTTAGTAATTGATAACCAATTACGATGAACATCAAAATCTGTGGAATGATATGTTGGGACAAGCAATAACTTGAGAAGGGTCGATGCAACCCATATATTCCACAGCGAATAGTTGTGCATAATCTAATATATATATTCCAGCAGCTGATTCTAACTGTTATGTAGTTGCTGACGTTGACGTGTGTGGGGGTGTTGTTGTTCTTCAATCGGGTGACTCAAGACCGATGTAAGCTCTGAACATTCAATATGATCCTTCCCCTTTTGGTTATTAATTTTAATGTTGGCTAAAAAACATGTCGCTCCTGAATTATCAGATTTTATTGTTTGACCATCACCTTAGTTAACCGAGAATACCGGATACATAAAACCCATATCCTACTGTTGCATCGACATCATCTAATCTATATTATTTGTGCTTGTTGATAATCCTAGGATTAGACAATTACTTTGCTCTTTGTTTGTGAAGCAGCTTTGGTTGGGTTATTTCTCTGTTTTTTCCCCCGCCTAACTCTATTGTGATACCCATTGTTAAGGTTAAATACCCATTTTCTTTCAATTGCTAGTTACTATACCCCCTTAGATGCCATACGTTCCATCAAAACGTAAAACAAAAACTCTGGATGAATCAATAGGAAAATCCTTGGATTTACCGCCGGAATCGTCCGACCTTCAGTCAATACCTACAGGATTACAACAAAATGCAAAGACTAATAATATTGCTATGTTGAAACAGCTAGATAGCTCGAATGGATCTAGCTTCTGTTCAAATTCTGATTCAAAAAATGTACAGCATTCATTGCATGTTGAAAGTTCGCAGCTACCATCTTTAGGAGAAACTACATCAAACATTCAAGTCAAAAGCGTTTCCGCAAAAATCTCAGATATAAATGATAGTATTTATACATTAGAGAATCACTCACTGTCAGATGTTGGGAAAAGTCTTTCGAATTATAATCATACAAGTAAAGATGCATATCATGATAGTATACCTCGTATTGATCACATTCAAAATAATACAGAGATTCGAAAATACGCCAGCAGAAAACCAGACTATAGTGATATCAAAGAAAATTGTGAAAGGAGCTTAGATACTGCAGCTCAAACAAATTCAACTTTTTTTATTCCATCACCAATAAAAGATGATAATATACCTTTGTCACTATCTTTTCTGAGGAAACCTGCAAGATCCGGTAGTATGGACATAGATGTTGATCGGATAATGAAACAAAATACGTTGCTGAACTCAAAGGTATTTGACTCGTCAAACTCTTTAGCAAATTGCTCTATTGATACCGAAACTCCTGGATCGCCGATATCCCCACTCTTATCTGAGGCTGAATCGGCTAATACACATGAAAGAAGGAATAGCTATATTAATCCTTTAGTTCGTAAAAAGTCCGGAGAATTGGTAAAGTCTTCCCTAAAGTTGAGCAGTGCTTTTGAAACTTCAGGGGCCGTTTCTTTACCGACAACGCCGACTTACAAACAGGTACATTTTGGCACAGACATTGCTGTAAAATATTTTGATGAAAAGGATAAACCCATATCTATCAGTGCAGACAATTCACCGTGTACCTCTGACATTGATGTTACAAATGAATCTGATAATTCTAACTCGGGGGATGAAACCGAACTTGCATATTATGGTCTGAACAGTAATACAAATAATTCAGATTATTCTAATTTTTTGCACAGAAAACTATATGATTCTGCTAACCGTGTTGTTGAAAATGAATCTCAACCACATTTAGAAAAGTTTAAATTTGAAATGCAACGATGGAACTTAGATATCAGCCAATTCAAAACCATTTCATATAGAGATAAACTGGATTGTGAACTTCCTGTCTTTTTGGAAAGATGTTTTATTAATTTGGAGAAAACTGCAGTCATTGGGCAGATTGCAGTGAAGAATATTAGTTTTTCTAAAAAAGTTATTATAAGATATACGATTGATGATTGGGTAGCAATTGAAAATGTTGAAGCACATTATACGTCGGATGTACCTCGAGTGCTGAAGAAAGCAGGATATGATCGATTTATCTTTAGCCTCCCTACTGCTCAACTAATATGCAAATTTTATGAAGCAAATAAGTTTGAAAATAGTCCTGAGATTAAATTTTGTATACAGTATACTGCAGGTGGCCATGATTATTGGGATAATAATCATACCAAAAACTACACTCTACAATTTTTTGAAGAAAGGAAGCTTCAGGGAAAAGAGAAACAGGATATTTCTCCTATTTCTACATCTGGAACTGCTGCGTATCCTTTCAAAAATTCCAATTGTTATTTTACCCAAACTGCATCCAAAGTAGGAACATCTTCAAATATTACAGAATATGATCCAAACTATAGCCCCATTTCTAAAGGTTTGACATTGAAAAGATCAAAGAGTTTTGACAACAAGAAAAGCGTTAAGTGTTTACCGAATTCTAGTCCTCCGAATAACTCTTTATGTTTGGCTGACAATATACCAGTAGAAGACAAAAATTCTCCTTGGGGTGAAACAGAGTTAAAACATAATTATAATGAAAATATAGTGAACAAAAAATCTGAATGCTCTTCTGAAGGAAGTTTGAAGGATACAATCTATAACGTCAGCGCAGTTGAAGAGAAAACCGCATTTAAGCAGTCAGCTACTGAGAATGACCCAGAAAATGGCAATTACAATAAGGAAATATACCCACAGTCTGGTATTATGAATTCAAAGTTGCACCAAACTATAGATAAAAACAAGAAAGAATGTACATACGATAATAAAGTACTCAGTAATGATAAGGAAAAAGGTATGAATGATAAATCCTATAAAACTTTAGTTGAAAAATACTGCTTCTTTAATGGACCTAGTACTGTATCACCTTTTGGCAATGATAGTGAAGAAGATTGCAGCTATTTTTACGACAGCAAGTTTTACTGAGCAACAATGGTATTTGGTCTTATTTTAATACATACTAGAGATAGTTTTCGAGTTTAGAATGAAGCGTATAGCTTAGTGTTTACTTAGAAAATCGATGTATAACTTGTAAAAACTTGACAGAACAAGACATCATTAGCAGCGTCAATTTGGAACTAAAAATAATCAAAGCTTCTGTTTTTTAGTGGAAGGTTCATAAATCTCAGTTTCATCGGTGTCACTCACTGCATCAACGAATTCATCTTCGCCTGAAATGTTATCACCATCATCATCATCTCCCTCGGAATTTATTTGATCATATCTACTTTTAAGTCCCTTCATTTTTCTTGTTTGTAATCTGCTTAAATCCTGAGTACCGACATGTATCTTAGCCACCTGATCACCAACATTGTCAGTTTGAATATTCTTCCTTTCTTTTGGTTGCAATTGCTTTGGTACCCTGAAAGCTTCCTTTTCCATCTCTGCGTCAGCATGATGCACTCTACCAATTTTAAAATTAAGTCTAGGACCTGTTTCTTCAAGTTCAATTCTTGCTAACTTGGGTTCATTTGATTTATACGTTCTCAACTTGTAAACTCTAAAGTAAACCAATGGTAAACTGGAAATATTAGAATCGTTGACATCCTCTTCAATTGCTGATACAGAAATGACATACTGTAAGCCCGCAACATCTTGTAAGTTTGTTTGCTCACCGTGAAACATATCCAACATCAAAGATTTGATTTGAATGAAGGTAGGGTTAATATCGAAAATATGGCCTTGAAAAGTGAACAATGGCTTTAAACCAATCTGAAACGTTGTCTTCTTGAAATCTTGGAAAAGTTTATAGTCAGATAATACTTGGAGCTCAATCATATCGTATACTTTGTAATCAAAAGTTCTTATAAAAGTCAAATTATTAGGCCTCTTTTTGTTATTTGTGGATAATACAAGTAAAGAAGCATCATTTTTTTCACTCAAGAATTCCAAACTTGTGGTGTCTTCGAATGGCAAAATATTGTTCTTTTTCGTGAACCTCTTGATAAAAGGTTTTTTCAAAGAACCTAAATCAACAGTTATATTATGTAATGATTGATTTGAATTACTTCCAGGAATGAAAAGCGCAGTTTTTGTGTTTTCGACGACTTTGGAGTCCTTCTTCTCCAGAGCACGTTTAGAGCGAGCATTCTTTGGTTTGGTGGATCTAATCATTTGGTAGTCGATGTTGTTCTGTAGAAGTTAAAGAGTAAATCAAATACTAAAATTTTTCATCTAAATTGTACAATATATCTTTGATTGATTAGAAAGATTTTTTTTTTTTGAATTTCGCAAAAATTGTGCATGCCGAGGGCTCGTTACGATTATATATATTGCATGCACGGGATGTTACATACGCTTGCATGAACCACCTCAAAGGCGATGCCTAAATATAGGTTCACCTTTGATTATCTTAGCACCTTTATCTTTCACCCATTAATCCACGACTCACATGGAACGTTCGGAGCATCACACAGAGTCACTCCAAACCAGTTTTGGAAGGTACCCCTAGTTTGGTCTCCACTATGGCCGACAGACGCAATCGTGTTCACGTGTAGACACAACCAACTGATGATAGTGATTCACTCTAGGAACTGTCTATGTCACCGTCTGTTTCTAAGAAACGGAATCGCTCTGACTCCACTTTGAGCCTTAGGCATCATCCAAGATTACGAAGGTGGATCCTCAGACAACCAACTCCTCCTCTCCCCGATCACTTAACTCTCCTATCAACTCAACGGTCAATTCTGACTTCACTACTGCATTACCAGCAGGATCCATACCATCACATTCAACGTCCTGGACTTCAACTATCTCTACCCTCGATTTCTCTAAAGGTACTTCTCTGCCAAAATTAGAAAACTAAATCTTCCAAATGGAACAACCTCGTTGCTTCCCGTGTACGTGCACGCTCTCATCCATATTTTATCATTTCTGATGATTTTAGTAAAAATAAGGTGTCTATCCGATTTGGTCAGATTTTTGCTCTTCGTGTTGCTAACACTTTTAACCAGACTTTAACATCTACTGAGGCTGCTGCATGGAATTCCTGCCATTGAATCTGAATTGTCTCCTCATCGTTATATGCAAACCTGGTCTATTGCGCCCATTATCGCTGATGATCCTACCATCTTGAAATCGACCATTTCTCGTTGGGGTTTTGCCAAAAAGGCAGATGTTCTCTACAAAGGTAGACTTGTTGCTCGAAGTGATATACAGCCGATCAACATTTATTCTGAGGTCTATTCTCCCACTTTACGTGCTGAAATTGCTCGCTCCATAATATCTCTCTGACAAAGCATTGAAGGCTGCCCCAAACTGCTTTCAGAAGCCGAATTGGTACTGTTTTGTACGTTTCTATCACGACACGTTCTGATGTTACGTATACTATCAATTACCTTGCTTGTTACAATGAATATCCACATCCGGATCTACAATTCTCCCCTTTTTCAAGATTAGTTGAATATTTTCATATTACTATCTTCTCTTTTGTTGAGTAATTTTATTTATCTTCTTTCTATCTCTTTTAACACGATCAAATCATCCCCTACTCGCTACAGGATACACAAAGCTCTGTTGACTAATTTGAAGTTACTTGTTAAAAGAAAAGATATTATTACCAAATCTATTACTTTTCTGCTTTGAACTTTCCCTTGCTATTTTGTCGGTTAAACTACAAGCACAATTTTACGAATTAAACTAAATTTTTATTAAAGAAATAAATATCAAAAGGCGTGTATCAATTTTAATAATTCGATTTATTATTTCACCATGGGAAATGCTTGATTGGATGATAGACACGTACAAAATCTACTGACCTTTAGCTTGCGACCGAATTTAGTATTATGAATTCCATTCCATTGCAATGCGCTAAATTCTGACAATTTTTGGTTACTATTTTTCCGTATCGACGAAATTTTGCTGAGGCGAAACCAAATTATATTATATACACCACTATTTAAAACTTGCTGGGAAGCTTCTTAAAGTAAAGAGCTTATATAAAGCACTATGGTTGGCATCAATTTCAGTGCAAATAGGTTTCATTCAAATGTTGACTCAAGTTCATCAGTAAATACTGAGGCCAATGCAGACAAGTCTGAGTCCCATGTGAATGAACAGTCGAACATAGAAACACTAATGGATAATGAATACCTGAAAATCACCCACTTTCCCACATTAAATTCAGTGCTTGAGAATGGTGAAACAATATTGGATGCTAAGGCAACTAATTCAAAAATTGCAACAATTATCACAACAAAAAGAATACTTGTTTACAATCTTAAATCGAAATATCCTTGTTATTTTGAATGCGTATACACCCCTAATAAGTTTAATCTTTTGCCACTATGTGTAGTCATTCCAAATTCGATTTATGAGCTCAAACCTGATTTGATTGTTCTGGATCCTGTGAGTGGATTGCTCAAATTTTACGAATCCATTAAAATGGGACCTTCTCTTGGCGGTTTGCAAAATATCAAAAGTTCCTACATTAAAGTTAATAATGCTGAGTTTTTGACTGATATAACTCTATTTCAAAATAATGGTTTACTACTGTCAACGTCACAATGCCGTGTTCTTTATGTCAAGTTGAAAGATCACCTAAGAGACACTCCGTTCAACTACTTCGAAATTTACAATAATAGACCATTAGTGAGCTTTATGTTATCGCAGTCATATAGTATCAGGGGATACAATAACTTTAATCGTATTGTGTCTCTTAAACTGTACAATGTTACACCTATGGAAAAGCATATTGTTATCTTGGAGTCTTCAGGTCGACTGTCTTTCATCAAACACCTCATAGGTAGCACAACTTTTACTCTGGAAAGAAAGATAGAAGTCAATGTATTATCTGATATTGCTGAGGGTGAATATTTGGATTTCGAGTTATCTGTGAGGAAACAACTTTGTGTTGTTTTGCTAAAGAATTCTAAATCTTCACCATATTTTGGACTCGCTATGAACCTTGGAGAAGCACAGAAAAAGGGCGATAAAGTGTTGAAGTTTGATATCCCATATATTTCGCTTAGCGGAGAGCATGTTCACCCTAAAATTTTCTTTGCAAAAAATGATGAAGTTTGTGTTATTGAAAGCAGCAATAAGTTGCTATTTTTTGAGCCTCGATTTGATATGTTGGATACTGTTTGGACTCAACTTGTTACCTTAAAGGAAAGTTTAGAAATATTTTCAATGGAAAAAGTAGACGAAAACATGGCATTTCTCAATACCAATGATGGAAACATATGTATCACGCTGAAGAAAATTGGCATGTCCAATGATTGGAACCTATTTTTGGAACAAAATATAATTCAGTTCTTAAAGTATGGAACAGAATCCACGAAGATCATATACGATTTGAAAGATATGGGTATTCCGATTGATCAAACAATTTTGAAAGGTGCCATCCGAAGGGTCTCTAATTGCTTGATAAGCAACACTTCCTTAGTTACCGGAACAAATACAAGTGAAATTTTGAGGTTAAAAACACACTTTTACTTGAAGTTAATCAAGTTTACCTTTGAAAATTGTGATTTAGAAGATGATAGCGATTTAAAAAATGAACTTGTCACTAACTGTCATTTAATATCTCTAGCTAGTGGCCTCTTTCAACTGACATTCGAGGAAAAATATGCGGAGTCTATTCAGGATTGTTTGCGTTTACTGGGTTGGAGTGATGATTATAGATCTATGTTTGTGCAGAGAGCTAGTGATATAGTAGCATTGCTTGATCAATTTATCAGCAGTATGGTGAGTTCATGCACAGCAAATAATCTTTTTCATCTGGCTGAATCTTTGAGTACGCTCAGTGTTTCATATATCAACTGTGATTTTGAGATTAGAAAATATATCAAACAAACTGGACTTTGCAGAGCGTTTGTAAGAAATTGTGAGGTTTTCGAAAGCTTAAATATTTTGATCAAGAGACTCTACGAAATGAATAAGGAAAGAACATCAGATGCTAACAATTTTCGTTATTGTGATGTTCTCTTAAAATTAACACACTTTTTATACTGTGTGACCTCAGAAACAGTGTTTTATCTGTCGAGAACAAAAGGTGATTCGGTCAATGATTTCAACCACTTTTTAAATAGCAACAAAGAGAATTGGACGTTGATTTATATTGCACTGAATAGACAGTCAGATATGATTCCTTTAGCAGTACGGTACAATGACATGGAGGTTCTTGCAATCTTGGTTGAAAGTAAAAGAGAACTTCTTTTATCAAATAAGAATAATTCAGAGCTCCTTGGTAAGGATACTCACGAAGAATTCGACTACTATTTTGATTGCTATGGTTATGATTTTGGGAAAGCATTATTCAGGCACTATGTTGTAACGAATAAAGTCAACGTGCTACTTTCATGTTTTTCAAAGCATTCAGAATTTCTTGAAAGATTCTTGAGTTCTGATATAAGATTCTACAAATTTGGCTGGATACATGATACACAGATTGCTGCGTTTGATAAAGTTTGTGATACGCTGTTAACTTTTGTGACTGATTCTGACTATACATTGAACAATAGTTTACACGATATGAAACTCCAGATGAGTCTTGGGAAGTTGTCTGCTGTTTGTGATAAAAGGACAGACTCTGAGTTTGAAAGATTTACAGGCTCTTTACAATTAATTCTAATTCAAAATGAAATAACCAGAATTTTGACCAATTTCGGTCTGTATAATGCAGCCTCTGATAAGAGTGCACTAAAAAATACATTTTCCCCAAAGTTTGATAAATTATTTTGGAAGACGTATGAAAAAATACTTAAGAACACGCCACTGACCCTTACTGAAATCATTACTTTTGTTACAATGTCATCTTTTGATTCTTCTTTATCGGTATCATCAGATCATAGCAAAGCTACCAATATTGCAGGAAATTGGGAAGAATTTGTTGTATCTGTGAGTGCCAAATTATTCACTTTACTGAAGACTTACAAAGTTGTGGGCTGTAATGTTGCCGACGATGAAATCATGAAGATATTATGGATTAAACTCCTTATCAGGCACCTTGTACTACGGGACAACCATAGCTCATTCCTCAGTAGAGTTGTAGATATTTTGAATCATGATGTTGTGGAAGGGTACTTGCATGACTCAAGTTCTTTGGAGTTGCAACATCATGAACTCACTCTATTGGGTCTTTCTGATCAGGAAACTATAAGTGCTTATATCACGGAAAATGAAATGTTGAAAACGATAGAAATTTTCAAGAATGTTTAGATTAATTTGTTAATCAAATAGTTGTCTATTATGTAAAAGTGGGTCATCCATTTATAAAAGTTTTATTAAAAATATTAATATCTTCAACTCATGTCACGTAACATGTTGACAAGATAATAGTAGGATATTCGGGGAGGATGTGTTATACATGTGGTATTACTATTAGGTTAGGCTAAGACATGGGAGAATAATCGTCAGGGGCTGATCAATAGCAATGTCCTCCTATATACCCTAGCAGGGGGCACGTCCTCATATTAAAAATAAGAGACTCCGAGACGGGGAATTGAACCCCGGTCTCCCGCGTGACAAGCGGAAATTCTAGCCACTAAACTATCTCGGATAACTGCGCAAGCCCGGAATCGAACCAGGGGCTCAACGATGGCAACGTTGAATTTTACCACTAAACCACTTGCGCTTCTTAGTGCTTTGTAAAGAAGATTGGCCTTGTAGTCTTAGCTACAGCCTCTTCTGCCCCCCCCCAATCCTAAACTATACAAACTCTACAACCAAGCTATCGGTTTCATCACATACTGCGGCAGAACAGCCTACGCAAAGATTTCAAATGGAGAACAGCCACTTACCTGGACACGTGACCAACTCCAAATTATACAATTCAAATTTAACTCCAGATAACCCAACCTAAGTGATTAGTTAAACTAATTCACACCAACCGTAACACTGAAGAGTTAATACTAAAAAAAGGTCTCTATATGACAAATATAATTTCTAAATAGTCTGTATAGATCAGTATGAAACATTCATGTCGTAAAAAAAAAAAAAAAAAAAAAAAAAAAAAATTTGTGTGGTTGCATAAAAGCGTCGATCGACTTGTGAATCACGTGCAATGTTTAGACATTTGGCGGCTCAACTGCGCGAACATTACACTATGATAATCGTCGTCTCACGAAAGACGAAGTGTTGGGAACGACGAAATTTTGGGAAAAAGAATAAAGTTATGCATGTTAGGAATGCCAGTGATTAACGATGTTATAAAACTATACTATACTTTCCATACAACTTGTTTTCCTCTATATTTGGAATTTTTTTAAATTCAAAAATTATCAAATTACTTCTTTACCCACGCATAGCCCAGATAATGGTTATGTGTGGTTTTCCCCTTGTGTTTCAGCATCATTAAAAGACTACATAAAGTGGGAGAAATTTTAAGCACTTACTATTATGACAAATTATGGTTAACACGTGTTGAAACAGGCAATTGCTAATGTAAGTGGAACTACTAGTAAATTTTTCAAAGATATTAGAGACTTGTCGGATAGCAGATCACCTCAAATTCAATTAGATCTACCTGGTACCCATATTATATACTTACTTAACCATGCTACCTATAACAAAACTGTTACATCAGCAGCAACTATTTTGAAAGAAATGGAGTTGAAAGCGTACAATACTTCAAGGAAGAGTTACCTTTTACCAAGACAATCAATGAAATCTCCTTCAACAAAGAAATGAAGAGAGCAAAAACTGCGTACCTTAACAAGGCAAAAGATATTTACCCTTGGTACACCGAATTCAAATCAATATGTAAGAATGTTGGGCTACCAAACATATATGTCAAGGCATCTGCATCCAAAAGAACCGTTTGTTGCTCGTACATAATTGGTATCCATCATTAAGCTACCAAGTTATCATCATGACCCACAGATGACCGCACAGGACTCACTATGAGAAGTTTTGAATATGCTTATGGAAATAGAGAGTATATTCCGCCAAGTCGTAGTAACGGTGAAGGGTGATCATAGCATTTGCAGAAGAGAACTGAACTGAACTGAATACGACTTCAGACGACTTAGTTAGTCAGAGTGAACGGATCGGCCAAGACCATTCAGACATTATTACTATTCATTAATTTTATTTAACATCCGGGGTGAAGGTAATGCATCAGATTGTGTTGATTCAAATTTGTCCACTTGTCTAGATGCTCAAGATAGTGAAGATCTTGCTGTTGTCGAAAAACCAAAAACTTTAGATGAAATTACTCTTTTCAACAAAATGGGGATTACAAATCTTTCCAAACCCATCCAAAGATCAAAATGGTAAGGTTAGAGAATTTTCGGTTGTTCAGCATGAAGCAAAAAATTGGTTGATTCAAAAACGAATTACTTCCCCACTAGGCCTGATTGCATATTCGATATAAAACAAACTATGAATTTGGATAAGACTAATGAGAATGTTGATGCGGACATTACCACTAGCGCTTCCCTACGTGACGATGTTTACATCATCGACCATGATTCTCAACAAGAATAACCCACTGTTTTGTATAGCAAGCGCAGGAGGTTGTGTGATTCTGTTAGAATATAGTGAGCTCGTATTCACCGCACACGTGACTGAGGAACAACGCTTCATACTATATTAGGAAACTGTCTGGGTTTCTAGTGCCGTATGGTGGCTTGTTACGATAGAAAATTCGAGAATGATCGAAATAGTCTAGTGATAATGGCCATAGACGACTTGCCGCACTTATTAGGTGGGCAATATTGAGCGGAGACCGATAGAGGCTCCTGTTCTGAATAAGAGTGAAGGTTATTTACATTACCAGTGACAGATGCTTGTGCACTGGTGTCTAAAACTATACCGTTACATATGTCATTTCTGTCACTAACTGTAACACGAGTCATAATGTCCTCATCTCTCCTAATCAAATTAATCATAACGTCTCTGCCCACGTCTGTTGCATTGACCTTCTTGAGTAGTTCCTCTGCTTCTTCTTTTAACTTTTTGATGCAGTTCCTACTCTTGTGTCCTTTGCCACCACAATGGTAACAGATACCAGATTTATTATTAGGGCAGGCTTCAGAAGGATGATTCTGTCATGACCAAGGAATCTTAAATTCTGATAAAAGAATGCACATTTCTTTTCTTTTGCAATAAGTTGATGTTTTCTTAAAGTCTCTAACACTTGAGAAATATGATTAAAATGTTGTTCGTAGTCATTGGAGTAAATAAATATATCATCAAGATAAACTTGAACAAATTTGGTTAAAAACGGTTGCAAAACTGTATTCATCATACGTTGAAATGTTGCTGGAGCATTTGTTAAACCAAATGGCATAACGACCCATTCATAATGACCTGAATCTGTTGAAAATGCAGTTTTCTCTATGTCTTCATCGTGCAGTACTTACATTTTGAGACTCTAGGACCTTTCTTATCTTTGAATATTTTATTTTTATTGTTTTTAAAGATTTTAGATCTGTTCGTGATCGCCTGAATCTTAGCCACTTCTTAAGACTCAATTGATGTGGCATCTGCAAATTTAAAGACCTTTGATATCGTTTTTAACCTGCACATCTGTCTAACCTTTACGTGAATCTCTTTGATTAATTCCACAATATTTACTTGACCAGGTACATCCAAGAATTTACCAACAATCGAATCAGACGTGATTGCGACAGGACTGACTAATCTGTAGGATTGTCAGACAATGGCGACGGCTCTTTAGGAGTGTCGCATAGTTATGGCAGACTCTGGGTCTGGCCAGATGTTAACGAACTTCATTGTTCGTGCTGCGTAACGAGGTCACTAATCAGTTGGGTTGTGAATGCCTGCTGATCAAGTCTCGTATCATATAATACGCAGTTATTCCGTCAGCTAGTGGTACTGATGAAGGGTGATTATAACGTTCAACGAAGAAAAGAATAGAGAACGGATCGGCCAAGTCCATTCACATTATATTATATTTTATTCACTATATTTATTGATAATATTACTTCGCTTGATTTTAATTTCTCAACAGACTCCTACACTTGCCCCAGTGACCACATAGTTTATAGAAACCTTTATAACTCCTTTTCTGGAGGTCATCCAATACAGGACTCTAGAACCAGCACTTTGTTAGTCTTCTGATAGAGTAAAAGGTTTAGAGTCACTGCACAGGTCATTGCCTCGTATTAGATCATCCTAGTACCGCCTTTTATACTTATTAAGTCGCTTCCACACAGATTACGTAATACTTCAGAAAGATCCAGTTTAGAGGTTATTTCATTGATTCCAAACGCCCTCTACTTTACATGGTAGCACCTTCTGACTGCACTTATTACAATTTATTGCATTTTATCACAAAGTTAAAACTCTATCAATGGCTAGAAAAAGGTCAAGATCCAACCCACCAAGAGGAAAATTCCACTGTGGACACCACCACCCCTACTGTAGCTTCAGAACCAGAGCTCAACTCCCCTGTCCCTGAGGAAACAACCTACCGGTGTAATGCTAGTCCAGTTAGCAGGTTCACAGCCTTTAATACCTTGAAAATGTCTAAATATTGTTTTCCTAACGCTTCTTGATATTGAAAATATAATTCTATATTCTTAACACTGCCTGCACACCTTGTACATAGGATCGGATTCATTTCCAAGACCACTGGAAGTAGATTTGTTTTCGTCACTAACAACTTCATAAATTGTCATGATTATTCGAGCTCACTAGGAGCTACGAATTGAGAGTGATTGGATCGACTTTTGATTTGTAAACTACTTGCTAAAATTAACATTGTAAATATAATTAATGAACTTAAGAGCGAACAACGTCTTCTTTATAAAAGAATTTGCTGCGAAATCGGGCTTTTCCATTCCTTCAAAAATTCGAGGTTCTTTATTATTTACTTATTTCCAAATTGGAAAGTCAAATGGGTGTCTTGGATCATTATATCTTACATAAAGTTTCAAACCCCCGTTTTTCTGGACGGCTTTGAATTTTCTTATTTAAGACATGAATGTTTCATACTGATCTATACAGCCTGCTTAGAAATTACATTTGTCAATAAAGACTTTTCAATAAATGATAACTCTTCAGTGTTACTGTTGGTGTGATATAGTAAACCTAACCACCTAGTAGTTAAGTTGTGTTATCCACAGATATTTTTTTGCTGATAGAATTAATATTATATACAATTCAATAAAATTAATACATTAGTTACCATCCTATGCAATAGTATAAAATTTTATTGTCAATTCGTAATCCTATTTATTCCCCAGTGAGAGATAATGAAGTGTTTCACTTCTGCTGATATTTTGTTTTACTTCACATAGAAGTACCTAGATTGTTTTCAAACAGTAACTGGTGGTAACTCGTAGCCAAGTATGTGCTATCTGGCGCTATATTTTGTTCCAGATGGAGCCGTTTGAGTTTCCTTGTTATGAACGTTAATAGGCAGATCAAGCGGTTGTAGTCCTTTTTTATCCATGGTTGAATTTACATGTATATATAATCTTGTTAAATGAATCCATATGTCACTGTCCTGGCAGCGGCATTACCTTCTTCATTCATTTTGTTTTCATAGATTTCATCCTGGTGTATGAGCATATAACTATAATAAGAAATTGTATGTTCTTGAGCTAATTGTTAGTTGATAGAAAATCCTTTTTGCCTGTATATCTCAGTTTAAATTTAAAATGCTGTTAAATTGAAATTGGTGATAGCCTATTGTCTGGTGTAATATTCTGCTCCAGTTGTAATCGTTTCAGCTTGCATGCTATAAATACTATCAAAAAGATCATACAGTTTGCTTTAAGAAATTCACCGGATGAATGAAGATTGCCTAAGCATTCTCTGAATGCAATTCATTGATTTAAGGAATTTTAAACCTTCTAACAGCAAAGAGAATGTATTTTTTTTTTCTGGTAAAATTAATATTATACAATCTTACAAAACTAATACATTAGTCACCGTCATATGCAGTGGTATAAAATTCCATTGTCAACTCGTAGTCCCATTTGATTCACCAGTGGGTGAGTTTGAAGCGTTATTCCTTCGATGAGTAGATAGTTCTTATCTGATAAAATATGTCTCTTGGGAGAATCGAACTCCGGGTCTTGTCGTTTTCCAGCCAGTAAGAAAGTGTACAATTTGAAGTTGGTCACGTGATCAGCTTGGCACAAAAATAGTTTGCAATTTTATTTTTTTTTATAAAATATCAAATAAAAATTATAAATTTTATTATTGATCTCGTTCATGAGATATTGTATACGTAATACCTAATACTTCAACTTTTAGTTTTTTCTGAATGTTCTAGAACGAAGCAGTCTTTAATTGATCTACCTTACTAAGACAATGACATCTACCAATTTAGAGCATCTTCTTACATGGGCCAATAATAATGGCACTTTCATTCATGAGAAGCTTGGATTTGAGTTTCGTGAAGGACATGGAGTTTCTTGTATAATAAACGAATCACTTTTAGATTCTGAAAGGAAAGGGTTGATTAAAGTCCCTGAACAAATAATTATTTCACCGAAGCATGCTGATGATTTTGCAGCATCCCATTTAACTGGAATGAATGAAGTTTCAAATAATGTTAACCGAAATATGATTTTTTTCCTTGCAAAGATGAAATTTGACAAAGATAGTGAAGAAGAGTATGCAAAATTCCAACCTTACGTGAAGTATTTACCACAAGACGGTAAGAGTACGGGGAATCCTTATTTTTGGACTATGGAGGAGAAAGAATTGTTAGAAGGTACAGATGCTGCAATATTTATGAAGAGGAATTTCCTTCGTGATTTGGAGGATTGGAAGGCAGCTGTTTTACAGTTAGATATTGGAAAGTACCCCCAATTAAAGGATGAATTGTTAGAGTATGAAGCATTTAGGATGGGACCTGTTGGCGGAGTTGCTGTTGATTATTTGTTGAATAAGAAGGAGATCTCATGGACAAGTTTTACAGCATATCTATGGGCGAGCTGTATCATTAAATCAAGGGCTTTCCCATATATGCTATGGGTTAATGGAGATAGCAAGTATAAGGATCATGCGTTTATGTTGCCTATTGTTGATTTGTTGAATAGCGAAGACAACAATGCGAGTAAGTGTTCATGGACTGTTGAAAATGGATCATTTGT
This sequence comes from Pichia pseudocactophila, assembly GCA_039700735.1. Classification (NCBI taxonomy): domain Eukaryota; kingdom Fungi; phylum Ascomycota; class Pichiomycetes; order Pichiales; family Pichiaceae; genus Pichia; species Pichia pseudocactophila. The sequence continues at coordinate 33,130 of JBBJZV010000150.1, forward strand.
TTTCACAACGCTTGATGATGTTTCCAAATTAGTGAAAGGTTTAGAATTGTACAATAATTATGGGGAAAAGTCTAATGTTGAATTTTTGCTTAATTATGGTTTCTGTATGAAAGACAATTCGAAAGATGTTACAACTTTAACTCTTAAGATTGATGCTGCTGTAATTAAAGGTGCGAAAGCATATGGAGTTTCAATTCCTGAAGATTCTACAGAGGATAGTGTTAATTATGTTTTAAGGAGGAATCAACCAATACCGTTTGATCTTATCAATTTGTTTGCGTATCTTGTGAAATTGAAGAGTGAACGTAAAGGATTTACCTTACGTATGAAACTTGAAGGTCTTGCACAGTTGAAGGCTATTATAAAGACGAAATTGCGCACAGTGAAGGAAGTTACTGTTATTGCTTCGAGTTCTGTAAATGCTGGTATTGCGAAGACGATTAAGACATACCGTAAGTCACAGAAGGAGATTTTCCAACAGACTCTTGATGATATTGAGAAACTTGAAAAGCATTTATTGAACGAGTTTAAACCTTTTTCGTTTAAAAAAGCAATTGCAAAGGATACAAGGTTTATGAACTCTTTCCTTGTTGTTTTCGGTACACGTACGTACAATGACCTTATTGAGAAAGGACTACTCGATCATGCTGTACTACTATGGATCATGAGAATTGCTAATAAGGAGAGTTATTCTTCAGAAGAGCTACCTGATGTGAGTGTATTGCCTAACTTTGTATACCAACAATTTGAAATTGTGAAGGAGAGTACTGTTATTGATGAGGAAGATATTTCAGAGTATTTGCCAATGTATCAAACTTTGTTCCCTGCCTTATGTGAGAAAGTACCTAGTGTTTACGGACGTGGTAATTGGACATTAAATTATTTGATTTATGCAGCTACAGTAGCTGATAGATTGACTTACAAGCGTGAGTCAAGTGGTGAAGTATTCTTTATTGAACCATCGCGTGTATAATTCGAGTTGATGTAAATTTATTGCGCGAGCTGTAGAATTAATAACTGTTATGTATAAATTCAATAAATAATTACTGCAAGCTAATGTTAAGTTCCTTTTAAACAAGTACAATGTCAAAGAAGGGAGTAACAAGTAAAAGTGCCAAAAGTGATGGATTGACTGGTAGTAATTCAAATAAGCCACTTTCACATACTGTTTGGTCACCATATGATACAGTTCGAGATGTGAGTGATTCACTTGGTATTTCATGGCAAGTTAGTGAAGATGTTGCAAAGAATCTTGCAATGGATGTTGAATATCGTATTCATGAAATTATTGAACAAGCATTAAAATTTATGAGACATGGTAAGCGTAAAGTTCTAACAACGCAAGATATTGATCGAGCAATGAAAGTTTTAAATTTAGAACCATTGTATGGATATGATACATCAAAGCCATTAATTTTTAAAGAGGCAATGATTGGACCTGGTCAAATGTTATATTATATTGAAGATGAAGAAGTTGATTTTGAGACATTAATTAATGAACCATTACCGAAAGTACCACGTTATACAACATGTACAGCACATTGGCTTGCTATTGAAGGAGTTCAACCAACAATACCACAAAATCCTAATTTACGTGAGATTAAACAATTATCAGTAAATGAGAGAGGGAGTTTAGATAATATGTTAAGTTTAAACAATGAAGATTTAGAACTTGTTAGTGATCCTAAAACTGGTGAGACTATTGTTGAAATGCAAAGTAATTTAAGGAAAGATATTGAAATACGACCATTAGTTAAACATGTTTTATCGAATGAGATGCAACTTTATTTTAATCAAATTGTTGAAGTTTTAATGGATGAGAATAAGGATACATTAAAGACAGCAGCTTTAGAATCGATACGTAATGATACAGGATTACATCAATTAATACCATACATTGTACAATTTATTGCTGAAACTATAACACATAATTTAAAGAATCTTAATATACTTACAACTATGTTGATGTTAATTTATGCATTAATTTCCAATAATAATATTTTCCTTGATCCATATATTCATTCATTAATGCCATGTGTTTTAACATTATTACTTGCGAAGAAAATTGGAACAAATGAGAATGAAGGACATTTTGAAGTACGTCGACTTGCAGCTTCATTATTAGAACGTTTAATTAATGAATATGGATCTGCTTATAATACATTAAAACCACGTATTACACGTACATTATTACGTGCATTTTTAAGCAATACAACACGTAGTTCAATTGGAACACAATATGGTGCATTACTTGGTATGAAATCTTTAGGTACTGAAGTGATACGTATTATACTTGTTGGTAATTTAAAGATGTGGACCAATGTTGTATTAAATAATTTCCCACGTGAGAGTAATGAACGTAAATCGTTACTTGATAAAGTTATTGAATGTCTTGAAATGCTTATACCTGATGGTAAATTAGTTACAGGTAAGCATAAATTAGATGGAGAATCAATAGTAATTACGGAGGAGAATATATCATTAGAAATTAATGAAGAAATGAGGAAGAAATTGAATGAACGAGTTGGAGATGAAATTGGAGATGTTATAATTAAACATGAAGAAGGGATTCTCATTTATTATGGTATATTTTTCGGAGAATAAATGTATAAGATTTGTTTAGAAAAGAATTAATTAAAAGTGAGTTTACGTTTTGGAGTTGGAGATAGTATTATTTGGCGAGTTGATTTTGGAGTTTGAATTGATTTTTCCTTGCAAGGAGTTGCTTCTATAGTTTGATTGGGGTGGAATAGAAGAGGTGGTGGTGGTGGTGGTGAGAGTGGTGGTGGTGAGGAAGAAAACGAGGATGATGATGGTGGTGGTGGTAATTGTAAATTATTATGCGTTGGTACTACCAGTTTACGCTTTTTGCTATTCATGAAACGAGCTGGTGAAGTAAGAGGTATGGGTGTTATTGAATTATCGGGTTCATCTAAGCTGAAAGTTTTACGAGCCAAATCAGCAGTAGAAGTTGATAAATTTGAATGAGATCTTGATAATTTTAACTGTGATAAATCGATTTGTTTCCTTTGCGGTACTTTTTGCGAATTTGATAATTTCTTATTGTTATTATTATTATTATTATCAGTCAAACGTTTTTTAATTTGTCGATTTTTAAGCTTGAGTAAAACGGATGGACCACGGGCACTTATAGCGAGTTGTTTGAGTAATTTAGAATGTTTGTTTGCATGAAAGGGAGTTACCACAGTTGTAAGGAAAGACCAAGCAGAGCGAGTATCATGGTATTCGAGTCCTAAAACTGCATCGTCTATACATAAACGATCGAAAAGTGAAGCTATAAGACGAGAAGTAGCTGAGGTTGAATGGATGATTGGATGAGTATTTGAGAGTTGTCGCAGGTCTGAATCGAAATCCGGCATTGAAGGCAGTGCTGTGCCTAATAAAGTTGGTATTAATCTACGTCTTCGTAGACGAGTAGTTTTGATGTTTGAAAGTGGTTTTTGTTGATGATGATGTTGTTGATGTTGTTGTGGAGGTTCCGTTTCAACAGTTCCTTCCTTGCGTAATATTGTAAGTAGTTCTAGATTGATGAGTATTTGGAGTTTGATATCTTTTGATTTGATTGATTCAAGCTGGATGTTTGTGAGATTGCTGCGATATTTTGATTCGTTAGGTAATAACCAGGGATTGTGAGAAGAATAACGAGTATCTAAGGCGTCAAGTGTAGGTATAGCGAGTGTGGAAAGGGCCTCCTTTGCCAACTGTAGTGTATGACGAGTTAGCAGATGCATTTTCGGTATTGTTGATTTAGCAAAGTGATCAATTACGATACTGTGGGTGTATAATGTACGGCAGTAGCGATCAGCGAGGAATTGCACTGGATCAATTTCATGCAATGGGATAGCGGGTGGTGGTGGTGAAGGGGGTAGTTGTGGTAGTGGTGGTGAAGGGGGTAGTTGTGGTGGTGATAATTTCTTCTTTTCAAGTGGTTTGGTTAGGGTAATGGGTACTGTATTCCAGAGTCTAACCCCCCAAAACGATTTGTCCAAAGTAGGGTAGAGTAAAGCGTATAATCCGTTCAGCTTAACGATAAAGGCTAGACAGTTTTGAGCTAGTAGTTTTTCCACGAGTGAAGGATTGTTTGAGAGATCTATATTGACAGTATCTTTTAAAGATTTTGAAATTTTGCAAGCATTGTTATTCCAAAAATTAGCATCTACTGTATTGAGTATTTCCACTGTGATTTGTTTAGTATTTGATAATTCAGCTGCTGAAGAATGGAAATACGTATCCGTTAGTGTGAAACGGATTTGCATGGGGTGAAAGTGGAAGTGGAGTGGGGGTGAATGAACTAGTTGTTTTATTCTATAGAGATCAGATCTACACTAGTAGCATTATTTATATACACTGACGGAAGAGGAATCGCTCGTGGAGGCGCAAAACTGTCTTTCGCGTGCTCTCGAAGCGAGCGAACTCCTGCGAGAGCACGATGCGTCTGTTCTCCGGCGTGAGTGTGGGTGTGGGTGTGGGTGTGTGGTCCGGTGTGAGCTGTCGGCGGGTCCGGGCGTCGTGTCTGGCAAGTATGAGGTCGGAGGGGAATGACGAGGACGAGGAGGAGAAAGAGAAGGATGGATCACGGTGGAGGAACTTGTAGTCTGCGAGAGCGTCTGACTCGCAGAGCAAGGCGATGGCCACGTCACGGGGAGCTCTGCGACGATGGAGCGTGTCGCTGTAGAGAGCACGGAGACGGACAATGTCGGGGCCGCAGGCGTCGGCGTGCTCGCAGAGGAACGCCATCGAGCGGGCAAAGAGGTCGTCGGTGGATGTGGTGGTTGTGGATGTGGTGGTGGTTGTGGATGTGGATGTGTCTGTGTGTGTGTCGTTGTGGTAGAGGTGGTGGAGGTGCACGAAGGGGAGCACGAGAGCACTCCCGCCGAGTTTGTCCAGGAGGATCTCCGTGAAGAGGAGTTGGATTTCCCTCTGTGGGGGTGGCAGTGTTTCTATTTGTGTGTGTGTTGACGATGTGTGTGTGTTTGTCTGTGTGTGTGTCCCCACCGGTGTGTGGGGTGTCTCCGTGTGGAGTGTCTCCGTGTGGAGTGTCTGCAGCATCAGCAACGGCGTTGGTGTCTACCTAGTCTAGTGGTCTAGTCTAGTCTAGTGGTCTAGTTTAGTCTACCTAGTGGTCTAGTTTAGTCCCCTCGCCCCTTTCTTTTCTTTCTTTTCTTTTCCTCCTCTGATTTCTTATCGCGTGCACGTGCCCGTCCTTTCCACACACACGTTCCTTTCTCTTTCTCTCTTTCACTCTCTCTCTCTTTCACACTCTCCACGTTTCACACGAGCGTTCGGCCACGTGCCCCTCCCTCTGCCTATATAACCACCGCTCTCCCCGGAGTAGCGTGCCGGGCCAGCACCGGACAGCACGACAACTGCAAGACGTTGGTCAACACACAAACACACACAAACACAACCATGTCCATCACGCAGCCGTTCATGCTCCCACCACCGCCGGTCTTCAGACCGAAGAACCTCTCCCCCGGCGACTCGCCCGCCCTCACTGCCTCCTACGTGGAGGACAAGGTCTACCTTGCTTCGCCGATTCTCCACGGCTCCTCTGCCGTGTCGCCCATACCAGAGGAACCACTGGCACCGATTGCACCAGAGGCTGCTCCTCCTGCTCCTCCTCGCAAACGCCGGCGTCGTCGGTCAGCAGCGGACGCCGCTGCCGCCGCTGCCACCGTCAAACACCAGCACTCGGCCATCGAGAAACGCCGCAGAGTGAAAATCAACAGGGAGTTCGAAGCATTGAAGTTCGTCGTGCCAGCGTGCCGTGCTACCGTCCTGCAGACGCACTCGCAGGACCCGCTAGCGCCACTGGACACCGCTTCTCTCATGCACAAACTAACAGTGCTACAATCAACCGTCGAGTACATCCAGTACTTGCACCTGGTGATCAAGCTCCTCAAAGTGCAGATGCTCGTGCCACCACAGACACGCAGTTTCTTCAAGAAGTGGCTGCATGCGAACAACGACCTCGCATTCGCCAACTACGACCTCCCCATTGCCGACTACCGTGACCTCTCTCGTGAGTACGACTTCAACAACCTCTACGTCGAGCTCGCCGCCAACGGAAACAAAATACCAACACACTGGCTGGACCCAGTAACGAAGAAGATCGACATGTTCACTGCAAATGTCGATGATACCGACACAGCTGACTCACACGACATCGCAAACACCTCACCACTCTCTTCCCCGCACCACCGTCCTGACATCGAACAGGAAAACAGACTCTACCGCCACAGCATTCTCCAGCTGCAGAGGGACGACTCCTCGTTCAAGCTCCCGCTCCCCGCCATCATCGACAAGTACCCAACAGCAAAGACTGCTACCACCACCACTACTACTACCACCACCACCACCGACACCGACACCGACCACGCCTCCCTCCTCCTCGACTTCAAACGCTCCACCTCCGCCACCACCTCCGCCACAACCTCCCCGACACTCCCACCGCTCTCCCGGCACCCCAGCATCTCCAACATGCTTAACTAGCCTGTATAACGTAATCATCTTCTTTCTCACCCTTCCCTCTCACTTTCACTCGCTGAGCCGCGCCCACCCACACAAACACAAATTTACCCACACAAACAATTCACCCACTTGGCCAAATTGGCTCGCCCGCCTTGTCTTATCAAGCACCACCCACACACAAACACACACAAGCTCCTCTGCCCCCCGACAATGTCCTCCCACAAGAAAACACTACTCAAGGTCATCATCCTTGGGGATACAGGGGTGGGCAAAACCTCACTCATGCAGCAATTCATCAACGGCAAGTTCTCCCAACAATACAAGGCCACAATAGGCGCTGACTTCCTACCGAAAGACCTCAATATCGACGGCAAGCCCGTGACCCTGCAAATCTGGGACACTGCAGGACAGGAGAGGTTCCAGTCACTCGGCGTGGCCTTCTACCGTGGCTCGGACTGTTGCGTGCTCGTCTACGACGTCACCAACCCGAAATCCTTCGAGAATCTAAACGCTTGGCGTGACGAGTTCCTCATCCAAGCAAATATCAAAGATCCCGACTCGTTCCCCTTTGTCATCGTCGGCAACAAAATCGACGTGGAGGAAAACCGTAGGGCCGTGAGCGCAAAGAAGGCTGCTCAACTAGCTTTGCAACTAGGTAATTTACCGTATTTCGAAACAAGTGCCAAGGAAGCTGTCAATGTCGACCAAGCTTTCGACGTCATCGCTCGCAGTGCCCTACAACAGGAGGAAAACATGCAATTCTCCGACGACTTTAACGACGCCGTTAACATACACGTTGATGGCGACAACTACGGCTCCTGTAGTTGTTAAATTATGTAAATTTGTATGCAATGCATGTGCTAATATATATGTAGGTCACGTGCGCGTCCTCTAATGAAACATGAAGAAGTTTTCAAAAAAAATAATAAAGTGGCAAATTTGACCTATTCATGACCCCCCCCACTTCTTTCTTCTACTCTAGTCATCATCACCAAACTATGGCAACTTTTGAGAGAAGACAACCGCGCGGTGTCAACCTCAATGTTACACTATCTTGTCCTGAGTGTAAAGTTTTCCCACCAGAACTTATAGAGAGGCACAGTGAAGGTGATATAGTTTGCGGTCTGTGCGGACTCGTATTATGTTCACGTATAATCGATAATAGATCAGAATGGCGTACTTTCAATAATGATGATCAAAAAGGTGATGATCCTTCACGTGTAGGTGAAGCAACAAATTCAATACTTGATGGTGATCAACTTAATACCGTTATATCAGCTGGTATCGATGCAACTAAAACAGCTCGTGATTTAAACCGTACACAATCACGTTCCTTCGCTGATAAAAAATCTCACACACTTCAAGCTGCCTTTGCTAAAATAACTCAAATGTGCGATGGTTACCAATTACCAAAAGTTGTTCAAGATGGTGCAAAGGAAGTTTATAAACTCGTTTATGATGATCCTTCACTTAAGGGTAAATCTCAAGAGAGTATAATGGCTGGTGCAATTTTTTTAGGCTGTCGTAAGGCTAGCGTCCCACGTTCCTTTAAAGAAATTTGGGCTCTTACAAATGTACCAAGGAAGGAAATTGGTCGTGTTTTCAAATCTATAAATCAAATTATTCAACGTAAAAATGAAGAACAAGGTGGTTTAATTACTTATCAAAATGATTCAATTAATACTAGACATACAAATCCTGAAGATTTGGTCGGTAGATTTTGCTCGCATTTAGGTATGTCACCAACAATTGCAACATCAGCTCAATTAATTGCTAAAAATCTGAAAGATGTTGGTGTTTTAGAAGGTCGTTCACCAACTACTATCGCTGCTACTGTTATTTATTTTACATCACTCATATTCGATCAAAAACTTACACTTTCTAAAATTAGTGAAAAAACTGGTGTCTCTGAAGGTACAATTAAATCTTCATTCAAATTAATGAATGCTTCAAAATTAAAACTTATAGATCCAAATTGGATAGATTCAGGTAAAATCGATATATCCAAATTAGAGTAAAAAATTTTTTAAGTCTTAAATATAGTTTTTTTATATACACGATTCATAGCTTTGCAAGAGGAATTATTCTCTATAATCTATTCTCTATTCTTTTTAGCATAATCTTCAATTAATTGCTTTTGTAATTGTGGTGGAGCTGGTTGGTATTCCTTAAATTCCATCGTAAATTCTCCCTTACCTTGTGTAACTGCTCTTAATTTAGATGCAAATCCAAATAAATTGTTTAATGAACAATCAGATATAACATTAAAATCATCAGCTGCATTCTCAGTATCATTGATTAATCCACCAAGTTTATTAACTAATCCAATAACTGCTCCTTGAAATTCATTAGGTGCAGTAATTACAACATTCATAATAGGTTCAAGAACAACAGGTTGTGAATTCATAAATGCTTGCTTAAATGCAAATTGTGTTGCTGCTCTAAATGCCATTTCTGAGGAATCAACAACATGCGTTGCACCATCATCAACAACCATATGAACACCTAAAACTCTAGATCCAGTTAATGGTCCCTTTTCACAACAATCTTCAAATCCTTTCTGACATGCAAGCAAAAACTTCTCTGAAATCTTACCACCAACAACTTTAGTTTGGAAATGATTACGAAATTTAATATCATCTCCTAATGTTGCTCCAATATCTTCAGGATCTGAAAGTGATGTCGCTTCCATCTTACCCATAACTTTAGCAAATTGTCCAGCACCACCAGATTGCTTCTTATGAGTATAATCAAATGGTGATGATCCAAGAATTGATTCACGATATGCAACTCTTGGTCTACCAACTGTACATTCAACATTATATTCTCTCTTCATTCTTTCAACATAAATCTCTAAATGTAATTCACCCATACCTGAAATAATAGTCTCCTTAGAATCCGCATCAAAATGAACTCTAAATGTTGGATCTTCCTTTTGAAACCTATTAACAGCTTTTGAAAAATTAGCTGCATCTTTAGTCTTTGGTGCAATAGATAATGAAACAACAGCATCAGGAACAAACATTGAACTCATAGAATAATCAACTGTACCATCAGTGAAAGTATCACCAGATGCACAGTCAATTCCAAAAGTAGCACAAATCTCACCAGCATGAATTTCATCAACATCTTCCATTTCTTCAGAATGCATTCTAACTAATCTAGCTAATTTCACTTTCTTACCAGTCTTAACATGTGTAATCATAGATCCTTTCTTAAGCTTTCCCTGATAAACTCTCAAATAAGTTAATTGTCCATATTTACCTTCTTCTAATTTAAAAGCTAATGCAACAGCTGGTGCACTTGAAGATGGAACTAAATTAACATTCTTTTCACCATTAGCTAAATCTAATGCAGTATTTAAAATCTCACTTGGATCTGGTAGATAATCACAAACACCATCTAAAACAGGTTGAATACCCTTATTTGCTAAAGCAGATCCCATGAAAACAGGTGTAAACTTTCTAGCAATAGTGGCTCTTCTAATAGCACCTTGAATTTGTGTAATACTTGGTTCAGTTTCTTCAATAAAACATTCAGCAATCTCATCATCAACATCAGCTAATGTTTCAATCAATTCTGCTCTCTTCTCTTCAACTAAATCTTTTAAATCCGCTGGAATTTCATCAGTAATTCTAAGCTTTTCACCTTGTGGACCTTCAAAATAAACCGATTTCTTATTGATAATATCAACAGCACCAATAAGATCCTTCTCAGATCCAATAGGAACTTGAACAGCAGCTGCTGGAATCTTTAATTTGGTTCTGATTTGTTCAATAGCTTTCCATGGATTTGCACCCATTCTATCCATCTTGTTAATAAATGTAATTCTTGGAACATTATATCTCTTCATTTGTCTATCAACAGTAACAGTTTGTGATTGAACACCAGAAACTGCACAAACAACTAAAACTGCACCATCTAAAACTCTTAATGCTCTTTCAACTTCAATAGTAAAATCAATATGTCCCGGTGTATCAATTAAATTGAAATGTAATGACTTCTCTGGTGATCTTTCCCATGAACAATAAGTAGCTGCAGATTGAATAGTAATACCTTTCTCTCTTTCTAAATCCATATGATCCATCTTTGCACCAACACCATCTCTACCTCTAACATCATGAATAGCTTTGATTCTACCTGTGTAAAATAGAACTCTCTCAGTGAATGTAGTCTTACCTGAATCAATATGTGCAGAAATACCAATATTTCTCATGTTAGAAAGTCTATGAACATCGGTGTCATTAAGTTGAGCAGATAGTTCATCAATAACTACTTTCTCTTCTTCGTAAGTTTTCAAATGTTTTGAAACTTGAAAATTACGCTTGAAGTTGAAACGGCCTACAGTTGTAAGCGTCTTCCAACTTGCTTGTGAAATTTTGCCAAACATTATCGGTGTAGAAAAGAAGAACTTCAAAAGCTTGTACAAAGAAGAAAACTATGTAAGAGAATATTTACTATATCTGCATTGTAACAATATCCTCGACAAGTTGGAATTTTTCAAATTGTGATTCGGCTGCGCAAGCTAGAGAATTTTGATTTTTTTTGAAGAGCTTGGCCGGCGTAATTCGATTTCTGAAAAATTCCCGTGGAGTGCACAGCCTTGATGGTTTCAGTAGATGCATACTGTGTACCTATAAATCATGAAAGTGTAGATACTATGGAAGAAGAGAGCAAATCCAGAATTGAGTAAACATCCAAAGAAGTTAAGGATAGTGTTGAATAACATATTTTCATTATTTGAAATATCTTGCTCACCTCCATTATTTACAATGATACCACCAGTGAGAAGAATATTAGGTATATCGAAGATAGACTTCTTTTCTACATTCATGTACTTTGGATCACTAGTTTCGATAGAAAGAAAAACACTAGCAATGAGATTGTAAAGTATGGTATTTACAATTTCGTAACCCAATAAATGAATCAATACTCCAAAACTTCCTACAAGGTAGAATAGACAATACCAATCAATAATTTTTTCTATCCTTGTTCGAGATATTTGACACCCTTGCTTTTCAAATTGATTTGCATCTTTGATAGTAAAATGAATACTTTTATCTTGTTTCTCTAGATCTTTATCTGATATACCATTGAATATAGGTGATGATATACCTGTAGAAATAGTAAATGGAGAGTAACTTATGCTATTGACATTTACAGTCATCGCCTTAGGGGGTGGTAATATTAACTCGTTTCTTTGTAAATCTTTGAGAGAACCCCGAAATCTTAAAGAGCTGTGGGTAGTGGATGGCTCGCTTGAAATAGCCATTTGTGGTATGACGTCTATTTTTTCTTCTGTTGGCATAACTCTTTCAAACCAACATTTGAATTCAGTTATATCTAGATTATCTTTCAGTTCATTAGAGTAATCAAGTCGTATGAATCTGAAATAATATATTGGAATGTGCAAAATAAAATGTATTGTAAGTGTTCCCGCAAATAAAATAAAGTTTAAAAGCTTAAGGTAAATTAAAATTAATAATACACATACTTGTGCATAAATGAATCTGAAATAACCGTGTTGACTGCTATTTTCTAAAAGGATGTTATCTTGATCTAAAAGAGGTTTTATATTGGTCCCATTTGCACCAAATAGCATGATGTAATTTGTAAACAACTCAATAACTTGCTCATTGGGCTTCAATATCTGCTTTTCAATCCAATTCTCTGTTGCATCCATGTTCTTAAAAACACCTTGAAGTGTAAAATTTACTGATATGCTCTCAAATTTAGGATTGGTAAAGTATGTCGTTTGGAAATAAGATTTGGTAGCAGGAATTTTCCCCCCTACTGTGCAACGAATATCTCCAAAACTATATTCACAATATAGATGGATGAGCCCATTTTCAATAAAGACAGGACCTATATAGGACAAGTCAATTTCAGGAAATGGCGGTCGCAAATAAAATTGCTCAGCTTTAGCTCCGATATTTAATTGTCCAACATCTATACTATTGGCTTTTAAACGTTTCAATGGGATATGAACCAGCATGTTTGTTTGTTCTAATAGTCTGTAAACTTCAAAATCAACCTCAAATTCTGGTAACAGTAATTTGTTTTGGTAAAAATTAATTTCTTGTAAATAATCCATATACAACAAAAGCAAGCCAAACGATAAAAGAAACAGAAAAACAAGAAGTCTTTTGAACACATTTTCGTACATTAACATCAAGTAACTGCAGCTTAGTTAACTAGTATCAAGGGTCTCTGAGCATCAAAACTTTTAAGGTATATTATTTTTTCAACTAATTGCCCCTTTAAGCCAAATTATGCTTTTCTAAATTTTTACACAAAGCTTAAATATTTATACTTTGAAGCTCAATATATCCATTACAAGAGATAGCAATGGAACTGCCATGCGAGGTTTTACCCAAACTGAACTGTTTGACATTTTCGATTTTAGGGAAATCAGCAATCTTCTTTACTGTACTGGATGTCACTGCCTCAAAAATCTCACCATGTATAACATTTGTAGATGCCTTTATCCTTGTTATAGCAAAAATATTATCAGAGCCACCGTATTCGTGAATTCGATCATCAACGAAAGAGTCGTCTTCTGGAAATAAAATAGGTTTAAACTCTGTACAATTATCAAAATTTAGCATAAAATAGCCATTCCAAAGCTTTAAAACTAGCAGCTTTGATGTCAACAAGTGATCCTCAAAATGACTGAGTGGCATTGTCTTCACTAAATTGGACGTCTTCAAATCAAAAAGATGCAAGTTAGTTGTAGTCAGAACTGCTAGATCAAATTGAGATACTCCTTTTACAAAGTGTGTCGCCACAAAATCTCCCTCAATACTATGAGAGATCTTTCCAATTTCTTTCAGTTCTTCACCAATTTCAAATAGATCGATAAAAGAATCAGTCACTATTAATAACTTTGTATCTTCCAAATCTAATCCCTGTAATCCTTGTACTTCTTGTGTAATCTTAATATCCTCTTCAGTCAGAGTAGTTATTGTAATATAATCTGTTGTACCAAATGCAATATACTTTTCGGATACTTTCAAAGATTTTGTTTGACCTGGTTTATTAACAGTTTTGATTAACTTCCCTTGGTTGAATATCTCACCATACACTGCTATTGTTTCAGCATATTGAGCAACGACACAATCTACAACCAGTTTTAGACTGATAGGATTATATTCTTGCTTAATAGAGAATGTGAGTTGACCTGAACTAAAACTGGACGGCTGCTTCCTTGGACTCTTTTTAAGAAGGTGTAGAACTTTCTCTTTTTCAACTGCTTTATGCTTCTGTGGACTAAGATTCTTATTAGCCTTTGGATGCTTCAAATATTCAACATCATCTGCATCTTCATCGTCAAATTCGTCATCATCGAAGTCATCATCGTCGTCGTCGTCATCATCATCATCATCGTCATCATCGTAATCGTCGTCGCACTCGTCATCGGCTCCATTAGCGCCGTTATCACCCACACTGACATTGGAAGCACTACTAGTGTCGAGAGATAAATTCAAATCATTCTCACTTTTTATGTTTTCAGCAATAACAGTTTCTGCATCACTTTCAAAGTCATTTGTGTTTTCTTTACCTGTTATTATATCATTCAAATGTTTTTCAACGTTCACTTGAAAGTCATTTCTTTGTACGTCAGGTTCTTTCTCGCTCGGAAGAGTATCTGTAGTCAATATAGGATGATTATAGAACAAATCATTTTCTTTGTCATTCCCTGATAACGCACCAAGGGAAGTAATTCCCCTCACTGTTGTTAAGTTGTCAAATTCAACAGTCGGGGTTTTGAGTAAATAAAGAATCTCATTAGTAGCCGATTTCAAAAACTTTCTGGCTTCTATAACTTTGGACAAATCATCAGCATGCATACTTTCGATAATGTTATCACGCTCATCATTTTGTGATAATTCCTCAATATTAAGATTGTTTAGTTTCGCTTGCAACTCTTTTACAGTGGCATTCAACTGCACATTCTTTCTAAGTAATGCATTCCTTTCATTTTCTAACTCTATTATTTTGAGTTTTAAGGAACTGCGCTCAAGTTCACCTTGTAATCTGTTTCTTTCGACTTGAGTAAATTGTGACTGAAGATATTGCATTACACCAGGCAAAGTATAGTTTGCAGTTGCAGAACTATTCTCCCCCTGACCATCCTGATTGAACATTCCATTCTGCATCGTTCTAAAGTATCAATTCCCGTGTTTCGATTGCTGAATACGATTCGTGCCTCTTTTGGGATATGGTTTGTTTTGTTTGTACTAGGATCTGTCGTATGCGCATATTTCCACAAAATTTGTGTACGGGTTTTCAATACAACATTGTTTCTAAAGCTATATTTGTAAGGAGTACCAAATGACGGTGGATGATCTAATAAAGAAAGAGGCCGACAGTTTCAGAGTGGTTATTGTTCCTAGAAGTTGTGAAAACTCGAAATTTGTAACCTGGGAGAGCAAGCATCCCATTACAAATGAGTCAACTACTTTCCTAATACATCATGATAACAATGGAGGGTCTAAGGCATTATATATAATGGATCAAATGGAATGGGACAATCATACTGTGAAGAATGCTGAGAAAACTACAAACGGGAAGCCATTTCGATGTCTGTTTGTCACCCAAGAAGGATTGCCAGACGCGTTAGTGCAAGGTATTTCACCTGAAATATACGTATTAACTAAGTTTTCCCCCATATACTTTCTTCTCAACTATTTCAAATCGATTGTTCTAAAAAATCAAGGAGAAGATATTAATGCAAAACAGAGACTTTTATCATATAATGACTTGATTGACAAAATAATTGAATCCCAATCCCCTGTAAGTGATTTAATAATCCAATATAGTTTTGATCTCAAACCATACATTGATCAAATATGTGAAAAAGTGGAGGTACCATCTATGGACTCTGATGATGAAGATAATGGAGGCGAATTTTTCTACAAGCCATCTCTTGCGTTGATCACAAAATTCATAGATAATAAAGCTAATAAGATTATACAGATGTCACACTCAGAACACAAAATGTGCACATTGAAGTTGAGGATACAATCGATATTTTCAGCTGATATGCCGTTGGATATTCAAGAATTATATTGGAGGAAACAGGCACTAAAGTTTCTATCGTTATATGTTGATTCGTGGTATATAAATGAGACAGAGAAAGCTTTTGTTTACAATTTTACAAAATTAGACCAGTTTATTTCTGAATCTAGAAAGCAATTTGACGCACAAACGGTGTTAGAAGAATCGCTCGAAATGATGCATGGAAGTTCTGCTTCTAACAAAAGAGGGAAGTTAGCTAAGTCCGCTAAAACTCCTAAAGCAGCAACTGTAAAAGTGAAAACTGGAGCTCTCGATATGTTTTTCAAAAAGAAAGAAAAGTAATCCGTGTATTATTAGTACTATATTGTATGTAATCTTTACTTCATTTATAATGATCTTAGCATTGATATGCTTGCTATTCCATGCAAAATAACACTACATTTTATGTCCCATATACACAGAGCTCGATCAAATTTTATTCAAGTCTCTAAATTTTTTCTTGAGTATATTTTGCTTGCATTAAGATGATGATAAAATGATACACTAAATCATTATAGACTGTTTCCAAATACCATATCTGAGTTAAAAACAATGCCTCATACCGACAATACACTACCAATACCGAATATTTTGACTTTACATTCTCTATTATCTTCTAATCCACCATTACGCCCGTCATTGCGTGCGTTTGATGAACCAAGAGATTTGGAAATCAACATTGTCTCTTCAGCGGACTCTGGAGAAACGAGGAGTGTGGAAGTAAGACTTGGAGAAACATATGTTGCATGTAAAGTTTCTGCACAAATAACTCAGCCATACGAAGATAGACCATTTGAAGGTATTTTTTCAATTGGTACAGAAATCACCGCAATGTGTTCTCCTGCTTTCTCCAACGGTGGAAATTCTGATTTCTCAACAGCGGCACCAGCAATTGTTCCAGCTGCTTCGATTCCAGCTGCTTCGATTGAAAATGCAAATAATGAGGCGAAAACAGATGCCTCAAGTAATCCTATCGGCCAGTCTTCCGGTACAGGCCAAAGTGGTGACAATTCTGTAACTATGGGTGGCGGTGCAGTGATGGGTTTAGCTGCAGATCAAGCTGCAACTGAAATTTTGTTGAGTAGATTGATAGAGAAAGCTGTTCGTCGATCCAATGCCTTAGATTTGGAATCACTCTGTATAATTGCTGCTCAAAAATGTTGGTCTGTTAGAGCCGATGTAAGATTTTTGAATTATGATGGTAATTTGGTAGATGCTGCGAGTGTTGCTGTTATTACTGCATTGTTACATTTTAGAAAACCAGATGTTGAAGTTGTTGGCAGTGGAGAAGGATCTGAATTAGTGATTTACGATGAAAAGCAAAGGGAAATGGTTCCATTGAGTGTTTTACATATACCAATTTGTGTTACATTTCAATTTTTTTCAACTGAAAGTGTGGAAAGAAATATAAAGGGGGAATCTGAAATGGTAAGAAAAACAAAAGAAGATAGTGATGATGAAGATGAAATCAATGATCAAATGGATGTTGATACACCCAGGGGTGCGAATGAGATAGTGATTGTGGATGCTACCGCAGAGGAAGAGTTATTATCTCAAGGAAGCATGACAGTAACATTGAACTCTAATAAAGAATTATGTCAGTTGAGTAAAAGTGGAGGGTTGAGTGTGGATGCTTTAAAAGTTTTAGAATGCTGCCAAATTGCATCAGGTATTGTTGATAAATGGACGAAAAAAATTAAGCAAGTTTTGGCGGATGACGAAGCAAAACACAGAGATCCTAGAGCGGAAAGAGAATTAAGGGTGGTGAATGATAGGACTACTTGATGTACTTTTCATGCTATTTTATAAGCATAATTATGTAGCGATGTTCAGAAAATGGAAACATAGTTAGTAAAATATTAATTATACATTAGTAAAACAAAAAACAAGGATTAATTCTTTTGTCTTCTTTCCCAGTGAATTACTGCAGGTTGAATTGGTAAAGTAACCATCGAGGTGTAATCAACTGGTGGACACTTACTGGTCCATTTAAAGTTTTGAATATAGGTAACCAGAAGTGTACCTAATTGGGTGTAAGCAAAAGGTTCACCAATACATCTGTGTCTTCCACCTCCAAATGGCAAGTAAGGAGATGAAACACCTTTAGAAATCTTACCAAAACCATAATCGACAGTCTCGTTAGCATTCTCACCCGATGCTGGCAATGAAATACCACCATCAATGGATTTAAGCTCATCCCATCTATGAGGGTTATATTCACCGGCATTAGGGAAATATTGTTCACTTAACATACTATAACCTGGTGAAATCAAAACATAATGACCCTTTGGAACAACGTAGGAAGTATTTGGAACTGGTAAATTACGAGTGACTTTTCTGAAAATCGAATGTAATGGCATGTGCAATCTCAAGGTTTCTTTAATGGTAGAATTGACTAAGTCTAATTTTTGAAGATCATCATAAGTCAAATCTCTTTCAAAGTTTTCACCTAAAACTGAAGTAATTTCTCTATAAAGTTCTTCTTGTAACTCTGGCTTTTCTCCGAGATGTAATAAAAACCATGAGGACGTTGCACTGGAAGTATGCTGACCACCCATGAGAATACCAATCATCAAGTTAGCAATTTCTCTATCAGTCATTCTGGTACCATCTTTATAAACAGAGTTTTTGATTAAAGCATCAACCAAGTCTCTATCTTGAACATCGTCGTTTTTCTTTCTCGTGGTAATCAAGTCTAAGTAAGTCTCTGCAATATTATTATGTGCGGCATCTCTCTTCCAATAATTTGGTAATGGTAAATCTTTGAAAACAAAATTTAAT
Source organism: Pichia pseudocactophila (assembly GCA_039700735.1). Classification (NCBI taxonomy): domain Eukaryota; kingdom Fungi; phylum Ascomycota; class Pichiomycetes; order Pichiales; family Pichiaceae; genus Pichia; species Pichia pseudocactophila. Next base: position 51,463 of record JBBJZV010000150.1, read on the forward strand.
GGAGTGAAACCCTTATCTAAATCAGAGTACATTTGAGCATAAGAAGCATCTAATCTGTTACGTAATTCATTACCGAACAAACTTGCAGATGCAGTAAATAAAGTCATCTCAGATTGAGCTTTTAAAACATCAATTTCACCTTTCTCACCTTTGAATGCAAAATCAAAATACTTTTTCATTTCACTTCTAATAACTGGAACATATTTTATGAAACTTTCCTTTGTCAATGCAACTTTTGCAAATTTCTTTTGTTCCATCAATTTCCAGTTTGGACAATCGTAGATAACACCTTTACCGAAGACAGGAGTAGTCAAGTGTGTGTATGCCTCTTCAGCGGAAACATCACTTAACTTTGCATTAAGAACAAATTCATGACCTTTTGGACCCAAGTATACAGTCATGACCTTTCCTAAAAGAAGGAATGAGAAACAATCCCCGTATTTTTGACGGCAACTTTCAAAGAATTCATATGGTTGCATACCATATGTAACAGCAGATCCAACCCAAGGAACCCAGTAGAATACTAATGGGACACGGTCTTTACGTAAAGAGTAAAGAAATTGCCATGATAAAGAATAAATGAATGGAATCGTAATGATTGTAAATAATTGTTGAAGGGTAGATAAAGATTGAAACCAATCTACCACCAGAAGAGAGTGAGCATATATATCCTGCACCACTGTTTTAATTATGGACATCTTTTTGTATAGATCAAATTTGTAGATTGAAAACTAGTAAACTAAACACGGAAATGCCCAAGACAAATCACAAACGTTATAAATGAAATGATTAAAGACGTGTAACTGAAAAAAAATCATGCTAGCGTGTACGAAATATACGAGCGGAACGATTCTGCAAGCCTAGCGAGTCGTTAATTCAAGAATAACACGATAACTGACAGCGATTTTATCAGATCACCTTTCTGGAGTTGCTAACCGTTTTATTATTTCGAAGCTGCATTTGACTAATTATATGTGATGCACTATAGATGCTTATTTACAGAGAATGAACATTACGAGGGGGTAATAATCTAGTGTTGGAGTTTTGGAACGAACAAAGGTATTTGTTCTTCTGGAATCTTTTCCGCTTTTGTAAGTTCTATCAGCTGGGACATGATATCATTACTATGTTTGTCTTTACCATCAATAGTTTCGACTTTACCGTCTTTGTAAACGACCTTGATAACAGCAGGACATTTTAATTGTTCTTCCTTCGTTAAACATTCAACTCTCTGAACTTCAACAGCCACATCCGGGTTGTGAAATGCAAGAGTTTTCAAGTTGAACTTCCAAAATTGACGCATGCCCATGTGGCCGTAAGCATTGTGTTTTTTAAAGACAACATTTAGTTTACTCACGTTTTCAGGTAATTTATATGTGGAATTTGGGTAGGAAGCAATCAAATCAAGATGTGCAGCTTGCTTTAAAGTACGTGACGCTGGTAGTCCCTTTAAGTATAAAGGTCTCAAAGCCTTTGGAATCTTTTGGTATGGCATATTGAAGATCGTTACTTGTTAAAGTATACTAGTCGATTATACATTTTTCGAATTTGTGTTGAAAATCTTTGAGCTCGCCAAATATTAAGTTTTTCTTCAACTTGATGGAATTATGTAATACAGTATCGAACGAGGTAGGCACATCATCAGAATATCGATTCATGCGCCGGCTACCATAACTTACTTGTTCTATACAAACTTCAACTAGTTATAATATTCAAATAATGCCTTCTACAAGGCATAGTGCATAGTAAATGCCAACGATCAAACGTATAATCTTTTTGGTATTATTCCAATGGTCGATCGACCTATTCTATGTACATGAATTGAACTAAACAGTGAACCTATATACCGTTTCATAAATTATACAACTCTTGGAGCCAAAGAAATAACTTTACCAAAATTCTTCTTTCTGAGTTCTCTGGCAACAACACTACCGACTCTAGTTCCAATAGGTTCGTCCTTTTGGTTGATTAACACACATGCATTGTCATCAAATCGAATAACTGTACCATCCTCTCTTTGAATAGGGTATTTAGTTCTCACTACAACAGCACGACAGATATCACCTCTTTTCACTCTATTAGATGCACTTGCACCTGTGATCTGTGAAGATAATGGTTTAGCTTCCTGCACAACAACCACGATTTTATCACCAACATGAGCACAGTTCATGGGAGATTTTCTTAGAACCTTGATACATTCCACTATTTCTGCACCTGAATTGTCAATAACTTTGAGAAGTGTCTTCAAATAGATCATACTGAGTGTCTGTAAGTGGTGCTCTACACTTACAATAAAGAGTCCTTTCAGCTTGTTGAAGTCCTTAGTATATACCACTGAAATTTCATGTCGCACCCTAATATTCCGGGTAAATTTTGTTGATGTTCTGGTAGTAAGATTCATACAGTTATTGTGTTTTGGCTGAACTTGTCACTACACTGATACTCTAACTGATAATCCATTCCATAATAAGTATTATATCGTTCTAATAATCAGTCTATAAGTATTGGGTGTAGCAGGTAATGTTGCGTAAACCGCATGTAAATTTCCAAAGAGGTTTACATTCTGTTTGAAATATCGATCAACAGATTTATCCTCTACACTCAAATGTAAAAAGCGGAAAAACTGTTGATGTTAAACTGACATAATAATTTGTTTTATGCCCGTTTCAATGATCTGGAACAAAACATAATTTGTTTTTTATCTGCTACTTAGCGTTATCTCTATGCCGAATGAAAATCAATATACCACATTGATTGTAACCAAATGAAAACCACGTAAAATACTCAGAGTTAGCGTATATTTCATTTCATCCTTTCAATCTTTGCCTGTTTTTAAGGTTAGACATAAAACTGTAAATGCCAGTCTACATATGCTATAATAGGATGGTAGAATTCAGTTTCTTAGTGATATTATCTAAATCATCGTGATAAATAAGGGGATAATAGTAAACAGAATAGCAGTGTGTTTCTTGAAAGCTTCAAATTTTGTTAAACACTTTTGGTGTTAGATTCGAACATTAAGTAAAAGACTTTTTTCACATAGTGAAAAGCATACACTACTAGTAAAACATGGCTATTATCTGTCCATAGTTTCATTTTCAACGTTAATGCATTATGAATAATGGAGAAATTTATCAGATATAGAAAAGTAAATACTATTTCAGATTACTGCAGTACATTTTGTCAGTTGTGTAATATACTGAGATGAAAATGGGAATCTAGAAGGGGGTTCGACATGACGCGTCTTGAATTGAAAACATTTACACGTTGATCCTGAGCACGTTATATTCCTTTTTACGAAAGAACATCAAGACCGACTATAATGGAATCAATTAGAGTAGATGCAACTCTTCTACAACAGTTTGTTGGACACACTGTTCGTATAATTGCACAAGTTAAGCAAGTTACAGGAAACACTTTTGTTGCCGAGTCGAATGGAAATGTTCAATTTACTTCAGAAGCTGATACCACTGAACTAACACAAGGTCATTGGTACGAAATTGTTGGAATAGTTCAGAAGGATCTTGGTGTTACAGCTCTTCAATGGTTTGACTTTGGAGAAGATTTCAACTCCTCAGCTGCTACAAAATTAGTGGAGATTGTACACCGTCTTCCTGAATTGTACTATAGTACGGACTAAAATTATTTAATAATCTATAGCTTTCAAAACTCGACTATTTCATGTGATTAATTCCATGCCCTTTGAAAGATTTGATAAATTATACAGATAGGAAAAGTAGTAAAAAAGGTATAAAACAAAGTTAATGAGAAAAGCATATATGGAGTAGACAAAACTGTATCGGAAAGCCAATTAGTCAGCCCATCTCCTCTTCTTCAACTTTTCTTGTGGGTTTGCATTACCCATATTTGAATCGAGGCTAGCACTTTGTAATCTAACACTAGCTGGGTACCAACCAACCTCGCTAGGGAATGGTGCCGGTGTCGCAAAATTGATAAGAGAACTCATTGTATATGACCAACCAGGTGTGACTGTTGACAAGACATTTGGTGATGGATGTGCGCTGGTATAATAAGTAACTGCTGATGTCGGAAACCTTCTAGACCATGTTGATACGGTGATCGCAGATCCTGGTTGCATTTGCATTGGAGCAAATCTTGTTTTTCCAGTTTGTGCTGTATATGGGACTGTTGATAGAGTTGATATATCATCACCAGAATCTACATCATGCATTTCACCATATGGAGATGGACCAGAACCACTTGGAACAATTGTACCAGTCATGCCTTTCAAATAAATACGATTTGTATAACGAATGATATAGCCACCATTATCAAGTTCACAGAATACTTGAACATAGAAACTACCACTAGCAGCAACATCGGCATCAAATTGTGCAATAAAACCGTTTGTACTAATTTCACTTGCGTTGATTCTTTCCAATTGTTGTAAACCATGAATAGGATTGTTCGGACCTGTACATAACAAAAATGTATAAGAAACAACTCTTTTGAGTAATGGGTCGTTACCATCATCTTGCCATGAAATAGGAATTTCGATTTCACCTCCGTTAGCGTTGAAAGTTTCTCCCATTTCAGGACCTGTCAGAATAATCATCGCAAAGGCTTGATTCAAACTGAGTAAAAGCAAGAGACAGCGTAAAAATAGCGAATGTATTGATATCATCATCTTTAGTGAGTGTATGAATGGTAAAAGAGTTTTATCAGAAAGTGTTTTGCAGAATGAACTAAAGTTGCAGGGAACCTACTAAAAATACATCAGTGGGACTACAAAATAGATCAAAACTCACAAGTTCTGTAAAAAATGAGAGCCAGGATTGACGCGCTTAACGCATAGCTTTTAAAGTAAATACTACACATGCATGTATAACAGAACACTAGATTACAAGGCGGAAAATATTGTATTGTTTATCAAGTTTTTATATACACATCAAATATCCTTCAAACAGACACAGATTTCAGCTCTTGAATAAACTCACCAACTTTATCTCCCTTTCTCATCAATGATTCACCAATGAGGAATCCGTATACATTCTGACTGGTATAAGCTTTAATGTCTTCCACACTATTGATACCACTTAATGCTAGAAAAACTAAATCTTTCTTCTTCTGCTCGTCAATAGAAGCCAAAACATCTGTAGTAGTTCCCAAGTCAACATTGAAATTAGTCAAATTTCTATTGTTAACACCAATGACTTTGGAATCAACACGAAGTGCAATATCAAGTTCTTTGGCAGTATTAACTTCAACTAAAGGTTCAATATTCAAAGAGCGTGCATATTTCACTAATCTACCAAGTTCACTCTCCGTTAACATCTTCACGATCAGTAAAACAGTATCTGCGCCAGCCAATCTTGCCTCAAGAATTTGATATTCATTGAAAATAAACTCTTTTCTTAAAACTAAAGGTCTCTCATCATCACCAAACTTATCAACCACTTTACGAACTACCTTTAAATCATCAATGGAACCTTTAAACCAGTGTGGTTCTGTTAAGACAGAGATTGCAGCTACACCGGCTTTTGCATATCTTGAAGACTGGAGAGCAGCATTTGCATTTGGATCAATATCACCTTTCGATGGAGATGCACGCTTTATTTCACTAATAATGGCAATTTCCTTGTTTTCAGTAATTTTTGCTAATTTAGTATGAAAGTTTTGGATGCTTGGTGCTAATCCTAAAGAATAGTATGTTTCCAGGTCTTTGAAAGTGAATCCAGGTTTTGAAGATTGTGCGTCAACATCTTTGCGACGTTGGAGATAGATTTTGTCCAAAATTGAAGCACTGCTACTGTTCAATGTTATTGAGTTTTTGTTGCTTGTTGTAGTGGATGATGTCTTGTTAGAACTCCAATATCCACCGTCAAGACTCAAAATGTTGCTAATCATCAAATGTCCTTCTTCAGTTAGTATACTTTCTGGATGGAACTGAACACCTTCAATTGCATATTCTTTATGCCTAACACCCATAATAACTCCCTTATCTGTTTTTGCGGTAACTACTAAGCAATCTGGCAAAGTTGCAGGAGAACCTGCCAAAGAATGGTATCTTGTAACAGCAACACCTTGTGGAACATTTTTAAACATACCTGTATTGTCATGGGTTATTGTAGATGTTTTACCATGAACAATTTCACCTGCAAACTCCACAGAACCACCAAATACTTCAAAGATACACTGCTGTCCCATACAAACACCAACGATTGGTTTTTTACCTTTGAAATAATTAATAGCTTCCCTACAAATACCAGAGTCTGTTTTCGGATGTCCTGGACCTGGAGAAATAAATAAAATATCTGGGTTCATTTCTTCAATTTCAGGAATTGTGATTTTGTCATTTCTAATGACCGTTACTTGTGCACCAGCTTGACATAAGTATTCATACAAATTCCAAGTGAACGAATCGTAGTTATCGATCAATAAAACATGTTTTGGAGGTACTGTCATATTCGATAATAAAATTCCAATGTAAAATCGGTTTGGAAATGGCCTATCAATAAAAAAGTTTGGTATTCAAATGAAGTAATAGAATTCAATGAGTCAATATCTAGAATAACTGAAATTTTGTCATCCTACCGACGAATTCGAGCAGATCAGATCTCTAGGTCACGTGATGCCAAATTATAAAGTAAGTAGGACTACATCATGGGAAGTTATCACAGGTTTGGTTAAACACTTGACCAGATCCTTAGAAGTAAAAATCATGGATATTTATAACTGCATAAACTGCAGAAAATTTTATCTTTGCATGGTTAGCTTTGCTTGACTATATATTTGTGCTTTATCATACTTGAAAAAATTGCTTCGTTTCAAAGAATGGAAATCACATAAGGTTAGCGGCTTAATGGTAGAATACTTAGATTTTGCGATATAGTACTATACCAATTAAGACACTCACGTCTCTAATTGATCAACTCAAAGGTACTTTGTGAAGTGTTACTATGAATTGCCTTTTGGTAATCTTTATACCTTCAATTTACATAACTTGTATAAAAGTAGGCATCAGAGAGCATCCTCTTAAAGAAAAATTCCCGTTTCGGAGTAGCTGATGATAATAGCTTCAGGAAGATAATTCACTTTGTACACATTCGTGACAGTTTCTATATTCAGGTTGAAGCTAGATGTGCAACTATTTAAAGTTGTTTAGTTTACAGTAAGCGACGATCAAACCCTTCCATGGAACTATCAAATACTTTATCAAGACATTTGAAATTGAATCGGTTATCAGAAAATTTGATCCTTACATAAACATTCTCACCAACCTTTATAATCGTGTTGAAAAATTATGTACAGGTTCTTTTAGGGGTATGAACTTTTCAAAAGAAAGGCAGACCTAAAATAAAGAAAGAAAACAGCAGAACAATGAAGCGGTAAAGACTAAACTTAAATACTCAAAGTACTTGCATTAACAAAATATAATTAATTATCGATAACTATAATATTAATTCATCAAATTAACTAGATATAAAATTGAAATTAAATATCAAAAAACTATAGAATACTTATTCTGATTTTTCAGTGATTTCAGAAGAGGCTGTTTGACTATCTAAAACAGCAGGTTGATTATCAATACTTTTCAATGCAGATGCATCTTTGACACGATTACTTTTCTTTGGCACTCTCACGATGTAATAAAGGGCATACATGAAAATCAGATTGATCCCAATATAGCATATAAAAATACCCCAATCCCTCCAACGGTTGTTGTAATTGACCTTTAGTTGATCTAAATAAGCATTGGTTTCAGACATTGGACAGTAACCACACATACCATCTTTAGGATCAACTAGATAACCACCTTTCTCTTGTTGATATTGGGAAATATACTCAGCACATGTTTGTTGTTCAGGTGGTGGAAAGTAAACAATTTCATTATCTGAACATTTAGCAACATTATCACCAATACCGGCAGATAAAATCGATGAAACCCAATACGTGAATGGTGAGCAATAATACATAAAAGACCAAAATCCAGTTGGTTGTTTCAAAATACCGCAAAACTCCAATGACATAATGAATAATAAATATGCTAAATTAGCACCGTTGATTTCATGTTCAATACCAGCAATACAAGCTAAACCAAATGTTGAAGTATAGTTGAAGAAACCAACCATTAGTAACCAAACCAATGCACCCCTTTCAGCAGTTGTCTTAGTAGGTATGGCATTATTATAAAAACCTATTGGATAATACCACGTAAAGAATGTTACAGTAGCACAAAGCATGTTGAATGGTATTTCAGCAGTGATTTGAGCAGAAAGAAAGATCCACCATGTGAAAGTTTTGGATGGTTTTTCACGAACTTCATAAATAGATCTTTGTTCAATATAGAGAGGTAACATTTGATCAACCAAAGTATCGAGAATAATTGTTAGCATGAATACAGAAAGCATTTGATTTTGTAAACCTTGTATTGAGTTATCAGATTTGAAAAATGAAAATCCATTAAATATTGAGTTGATAACTGATAATAAGAGTTTGGACCACAAATATTTGGGTGTTCTCCAATCTTGTTGCATAACACGGAGAGATACCAATTTGTATTGAGTCCAATATGTTGATGCAAAGCTTCTATATGCATCAACACTTGTATCGACAGGTATTTTCAATAGTTCTGTTTCCATTCTGTTTAATTCTTCCTGAACTGCTTTCCTTTCTTCAGATTTCATCCAAACCTCATAGTAATCTTGATTAGCGTGAGATCCAGGAGCAGCACCAATAACTTCTAACATCCACTCTGCAGGATTAGCATCTTTTGGACAAGGATGAGCACCATGTGATTCAAAGTAGTTAATTAAAGTTTGGCAATTATCACCTAAATCACCAAAATAAACAGTACGGCCACCTTTTGCTAAAAACAACAATCTATCAAATTCTTTTAATAAAATAGCAGATGGTTGATGAATAGTACATAAAATAGCTTGACCATTATCAGCAAGTTTTCTCATCAATTGACATACAGACCAAGCAGTTTGTGAATCAAGACCAGAAGTAGGTTCATCCAAAAATAATAATAATTTAGGTTTAGCAGCTAATTCAACACCAATAGTTAATCTTTTACGTTGTTCAACATTTAAACCTTCACCAACAACACCAACGATTGCATCAGCATATTTTTCCATTTCTAAAATATTGATAATCTTTTCAACATAGTCATTTTTTTCCTCAATTGAAATATCTCTAGATTGTCTCAAATATGCAGAAAATCTCAAAGCTTCCCTAACAGTGGATGTAGCTAAATGTAGATCTTGTTGTTGTGCATAACCAGTAGATCTTTGAAACGAAACATCTCTTAATCTACCATTCACAAACATAGAACCTGAAATAACACCTGTAGTGACACGATTTGCTAACACATCCAATAATGTAGTTTTACCAGCACCAGAAGCACCCATAAGAGCAGTTAAAGTTCCAGGTTTAACCCAACCATCAACATGATTTAAAATACGTCTTGTTTCACTCTTGATTTGAACTTCATAACAAACATCTCTCCAATGGAAAATATCAGTACCAGCCGCAAGATTTTCAACTTGAGAAGCAGTATGATCCTCTTTATCGTGTTCATATAAACCAGCAGGTTTTTCACTTGAATCGCCACCCCCATTTTCAATATCAGTACCAGTTACTTGTCGTGACCTTTTCTCTTTCTTCATTTTCCGTAATGTTGACTGTTGAAATAAGATAATTTCACCTTTTTGCATAGCACCTTTGTTACATTCAACTAACAATAGATAAACACCTAGGAAGAAAATTGCAAACCCAACAATAATACCAAAGTTCCTCCACTCATGTGAGCTTTCATATTTGTAAGCTTCAAGCATGTAATCAGTACCATTCACATAGTTAAAACCAGGGACAGAGGCAACAACAGAACAAACACGATTAGCAGGATCAGCATCAGGATAATTTGGAATAAAACTAGAACATTCGAATTCTCTACCATCAAATTCATTTGTCATTAACGCTTCAAAAACATAAGCCATTGGATCAATATAGTTAATCCAACGAGCCCAACCGTGCATAGAAGGAGTTGGTAGAACGAATCCGGTATAAATAACCATGGCACTTAAAATGAGTGCAACAGGTGCCATACATTCAGCCAAAGTTTTATAACATGAACCAACGGAACGAAGCATATTAGAGGTAGCTAGAGTTGCCAAAAAATTCATCAACAAATAAAAGAAAAAACGACCTGGATTTCTTCTGAAATTAGCCATAAAGTAATAGATTAAATTGAAACAAATGCATACGATTATTTTAGAAGGTAATTCTGTAATCATTGAAGCAAAAGCTTCTGCCGATGGATGATAAAGAGCTAGTTTTTTATGTTTCTCAACAACAGGTCTAGCTTCAAATAAAGCCATAACTTCAAGCAAGGAACAAAAGGCATTGAAAAAGACTGCAAAGAACATAGCGGCAGAACGATGATAAAATGTAGCAGTATTGACAGGCAAATTATAAAACAATGAAGAGATGATCAAACCCATTATGATATTGGAAATGACAGAGAAAACCATAATTGAAGGGTCACCTCTAATTCTCCAATAATTTCTCAAACAAAGTATTTTAATTTGCATCCAATAAGAGACACAATAAGAAGATTTAGGTCTAGTATGATCCGATTGCATTGTTTTATGAGCTTCGTAAAAAGCATCACGAGTATTATTCTTTTCACAATCTATTAAATAATCATCAATATCTTCAATTAAGCGTTTGTACTGAGGAGAATTCTTCCAGTAAGTTTCAAATTCCTTTGGAGTTCTTGGTACTTTATTCTCCCAACCTTTCTTGGCAACTCTTTCAGCTGGAGATGTAATTGAAGTTAAGAAATCAGCAGTTGTTTGACGTTCAGGACATTCATAACCCATATCTTCAAAATATTTCTTTGCCTTTGAACCTGGACCAAAATATATTTGATAACCTTCATAAAGTAAGACAACATTATCAAACAAATCATAAGCATCTTGAGAACATTGATAAATTGCAATTAATGGAGTAGTATTTAAAAGTTGAGCTGAAGTTTTCAAAGCTCTGACGAACTCTAAAGCAGTAGCAGCATCTAAACCTCTTGTTGCATTATCCCAACATTCGATTTTAGCACCACTTAAAGAAGCTTCAGCAATAGATACTCTCTTTCTTTCACCACCAGAAACACCTCTAATAAATTCATTACCAACTTTAGTATTGATTGTATGTGATAAACCATAAGTTGCCATACAAACACGAGCCATATGATTAGCGTATTGTCTTCTAGTAACATCAGGGAATCTATTTTGAGGAGTTCTTGTCAAAGCGGCAAATTCTAAAGTTTCACCAACAGTTAGATTAGGGAAATGATTATCCATTTCAGCTGAGAAAATAACTTCACCTCTATAATGTTTTTTAATTTCACGTTGTGTTAAACCATTGTAAGAGATAATAGAATTTGGATCAACATCAAAACCATAAGTTTGAGCAGCAACAGTTTTCAAAAAAGTTGAACAACCTGCACCAGGTCTACCTAAAACAACGGTTAAATTACCTGGTTTAAGTAAAACGTCCATTGATTTTAAAATTTCAAAACATCTATTAGGATCATTTTTTCTAAAATTGTTTAAATAAAGATCTCTAGCAATTTTAAAGGGATAGTTGAAAAAATCAGATTGATAATCAGCATCTGAAGAAATACCTCTTGCAATTAAATTTTTAGTTGCAAAACCTAAAGAAACTGGTTTGTAATGTTCTGTATCGGAATAAATCAATTTTCTCAAATTTTTAACCCAAAATTTAGAATCGAACTGATCAGAATCAGGGTCCAACCTTGGATCAATACTAGCATCAACTGGATTAACACCAGGAACTTGAGACATTGATGTCAAAGTACGTAATAATTTGACTGAAGAATTGATTGATTTGTTATCGAGGTGAACATCATTTGCATTATCATCATTTAATTCATGATTTAATTCACTGGAATGAGTGAGTTGTCTTGCCAAGTCTCTGACTTCATCATCAACTCTGGAATCAAAACCCTGGTAAACTTCGCACTCATCGGACGATTGAGAAGATTTACCCACAGATATTGTGACCATTGCTTAATTGCTGATAGTAAGTAATGTTTGATTGAAAGGAAAGGGAAGAAGAGAAGGGAAAGAAAGAAAAAGAAAGTGAAAGAAAAGAAAACGACAGAGAACGCAACTTGCCGGAATTGTCACTAATTATCAAATAGACTCTGTATCTATCTATCTCTCTCTTTCGTTAAGGAATCGATCCGAGATCCAGTCCTCGGCACGGCACGGCGTAGTAAATTACGCTTCCGAGACAATGAGACGGAAAACGGGTTGCGCGACCCGTCGCGCGGGACGCGTCGCCACGATTTCTGGGAACAATTGAACTCCCCTCAAAAAAATGAACATTCACCTTCCGAGGTCACGAATATTAATATTAGTATTGATGCTTTTTTGTTTGCTTCCAGAATTGGAATTGCAATAGTCTTCTCTCGACTGTGGTCCAGTAATCCAGGGTATAAATGATATTCCAGGACCCTGACATTACGGCTCGAGTCACTGTGGTTCAGTTTGGGCCATCAGGCATTGCCACGATCACGCCGCTCGCTCGCTGTCACGAGTGGTTTGTCCATGCACCGCAGAGTATATGATACGCAGCTACTGTAAACCGATCTTCTAAAGACAACGTAGCACTTTCCACATTTTCTTGGCAGTCATTTCGTCGGGTGTGGCAAGGTTTCAGGGCGTGAGGCTGGTGCCATGCCTGGACGTGAGTTGGACGCGGGGTTGGTGAGGATGGTGGACAAACACACATGCACATGCACATGCACATGCACATGCACATGCAATGCATGTACTCCTTCGCATAGCAGTCATTCGAGTCCCCGTGCTAACAGATCAATGTCTTCCAGGTACAGAGTGGAATACCATTTGAAAGAGCACCGGAGGGATGAGTTCATACAGTGGATCAAGGCGCTACTGGCAACCCCATTTGTCCTATATGCTGAAAACCCAAAGGTAAGCTTGACGATCTCTTGTGGTCAAGAAGAACGAGTGAATAGAGACGCTGCGGAAAGATACGCTGATATCTTTCAGGACTTGGAAACTTTAGTGTTAGAACATCTTGATATGTGTGTTGCTGGACAACCAAGCATGTCGAGACTATCCCAATTGGTACCAAGTATTGGCACTTTCTTCACACCTCTCCCACTCAAAAGGGCGTTCCATATTCAAGATAAAATTAGAGGCATAAGTAAAAGAAGATTGGTTGCTCCAAGTTTCAATGATATCAGAATCATTCTGAATACAGCACAGGCGTATCAATTGGCTGCACCTTGTTGTAACAATGATACTCTCAGACTTATTACATTTGACGGTGATATCACTCTATATGATGATGGTAAAAACTTGGAATTGGATTCCAATTTGTTACCGTATATGATAGAAATTTTGAAAAGTAATATTTACATTGGAATTGTTACAGCAGCTGGATATCCAACTGCTGAAAAGTACGAAGAAAGATTATACGGACTGGTTTCAAAAGTGAAATCTTCTTCTGAGTTAACTGATGAACAAAAGGAACATTTATTAGTTATGGGTGGTGAAGCTAATTATCTGTTTCAATACAAAACAGAAATAAATGGATTTAAAGTACAAGATCCAAATACTTGGATTTTAAATAATATGAAGAATTGGGAAATTTCGGACATTGAAGCAGTTTTAGAATTTGGTGAACAAAACTTGAAAGATTTGATTGAAAAGTTAGACATGCCTGCAATAATTATTAAGAAACAACGTGCAGTTGGACTGATTGCTAAACCGGGTGCTACTTTAAATAGGGAACAACTTGAAGAGTGTGTTTTGAGAGTTGATCATGCCATGCGCATATTCCCACCAGCTTCTAAAATCAAGTGGTGTGCATTTAATGGCGGTGCTGATGTTTGGATCGATATCGGTGATAAATCTCTTGGTGTCCAAATCCTACAAAAGTTTATAAAGAATCAGACAGGTATGCACATCGAACCGAAACATACACTTCACGTTGGTGATCAATTCGCATCAGTAGGATCAAATGATTACGCTAGTAGAACAGCAGCAACAACTGCCTGGATAGCTAGTCCTTATGAGACTGAAATGCTTTTGAAAGAAATTGTAACCTATTTACAGCCTTCTTGTACTTTGGATTTGTAGAGACTTAATATCAGTGACTGACTCTTGTTCCCCGGACAGACAGATCTTCGGAGATCTGAACCGAGCCGAATTCTTTATCAGATTAAATTTTAGCGCACTATCTCTTTTTTTTTATTTTGACACAATTTTATCAAATTGAAATGCCATGGCCAGTTCATTTCACATAGGACTTGCATTACTTTGCTATTAAATTTACATTGCTTGAAAGAAGATATGATTGGAATCGGTATAAAATTGATCTCAGTAGCAACAATTATCTTCCCACTTTATAATACAATTGACCTTTTGGTGTCACTTCAAACATCATTCTCTAAAAGTGCTATAGCAACATTGACAGAAACAGTACCACTTGTACATAAAGATGCAGAAAAGATCCAAGAAACTATAGCTTATTGGATCTTGTTATCCTTGTGGTTATATACAATTCAATGTCAACCATTCACCACATTAATTCAAATATTACCATTTGCCTCTTTACTTGTCATATACGTTCAAGCTTGGTTGGCTTTCCCAGTGGTCCCGTCACATAAATTGAATAGAAAGGTAACAGGGTCGTTCATAATTTATGATTATTATTTTTCCAACAATATGAAAAATTTGAAAGAACTTCAGTTTTATTACAAATCAATGCTGGGATCACTCGGGATGTACATTTGTCATGGAATTTCTAAATTCCCAGCCTTAAAGCAAGGTATTTATCTGCTTAAAATTGATTTAAAATCTTATGAAACATTTTTTGCAGCAATGGTATATGGTCGTCATGAAAATACTACTCCTGAAGTACCAGCATATGGCACCATGAATAATTGGACTAGATTGTGGGGTATAATCCCTGACTGGAATCCACAAGATGTTCAAAATATTGGTATCGTGAAAACCATCGCAGAAGCTCTAATTGCACCTTGGAATTCTAGTCTCCATTTTCCACAATCTTCAACCACTGATTTAAAGGGGAAAACTCCATCACCAACGGGGAGTTTTGATGATTTTGCGTTTGTTAACGAAAAGGAATTAAATGAAGCTGTAAGTAGCACATTAAATGTACCTAAAAGAAGAGTAGTGAGTGAAAAAGTACGTCCCTCATCCCGTCAAACCTCATCATCCAACTTATCAACCCTAGATGTTAATAACGATCATGATGATAATGAAAATTCAAGCCTTCTTGGTACCACCAAAAAGAAAAACTCACGATCAATTTCATCATCTTCAAGTTGGTTCAGATCTAAATAAACAGTTTAGCACTTTAACATTTTTCATTTTCCTTCTTTTATTAATGGGTTCTTTAACAATATACTAATATTGGTCTATTTACAAAATACGTACATACAAAAGCGTTCATAGTTTAACATGTGAAGTAATAAATTTTTCTGCATTTAGTCTCTTCTGTGCAATGATATCCTTATCCTTAATATTCTTCATTTGTCTTCTAACAAGTTTAGAAACAAAATTCATTGGCCTTGGTTGTGGATCAATTATACCCCCAAATGCCTCACTTGGTTTCTCCGCATCAGAATTGATAGCATTGGCCTTTTCTTCTCTATATCTATTCAATTCTTTTGTTAACTCCTTTTCTTGGATAAACTCTTCCGTTTCTGCAGGCCAGACAAATGGATCAACTAAATCAACTGTCATTTTCTTACTTTGTGGTGATCTATATCTTGATCCGTAAGGAGCTGGCATACTTCTAATAAATTTTGCTGGTGTTAAAGTAGATGTAACATTAAGAACTCTCAAACCATAAATATGATAAAGGTAATCTCTCAAGTCTAACTTATTAAATGACTTCGGTACTCTGAATTTTGCTTGGTATGGGGTATGCTTTGCATTTGGTCTGAGGAGTTTCACTTGTGCAAAAGGGAAATAAATTGGCTTGGAACCAGGAATAAAGTTTGGTTCATCATTTGCAAGTGCCTGACGTACAAGTTCAACTATTCTTTTCGATCTTAACGCTCTGTCCTTATGAGATGGTTTTGGTGTTGGCTTTGGAGAAAATGGTTTCCTGTATCCCATAATAATTGTACGAACGGAACCAAAGAGAACATTGGTTGGACGCACTAAAGAATCACGTACAGATGCAGCTGACAGTAGCATGTTGTTATCAAATGAGATGAAATTGCAACTCTGTGGTAAACCTCTTCCTCCGTCACTGGTATAACGATTATTGTATGTAAGAGAACGCCCAAGTGAAAAATCTTGGAAATCTGTCTGGGGGGAGACGACCGGGTAAATTTTGTAATGCAGCGCTTTGAAATTTTGCGGATGTTTTCAGCGGTGGCGACAGAGACATTTATCAAGACTAAAACTGGATATATACAAGCGTAATCACGGTTGGTTATTCATTGTTTCCAGACTCTAGACACCCAGACAGTCATATAATGTCATACGACGAGTCTGCATATAGTTTTGCTGAAGACAACCTCATCACCACCGAGGATTGTTGGACCGTCATCACATCATTCTTTGAAACTAAAGGTTTAGTCTCACAACAATTGGATTCATTTGAAGAATTCATTGAAACTTCTATTCAAGAATTAGTTCTAGAGGATAGAAAGTTAATCTTAGATCAACCGGCACAACATATATCTGAAGATGATGATATCAGTAGAAGATATGAAATCACATTTGGTGATATTTTCCTTTCTAAACCATCTCAAACAGAAGCAGATGGTACTACTTCTACTTTACTACCACAAGAGGCTAGATTGAGAAACTTAACATATTCAGCTCCACTTTATGTCGAAATGAAGAAAATGGTTAAGGAAAGTATAGACGATGAAAATAGTAATCAATCTAGTTCGCAAATTGTTTGGTATAAAGAAGGAGATATTCAAAAGTTTAGATCTGGTTTAATCAATGATTTGGAACCTATACCAAATGATTTTAATGAAGATGAGGATGAAATTATTGAAGAAAAACATAATACCAAGATTCATGCTAGTGGTGCAGAAACGCAGACAATTTTTATTGGTAAAGTTCCAATCATGTTAAAATCTAAATTTTGTACATTATATGGTCTTAATGAAGAAGAACTTTATCAAATTAGAGAATGTCCATTTGATATGGGTGGTTACTTTATCATTAATGGTTCAGAAAAAGTTTTAATTGCTCAAGAGAGATCATCTGCAAATATTGTTCAAGTTTTCAAAAAATCTGGTGTTTCCCCAATTTCTCATGTTGCTGAAATCAGATCTGCTTTAGAAAAAGGTTCCAGGTTGATTTCCTCCATTCAAGTGAAATTAGCAAGTGGTGGTGCTTCTTCTTTCAAAGCTGGAGGTGTTGGTCGTTCAATTAAAACTACATTACCATATATTAAATCAGATGTCCCAATTGTTATTGTTTTCAGAGCTTTGGGTGTCATTGAAGACGGTGATATTCTACAACATATTTGTTATGATGAAAATGATTGGCAAATGTTGGAGATGTTAAAGCCATGTATCGAAGAAGGTTTCTTAATTCAATCACAAGAAGTTGCACTTGATTATATTGGTAGAAGAGGTAATGCCGTTGGTATTAAAAGAGAAAGAAGAATTCAGTTTGCAAAGGATATTTTACAAAGAGAATTTTTACCTCATATTTCTCAAGATGGAGGACATGAAACTAACAAGGCGTATTTCTTAGGTTACATTATAAATAGACTATTACTTTGTGCATTAGAAAGAAAGGAACAAGATGATAGAGATCATTTTGGTAAAAAGAGATTAGACTTAGCAGGACCATTGTTGGCAAACTTATTTAGAATGCTTTTCAGGAAACTTTCTCGAGATGTTTACAGATATATGCAAAGATGTATTGAACATGGTGAAGATTTCAATATTGTTTCAGCAGTTAAGTCTACTACTATTACATCGGGTTTGAAATATTCTTTAGCAACTGGTAATTGGGGTGAACAGAAAAAGGCAATGAGTTCCAAAGCTGGTGTTTCTCAAGTTTTGAACAGATATACATATTCTTCAACTTTATCACATTTGAGAAGAACCAATACTCCAATTGGTAGAGATGGTAAATTAGCTAAACCAAGACAATTACATAATACACATTGGGGTCTTGTATGTCCTGCTGAAACTCCTGAAGGTCAAGCATGTGGTTTGGTTAAGAACTTATCATTGATGTCATGTATTTCTGTTGGTACAGCTTCTGAACCAATTACTTATTTGCTTGAAGAATGGGGTTTGGAACCAATTTTAGATTATGATCCACAAGAACATAGATTATCTACAAGAGTTTTCCTTAATGGTGATTGGGTTGGTACACATAGAGATCCAGGTATGTTGGTTGATACAATGAGACAATTGAGAAGAAGTGGTACTATTTCAGCAGAAGTTTCTTTAATTAGAGATATTAGAGAAAGAGAATTTAAGATTTTCACTGATGCTGGTAGAGTTTATAGACCATTGTTTATTGTTGATGATGATCCAGATTCACCAACTAAGGGAGGTTTGAAATTAACAAAGGAACATTGTAGAAAGATTCTTGATAGAGAAATTGAGGAGATACCACAAGATGATGGATATGATGAGAATGGTGAAGCATTAGAACCAATACAAAGAATTTATGGTTGGGATTCATTGTTGAGTGAAGGTGTTGTTGAATATTTAGATGCAGAGGAGGAAGAAACAGTTTTGATTGCTATGTCATCAGAAGATTTATCAATTAATGATGATGAAGAACATGAAGAAAATGAGAATGAAAATACCGATTTTGCTAAGAGAATTAAAAACCATATCAAAGCACATTCATTTACGCATTGTGAAATTCATCCATCTATGATTTTAGGTGTTGCAGCATCTATTATTCCATTCCCTGATCATAATCAATCTCCAAGAAATACGTATCAATCTGCTATGGGTAAGCAAGCTATGGGGGTGTTTTTAACCAATTATAATGTTAGAATGGATACAATGGCTAATATTTTATATTATCCACAAAAGCCACTAGCGAAAACACAATCTATGGAATTTTTGAAATTTAGAGAATTACCTGCTGGTCAAAATGCTATTGTTGCAATTGCATGTTATTCAGGTTATAATCAAGAAGATTCTATGATTATGAATCAATCATCAATCGATAGAGGATTATTTAGATCTTTATTTTTCAGAAGTTATATGGATCAAGAAAGAAGAAATGGTATTTCTGTTGTTGAAGAATTTGAGAAACCAATGAGATCTAATACGTTAGGTTTTAAAGCTGGTACTTATGAAAAATTAGATGATGATGGATTAATTTCTCCAGGTATTAGAGTTTCTGGTGATGATATTATTATTGGTAAGACTGTTCCAATTCCACCTGATACTGAAGAATTAGGTCAAAGAACAAAATATCATACAAAGAGAGATGCATCTACACCATTAAGGTCAACAGAAAGTGGAATTGTTGATCAAGTTTTATTAACTACTAATGCAGAAGGTTTAAAATTTGTTAAAGTTAGAATGAGAACTACTAAAGTTCCACAAATTGGTGATAAATTTGCATCTAGGCATGGACAAAAGGGTACAATTGGTATAACATATAGAAATGAAGATATGCCATTTACGAGTGAAGGTATTGTTCCTGATTTAATTATTAATCCACATGCAATTCCATCACGTATGACTGTTGCACATTTAATTGAATGTTTATTATCTAAAGTTGCATCATTGAGAGGTTATGAAGGTGATGCTACACCATTTACTGATTTAACAGTTGATGCAGTTTCTAAACTTTTAAGAGAAAATGGGTATCAATCTAGAGGTTTTGAAGTTATGTACAATGGACATACGGGTAAGAAATTAATGGCACAAGTTTTCTTTGGACCAACATATTATCAAAGATTAAGACATATGGTTGATGATAAGATTCATGCAAGAGCTAGAGGACCGTATCAAAATTTAACTAGACAACCAATGGAAGGTAGAGCTAGAGATGGTGGTTTAAGATTTGGTGAGATGGAGAGAGATTGTATGATTGCGCATGGTGCAGCTGGGTTCCTTAAGGAAAGATTAATGGATTCATCAGATGCATTTAGAGTTCACGTTTGTGGTATTTGTGGATTAATGAGTGTTATTGCCAATTTAAAGAAGGGACAATTTGAATGTAAAAGTTGTAAGAATAAGACCAACATTTATCAAATTCATATTCCATATGCTGCGAAATTGTTATTCCAAGAATTAATGGCAATGAACATTACGCCAAGACTATATACTCAAAAGAGTAGTTATACCGTTCGTTAATGAAATGGTTTGAAAAAAAAAATGAATAAAAAAAAATGAATTTAATTCGTTTTAAAGTATGTAATATATACAAGAAATTTTGTAAAAGTATAAAAAATGGACCAAAAAAATAAAGAATAGAAACAAAGCATCTCCAATTTATAAATTCTTTTGTTTCATTAATTCATTGAATTCATTTAATTGTTTTTCCCTAATTATTGATTCCTTTGCAGCTTTTTCAACTTGTGGATGTTGATCAGCCCAAGCAATTATATTTGAAGCATAAGGATGATTTGAACCATCAAATACTTTAAGTCTTTCAAGTCTTTGCTTTCTGTATCTATTCTTTGGTAACATTCTACTAACTGCTCTTCTTAAAACTTCACCATATCCATAATCTTTAATAATTTTCTCCATTGGAGTTGCTTCACCTGAACCAGGTCTAGTTGTATGAGACCAATAAGTTTTATCTGTTAATTTTTTACCTGTAACTTTTAAATATTGACAATTTGATACAACAACATAATCACCTGCATCTTCAGTTTCATGAGTAATTGGTTTATGTTTACCAATTAATGCGATTGCAATTTGA
Organism: Pichia pseudocactophila; assembly: GCA_039700735.1. Taxonomy (NCBI): domain Eukaryota; kingdom Fungi; phylum Ascomycota; class Pichiomycetes; order Pichiales; family Pichiaceae; genus Pichia; species Pichia pseudocactophila. Next base: position 72,396 of record JBBJZV010000150.1, read on the forward strand.
GAAGCTAATCTACCTAATGTACGTTTTTCGTTGGATAAATCAACGTGATGCCAAGTACGTACCAGTCCTAATCCTGCTTTTCCTACTTGATTCGACATGATTTGAAATGTGATTTGATATGTAGTACTATGTGGGAAATGATATTGAGTGATGAAAATGTGTGAATTTGTGTCGGTGGAGAAGCTTGAGATTTGGAAAAAATGCAGTTTTCCTTTTTTGGTCGCGCCTTTCGTCGATTTGCATGTCTCAGTACAAGTCGACCACCAGTGTTTGGTGAGTTCAGTTAATTGTCCTGTGGAGAGGTGGTAAGACGGTAGTGCAAAGGTACAGGAAATACGAAGATAAAAAAATAAATTGGGAACAAACTATTAGGAGAAAGAAAGAATGTTTTTCGTTAAAGATTTATCGTTGACTTTGACACTTCATCCATCATATTTTGGTGGTGCAATGAAGGATTATTTACGACAGAAATTATTAACAGATGTTGAAGGTACATGTACGGGACAATTTGGGTATATTATCTGTGTACTTGATAGTGCAAATATTGATGTTGGTAAGGGTAAAGTTGTTCCAGGTAATATTGGATATGCCGAATTTGAAGTTAAATATAAAGCAGTTGTATGGAAACCATTTAAGGGTGAAGTTGTTGATGGTATTGTTTCATCAGTTAATAGTATGGGATTTTTCGCTGATGTTGGGCCATTATCAGTTTTCGTTTCAAAACATTTAATACCATCAGATATGAAATATAATCCAAGTCATACACCACCAGCTTATATTGGTGAAGATCAAGTTGTTATGAAATCTTCGAAAGTTAGAATTAAGATTATTGGTACTCGATCTGACGTCAATTCGATTTCTGCCATTGGTTCAATCAAGGAAGATTATCTTGGACCATTATAAACGAGTGTAATAATTAGATATATATATAGAGATGAAATTCTACTTTGTAATGTACTTTGATTAATGTTGGAAAATGAGGAAATGAGAAAATGAGAAAATAGGGGGAAATCGTCCTAAATTAAGATTTCGCTGGAGTTAACCCCTTCTTTGATCTAACTTTAGTACACACTCCTTTCAAGCCAATGTCAGCGGCACAGTATAATCGATCACTAACAACAATTAAAACAGAGCTTGAATTTTTACTAGATTCAGAAGTTATTACTAAATCCTTATTTGATCATATTAATGAATGTTTACCTGATAAATATGTCAAAGGTATGACACCTGTTGATTATGATAACAACGACAAACCACCATCATATCAAGCGCCAACAATACCACCAACTGTATCACGTAAATTAGCACCACCAACAGTAGTTTACCTTGATTTTGTTGAAGCGATTTATGATTTCCAACCACAACAACCTGAAGATTTACAACTTTTCACTGGTGATAAGATTAAAGTTACTGAGAAAACATCAGATGCTTGGTGGAAAGGTGAATGTAATGGACGTAGTGGAGTTTTCCCATCTAATTATGTTAGAAGTATTAGTGACAGTAATGGTAGTTCAAGAAATTCACCAGCGCCAACACCAACGCCAACACCTAGTTATTATCAGCCACCACAGGGATATTATCAACCACCACCAATGCAAATGTATGCGCCATCACAGCCACCACAACCTGTTGTTGTACAAAGTGGGCCAATGCAACAACAAAGTTCAACGGCTGGATCAACAATGAGGAATATTGGATCAAAACTTGGTGATGCTGCACTTTTCGGTGCTGGAGCAACTATTGGTAGTGATATTGTTAATTCAATTTTTTAAACAATATAGTATATAGTATAGTATAATATATATTTTTAAATATAAATTTTAAGTAAAATATAAAAGAAGAGAAGAGGGGGAGGGGAAGGGGTGGTGATGAAAGATTAGAAGGAAGTTGGTGAACAATCAATATATTCTACCAGGTCTTTTCTTATTTGAAGCAATTGGTTGATATTTTTTCTTTTCAGCTGGTTTTAAGATTTGGAAAGAGCATAGTAAAGATTCATCAACAGACATCATTGCACCAGCATTATCGAATTCACCACAATAATTTGGAGCTGAAAAGATTGTAACTAATTGACGTTTACTGAAGAATTCATAACCATCTTCAACGACTTGATGAGCTCTACAAATTAAATCCATATCATGCTTTTGTAAAAATCTTGAAACGACATCAGGTCCGAAAGTGAAAGAGACACCTCTATCATTTTCACTCCAACCCATTATATCTTTATCAGGATCTGACCATAATAAATCACATAATAAACCAACATCAGGTATATCAGTTGGTCTCATAATTCTCCTAATTTGTTCCATTGTATTTAAATCTGGTGATAAACCACCATGCATTGTAAAGATTTTTTCATCAATAATTGCAGCAATTGGTAAACAATTAAAACAATCTGTAAAAGTTTTCCATAATTTGATATTATAACGCCTTTTACATTCATCATAAAATCCATAAATTCTATTAATTGAAGCACATTCATGATTACCTCTTAAAATGAAGAAATTTTCTGGATATTTAATTTTATAAGCTAATAATAAGCAAATTGTTTCCAAAGATTGTTTACCTCTATCGACATAATCACCAAGGAATAAATAATTTGCCTCTGGGGGGAAAGCACCATATTCGAAAAGTCTTAAAAGGTCATAATATTGGCCATGGATATCACCACAAATTTTAATTGGAGCTTCAAGTTCTAAAAGTATTGGTTGTTGAATGAAGATTTCTCTTGCCTTTGTACATAGAAATTTGATTTCATTTTCTTGTAATTGGACTTGTTTACCAGGTCTTGAACCTCTAACATCTAATAATCTATCAATTATTGAGTCAACATCAGCTTCTTGAATTTCAGTTGTCATATTTATTTATTTATTTATACTGAAGAAAAAAAAAATTTTTTTTTAAAAAAGAATTAATTAATCTTTCAAAGTAGTAGCAGTATGCAGATGTATTTATGTATTTAAGTATGTAAATATGTGTGTGTGTGAAGGTAAAAGAAAATGAAGAGTTTTCAGATGTGAGGAGGAGAAGAGGGAAAAAGTGATAAGTCTGAGTAAATAGTCTAGTTGGGTTAGATTAGAGATTAGTCTATGTTTTTGATGTGGTGTATGTGTTTGTGGTGGGGAGTATGTAAGAAGATGCAATTGGATAATCTAGAAATGTATTGATTTGACAATGGCAAAAATTAGAGCGGTAATATAAGATGACAGAGAGGTGGGGGGGAAAGAGGCAGAAGAAGAAATTGCGGTAAAGATGAGGGAAAGACTAGTGAAAATCAGCAACCTCAGTCGGGGTAAAGTTGTTGAAGGGTATGTATATGTATGTATATACCTAGTGTAGGGTAGTGGTATTGAGCGGGAAGGTAGAGCAAGTGTGTGATGAAGGAGTGGGATGCGGGAGAGGGTCTGTGCAAGCGATAGACGTTCGAGCGTGTCGAGTTGTGAAAGAGACTGTGAGACTGTGAGACTGTGAGAGTGAGAGTAGGGATCACGTGACCCCGCTGGAGAGGTTACCCGGTCTCTCCAGTCCTCTCTTTGGGGGCGTTTCCCGATTGGGGGTTTTCCCCCGCATTTTCGCATTTCCGCGTTTTTTCGCGTTTTTTTCCCGCCTCGACAGGCGTCGATCGACGATCGTCCCGGGATCTACATTTTTCAGCTTCCCAAAGACTTTTCACAAACGGTGCAAAGAGGAAACAGAGAGAGAGACAGACACTACTCATTGCACAACCTCTGTTCAGCACATACGCAATGTATTCGATAGTCTCTTCCCCCTCAGTGAGACTGGCCTTACGCTCCTCCTGCCTGAGGTCTTTTTCAACGGCAAATCTTAACGATTCAAACCATCCCTCTTCTTCCCCTTCTCAACAATCCATACTCACTGATAAAATTCAACTGCCTGATGTGGAAAGATTGAACTCTTTCAAGGAGAGACAATTGGGTATTCCTGGATTGATTTCAAATCACACACTTAATGATCTTTGGTTTCATCAATTATCTACAAAATTAACCGATTTTAAAGATTACATCTCACAATCTTCTCATAACGATTATTCAGATTGTTTCACTCAAAATAATGAAATCTCTTCAACTGAAATCTCAAATAAAGTTATCAATCAATATAAAAATTTATTAGAAAAAATGTCAAAAAAATTCGATGATAACGATTCACCTTTGTTCGATTTAACTGCTTCAATTTATAATTTATTTTATTTCTTTTCTTCAATCAAGGCTTCAAATTCAAATAAAATAGAAAAATTGTCTCCAAATAGTTTATTAACTTTCACTCCAAATTTTACTAATCAACCTTTAGACTCAAATTTTATTCATCTGATTAATAAATCTTTCGGTTCTGTTGAAGAATTCTTAACTTTATTCAACGATTCTGCAAATTCAATAAAGGGTAATGGTTATACTTATCTTGTCTATAAACATATAGAAAATTCAAAAGTTTTCTCTAAATTAGGTCACCTTTCAATACTTAATACCTACAATAATGGTATACCACATACTTTCACTTCAAAGAGAATATCAAATGGTAAAGAATTCGAGAAAAAGAAAAATCAAATTAATTCAATTAATAATAATACTAATAATTTAATACCTTCAATGGATGATGCTGAAGCTATGAATAATTTAGATTTTACTTTTATACCTCTTGTTTCAATAGGTTCAAATCCTTCCTTCTATTTGAGAGATTATGGTGTTTATGGTAAAAAACTTTACATTAATAATGCAATTAATTCAATAGATTGGGATGTGGTTGTTGCTAGAATACCTTCTAAATAAGTGTTTAATCATTTAATATACTTGTAAATATAATATATATATATTTATATATATATACACATACAATCTTTCATCGTATGCACTATGGTGTGTGCATGCATGCATAAAGTATTGCACATTTTTCAACTTTCAATAATTTTTTTTTTTTCTCCATCTCATACACATCATTTACAGCAAATATCATTTACAACAAACCAAATACATAATGAAGAACCTAAAAATACTAAATAGGTCAAAAATCTCTCCAGATTCTTTTACCTATCCAGATTTACCTCTTTTGGATACTTGTTTTGACTTGATTTCAGATTCTTTAACTATTGTACTTGGTTCACATGATTCAAATTTAATTGAAATTCAACAATTTGATAAATCTGGTAATACTAAATTACTTGCTTCAATTCCATTTAATAATAATGATAAAATTTTATCATTTTCACATTTTGAAGATTCAAATCAATTGATACTCATATTACAAAATGGTGATATAATTTTAGCTACTTATGATCCAATTGATTTAAATATTGATCAAACTTTAATTGAAATAGTAGGTACTATTGATAATGGTATTAAATCCGCTAAATGGTCTTATGATGAAGAAATCTTATCATTGGTTACAAATGATCATAATTTACTACTCTTCTCAAGAAATTTAGATTTAATATTAGAGAAAAAAATCGATTCTTCAGATCTAAAAATTAATAATCAAGTCTCTTTAGGTTGGGGTAAGGAAGAAACTCAATTTAAGGGTAAAGGTGCAAAACAAATTGAAAGACAAAGAAAATTATTGAAAAATGCTGGTTTAAATATAGATTCTGATAATGCAATACTTTGTGATCCAACAATTAAAGAAATTCAAAATGGTAAAATTTCCGATTTTGAATCCTTTAATTATGAAATTTCTTGGAGAGGTGATTGTCAATTTTTCTCAATTTCTTGTATTGAAGAAATTAATAATAATACTAGAAGAGTTATCAGAGTTTATTCAAGAGATGGTGATTTAATTTCAGTTTCAGAACCTGTTGATGGTCAAGAACATACACTTTCTTGGAAACCTCAAGGTTCATTAATTGCTTCAACACAAAGAAGATTCGAACCTGAAATTAATGATAATGTCTTAGATGTTATCTTTTTCGAAAAAAATGGTTTAAGACATGGTGAATTCGATTCAAGAATTGATGCTAATTTGGGTAATATTATTAAAATTGATTGGTCTTCAAATTCAGAAATCTTATTATTACAATTAGAAAATTCAATTCAATTGTGGTATACTAAAAATTATCATTGGTATTTAAAGCAAGAAATTAAAACTTTCCAAAATGAAAAAATTACATTCACAAAATTTCATCCTGAAAAACCATTTAAATTAATTATTGGTACTTCACATTTCCTTGAAATTATAGATCTTTCATACGAAATTACATCTGGTTCATTATTAAAACCTAATGATTTTGGTGTTAATTTGGTTATCGATGGTAATTCATGTATGATTACACCTTTTGCAAAGGCTAATGTACCACCTCCAATCTCTTATAGAGATATAATTGTTGATGAACCAATAAATAACGTTACAATTTCTAATAATAATTTAAATATTGTCATACTCACAAATAATTCAGTCTATTTGTTCACTAAAAATGATAATGAATCATGGGACTACAAACAAATTTCAAAATTTAATTTGGAGTCGGATATTTATGCTAGACAAGTTAAAATTGTTGAAAATAATACAGTTTATGTTTTATTTGATGATATTGAAAATAACGTATCAAAATTACTACAACTTGAAATAATAACAGATTCAGATCTAGAATTTGTTGATTTGATTGAAATACCTTACATGAAATGTATTACTTTATCTGCTGACATGAATAACAACTATCTAACATTTGAAACAATCGATGGCTCAATTAATTCACTCATGTCCAGTGATTTCAAAAATATTGGTAAATTCCCTCAAATTTGTCATCAATTTATCACTTATGAAACAAACATTGATGAGGAAACAATATTTAGTAATATCGGTTTGATGAGTTCTGGTAAATTATACATTAACTCGAAATTGATTTCACAAGGTGTTACATCTATGTTAGTTACTGATTCTTATTTACTTTATACAACTGCTCAACATCAATTGAAATTTCTTCATCTAATTAACAATCCAACATTACATAATGAAAATATTGAATACATTGAAGAAAATATTAACGGTGATAATATCAGTAACAATCATGATGAAAGAGTAAGATCTATCGAAAGAGGTTCTATATTGATAAATTCTATACCTTCCAAATCCTCAGTTATATTACAAGCACAAAGAGGTAATTTAGAAACTATTTATCCTAGAATTATGGTTCTTAATGATATTCGTCAACATATCAAACAATTAGATTATAAAAATGCATTCTTGACTTGTAGGGTTCATAGAATTCAACAGGATATTTTACATGATTATGATCCTGATTTATTTTTCAATAATATCGAGCATTTTATTAATCAATTAGAAAAAGTGGAATATCTTGATCTTTTTCTTTCATGTCTATTAGAAGAAAATGTTTGTCAAACAAAATATAAAGAAACTATTGTTTCAAATGACGAATCTAAAAATATCACTGATGAAATCACACAATCTTTTAAAGATTTGAGAATTGTTCAAAGAGAGAAAGGTATTGAAAAAGTTAGGAAAATTTGTGATGCAATTTTAAATGTACTTATCAATAATAAATCATACAAGGATAAATATCTGCAATCCATTATCACCGCTTATGCTTCACAGAAACCTCCTAGAACTGAAGAAGCATTGAAATTAATTGCAACTTTTGATAAAGATTCAGAAATAGAGAAATCTATTCAACATCTCTGTTTTCTTTTGGATGTTAATAAGCTTTATAATGAAGCCTTGGGTATTTACAACATTCCATTGGCATTGGTTGTTGCTCAACAAAGTACAAAGGATCCTAAAGAATATTTGCCATTCTTGCAAAGTTTATACGAAGAAACTGAGTTAAGAAGAAGATTTATGGTTGATGTTTATTTGAAAAACTATTCAAAAGCATTGAATTCATTAGTTCAAATACCTATTACAGAAAAGGAAGATATAAATGATGAAATTATTGATTTCATTATTGAACATGAACTTTATAAAGATGCTCTTGGATTATACAAAAATGATGATGAAAAGTTTAGCAATATCTTAAGCTACTACGCACAATATCTTAGTAAAAATCAACAATACACACAAAGTGCTGTTGCTTATGAGAAACTCGACGATTTCTCAAATGCTCTAGAAAATTATATTATGGCAAAGAAATGGAGAGAAGCTATCAGTATTGCATTACAACCTGCTTACTTGGATAAATTAGAGGATACTTGTACCAGATTGATTGAAAGTCTGAATTCTGTACATGATTACAAATCCTCAGCATATATCGCTTTCAAATATTTGAAAAATATTAGACAGGCACTTGAATTATATGGTAAAGAATATGAATATTCTGCTGCTATTCAATTGTGTCATGAGGAAGGTAAACTTGAGTTAATTAAAGAAGTTGTCGATCCTTCAATCTTGGAAGGATTTGGTTCTATAGCTGAATTACTTGCTGATTGTAAAGGTCAAATTGAATCACAATTAAGAAGACTTAGAGAATTGCGTGAAAAGAAACTTAATGACCCATATGCTTTCTATGGTGAAGATGGAGAATTGAATGAAAATATACCAGATAATATTTCAATTGCTCCTTCTGAAACTTCCACTAAGGAATCTTTCTTTACTAGATACACTGGTAAAACTTCGGGTACTGCCAAAACTGGTGCTTCACGTCGTACTGCAAAAAATAAGAGGAGAGAAGAACGTAAACGTGCAAGAGGTAAGAAAGGTACTATCTACGAAGAAGAATACCTTATTAGTTCTGTAGGTAGATTACTTGAAAGATTGGAGAATACTAAATCAGATGCTATTAAATTACTTGAAGCTATGGTGAAAAGAAAAATGATTCAACAAGCACATATAATTCAAACCAACTACGTTAGCACGCTGCAATTTTTAAAAGATAATATTGTTGAAATCTATACACTTGATAAACGCGATCGTGAAAGATTAGATGAAAATGGTTGCGTTTACTATATCGACGAAATTCCAGTCCCAACAATCAAAGATTTCCCTATCCTTGACATTCTTGACTACTAGTTTCTAATCGTAAAATATAAATTTTAGTGTGATTATATGTATAGAAAGATTTTGATGAAGAGGATTTTATGTCTTAAATTTACGGATCGATCGATGCTGTAGGCGAGAGTAGCTCGAAATTACGTTTCAAAACAACAGGATTTTAGAAATCAAATCTTGACAGCACAGATTGTTGTACAATCAATAAACACTTTCTAACCATTGTTCCACATGACAGCATCTACTCCTCTTAGGTATGCACAGACAGAGGAAGGTTATGTTTTTCAACTGATAGATGAAAAGCAAGATAAACAAGCTGATAAGCTTCTCCTCATCACAGATTCTGCAGAATATAATATTGTTAGTGTAGAAAAGCAAATCTTCAAAACTGCGTACAAACAAATTGCTGGTATATTAGGAGTGATCCATTTGTATTCTAATCATTATGCTATTATCATTGACTCTGTATCCAATCATGGAGATATTTCATTAGGTAATACAACTTACAAAGTTGAATCTTTCAGCATCCTACCTCTCAATACAAAACAAAAACCTGATGAAGATGAACTCAAATATATTGAGATATTAAGATCACATTTAAATAATTCAACACTATTTTTTTCTTATCATTATGACCTCACTAATACAAATGCCAACCAAAATAGTAACCCATTAGGATTCAATGACGAATTTATGTGGAATTACTTTGTTTCATCTAAGCTCATTGAATTTGCAAAGACAACATCTTATGCTTCGAATTTTGTTTTACCAGTCATTTATGGTTATACCAAATTTGTCCATTATCCATTTGGAAAGGAATCAATTACTTTCGGTTTGATAACTAGAAGATCGAGATTCAGAGCAGGTACAAGATATTTTAGAAGAGGTATCAATAGAGAAGGAAATGTTGCAAATTTCAATGAAACAGAGCAGTTATTGATCACTGGTACAAATAAAGTATACTCTTACTTACAAATCAGGGGCTCTGTTCCTATATTCTGGGCTGAGATGAATAATTTGAAATACAAACCAAAATTATTACTAGGACCAAACGATTACTTGCCAGCTAGACAACATTTTGATCAATGCATCTCTAAATATGGTACCAACTACTTGGTTAATCTGGTGAATCAGTCAGGTTATGAAAAGCCAATTAAACAGGGATATGAAGAAGCTGTCACAGCTTTGAATGACACAAATATCAAATATACTTACTTTGATTTTCATCATGAATGCAGCAAGATGAGATGGGATAGAGTTAAACTATTGCTTCATCACTTAGCTGAACTTGGTTTATCGCCTGAAGATTATACTTTGATTCAAGCTTCAGCATCAGGTGCTGAAATATTGAAAAAGCAGTCGCACGTTGTAAGAACTAATTGTATGGATTGTTTAGATAGAACTAACGTTGTCCAATCTATGCTTGGAAGATGGGTTTTACAACAACAATTGAAGGACGAAGGTTTGATTGATGGTAATATCGATTGGAAAGATCTCAAGCCAGATCTAAACTTAATTTTTCAAAGTATCTGGGCAGATAACGCAGACTACGTTTCAATGGCGTATTCTGGAACAGGTGCGTTAAAAACAGATTATACCAGAACTGGTAAAAGAACAAAGAAAGGTGCTTTAAATGATCTAATAAACTCGATTACCAGATACGTGAAGAATAACTATTACGATGGTATGAGACAAGATGGATTTGATCTATTTTTGGGTACTGTAGAACCATACGAGATAAGAATAACTCCATTTAAGGATTCAAGACCTCCATTCTACCAAGCTGTTCCATATATGTTTACAGTTGGTATTTTCATCATATTAGCTACTTTAATTTGGCCAAAGGGAAACCTGACTGCATACAAAAACATTTCCTTCTTGTCTATTATGTCTGTGCTAAGTGGTTTCTCATTGGCTTTCATGATAAAAAACGGTATTCAATATGTGAACTGGCCTTCTCTGGCCAAGCTTGACTTTTTGGAGAAAAAAGAAGTTGTTAAGGATGGTAAAGTTGAAGGATATCTTGTTGAACAAAACAGCGATTATCATAGATACAATCAACACAATAAGAAACAGTAGTTTTGATGTTTACTGAATTTCAGTCATGATTGTTAGTTGACACGTGACTTTATTAATTGTAAAAATTGCGTTAATAAATTTTGTTGAATTCGAGTGACTCTGACCTGACGACCCTCAAGTTTACATAAATAAATAAATTTACATGTAGTTTAGGGACTTTATATTTCTTATTTATTATTTCTTATTTGCCATCATATTTAATACGAACAATGGATAGAGAAGAGCCAAACTATTTTGGTGCAGGTCCTGCATTGCTTCCTACTGAAGTCCTTCAACAAGCTGCACGTGATTTAATTAACTACCAAAATATTGGTATTGGAGCAGGTGAGATCTCTCATCGTTCAAGTGCAGGTGCAGGTATCATCACACAAACAAAAGAATCCTTGAAAAAACTTCTGAACATTCCTGATACACATGAAGTTTTCTTTTTACAAGGAGGCGGTACTACCGGATTCTCCTCAATTGCTGCCAACTTAACTGCTGCGCACGTTGCTAAAACTGGTAAGCCAGGTACTCCTTATTATGTGATCGATGGTACCTGGTCTAAAAAAGCCTTTGATGAAGCAGAAAGATTGGGTTTCAATCCTAAAGTTCTTGTGAATACTAAAGACATCGATGGTAAGTTTGGTACTATCCCGCCTGTTGAGAAATGGAATATTCCAGAAAACCTTGACGAAGTTTCATATATCTACTACTGTGATAACGAAACAGTTAATGGTGTTGAATTCAGAGAATTCCCATTTGACAAGTTCCCAGGTGTTGAAATAGTTTCCGACCTGTCTTCTAATTTCTTATCTAAACCAGTAGAAGTAAGCAACTATGGTCTTCTCTTCGCAGGTGCACAAAAGAACGTTGGTATTGCGGGTATTTCTATCTATATTATCAGGAAAACTCTTTTAAAGCAAGCTTCTGCTGAGAAATTGAAGGAATTAGGATTGCATGTTGTTCCGGTTGCATTCGACTACCCAACTGTTGTGAAAAACGACTCTGCATATAACACCATTCCTACATTCACTGTTCATATTGTCAATTTAGTTTTGCAATCATTGATCAAAAAAGGTGGTCTCAAAGAACAGGAAAAAGAAAATATTGAGAAAGCAAGTCTCATTTACTCTGTTTTAGAAAAATACCCAACTGTGTACAATTTACCTGTTGCTAAGGAAGCTAGATCAAGAATGAATGTCGTTTTCACCATCAAAGATGGTAGTTTAGACTCTGAGTTTTTGAGTGACGCAGAGAAGCACAACCTATCTGGATTAAAGGGTCATAGATCTGTTGGTGGTATGAGAGCATCCTTATACAATGCAGTGAGTCTAAAATCAACGAAAGCACTTGCTGAATTTCTTAATGAGTTTGCCGAAAAACATCTATAGTCGTTGTATAGTATCCAATTTGCATTTAATCAATTAGCTTTCCAGCAATATAATATGATAACGTACAACTTGGTTCATTGTAAACATTACCACTGAATACACAACCGGCATGTTGAATGAATAGTTGTAACGTAGGGCATATCTCAAGGATCTTAGACCCAGCATTCCACCATCTGGAATTTACACGAACAATAATATCTTTAATCATGTTCAAATCGCTTTCTCTATCATCGTCACTATCTACCTTATTGTTTTGGGATGCTACATCGTTGGGAGTATAAGCTTCAAGGTTGTCTTTCCACTTGATACTCATCCGTTTACCTTCATCTTGAAACTCAACTTTCATCTCACCCAATCTATTTGTTACAATATTTAATGAATCTATAGCTCGATATCGATCAATTCTACTAAAAAATGACATGATAGTGTCATTCAAATCAAGAATTAGTTTTATATCACGAAGACCAGGTGCGCTTGGTATTTCAAGTAGCTCACGTTTAACGAGATTCACCGGAATCATAAAGGAATGTGAAATCTCAGACGAGGAAGTAATATTTTCACTATATGCAATGACAAGAAACACAGGTTTTTTCTTATTTGATCCAGTATTACTATTACCTCCTGAATTTGAATTATCCTCTAACGATTCACCACGCTGTAACTTCATGCGGAGTTCACCTCTTCCATTCGTCTTTTCAAAATTCTTGAGAATTTGAAAGACTGGCTCTGCATTTAAATCTAAACCAATCATTCCAGTATGTGCCACAACATCATATCTTTCAAAATTTACCTTTCCTATAGTTCCAAGCACGTAAGGTCCTTCTCTGTCACTAGAAATTATGTGAAGTTCATCTTGAGTAAACTTGAGCATACAAGGTTTCCTAATAGATATCATAAAACCAAGAATTCTCCGCAAATTTCCCACGTCTTTTATATTTAGAGCCAGCTTCATGAAATGCTGTTGTCTATGAAATTAACTGCAATGGGAATCAGTAGAATAAGAATATCCCAAAAAGGAGATAATTTATAAAATATGGCCGTAGTGATAGATTTGAATTTCCACAGCAAAAAAACTATATTGCCGTTCCCAGGAATCGAACCTGGGTCCCGTCGGCCACAACGACGTGTACTGACCACTATACTAGAACGGCTTAGATGGGGCATAAAAATACTTCTAAAACCTCTATCCATTATTTGCACGTGACTTAGTCGTACTTCACGTGATCTTCTTCAGATCTTACAATTTAAATTTGTGGTAAAAAAGGATAACTTTAAATAACGCATTTAGATCATATATAATTAGTACTTCTACAAACACTCGTAACTGTAACACTGAAGATTTAGAACTACCAGAAAATCTTTGCTATTAAATATATATAATATTAATGTAATCTTTATAGATCTGTATGAAGCATTCAAGTCGTAAAAAAAAGATCATTAAGTAATTAAAAAAGCTTTAAAAATTTCATGTCTTGGATTCTTTCACAGTTGGTAGTTTTGCTTCTCATTTCAAGTTAACCGTTAAATGTTGACAGCTTGATTTTATACCACTGAACAAATCAATGATAATGCACACCTTCAATTTCAAAAAAATGTGCAACCTTAATTCCACAAAGCAAACTGAACTCAACTTGTAAAGAAAAAACGAACAGAACAGTATTTTTATTATAAACTAATAATCAAACCATAAAGGGTTGATTTACTGAACAACAGACTTACTTTTTCTTTATATTGATGCACATTTTGTCCTTTTTAGAGAAGCAAATAAGACTATAGAATGATTCTGACGTAGCAATACTACTATCACGGCAATATTTTATGTATTTAATTAGAATCATCAAAAGACTTACCACTGGACTAGATTCTCCAGTATAAAAACTGGTTTTGTATATCTAGCAGCAAAGTTTCTTACCAACTATCTTATATAGAATATTACATAGCTTCAATTCTTACATTTTATAGAAACTCTTTAATTTATACTTGCATGTTAAATATTCACTAAGATTAGTAGTCAAGGTACACACTTCATCTTGACCTATTATGTAAAATAAATTATCAACATGGAAATAATCAATAAAATTTTAAGAAGCAGAACTTTAAGTACTTCATGCAAACAAGGCTTTGCTTTTGAATCTATTGCAGTAAACAAAGCATTTTATAGCCAGTACTAAAACTTGGCAAGATCACCTCTTTTCAACAAAAACTAATCAATAAGATTAAAAAAGGTTTCCAATACAAGCTTTCAAGTTTTTGGTAAAGGACTTTCTTACTCGAACAATGATATAGTCATAGCCTGATTTATCAGGAAATATGACAGTAGAAAGTTTACGTTGTAACCAAGAAGCATCGTTTCTAGGTGTAAGTACTAGTACCTTGACTTTTTGCTTTCCTGTTTGAGATTTGTTAAGTGTCTCTTTGATTTTAATAGTCAAAAGATCCCTTGTTATGTTAGAAGGGTTAGCTTTAGGAATACCAATCACAGATTCTGTTTGCGTTGATGTGTAGAAATAACTAACTTTTATTCCTGTGGCTTCACTCAACGGCAGATATTTGACAGGAGATGATTTAACACCATAGCTTACATCTTCAAGTCCAAGATCACAAACTCCTTCATTGTCAAGTTTCTTTAAATATCCATCTACTGTTTTATCAACTGTACAAAGCTCCACTTCCTTATTAACAAAAGACTTGCACTTTTCCGAATCAAATACACATTGGATGTTGGACAAGTCATAATCTTTTATACCTTCTATGTTACAAAACTCTAGGTTTTTGCTTATTCTTTTTGATGGGGAAGATGACGGCAACACCAGACTCTGTTGGTCTGGTAAAAAAGAAACTTTTAATTGTTGATCAATAGAGATATTCTTGATGGTAGCATTACGAAAGTCGAGTGTTTTACTCACAGCTGATGGGTCTATACTTAAGGTACAGGCCTTGTAACAATCATTAAAATTACGATATAGAACACGAACCATTCTTGGTAAAAGGAAAAACATCTAACTATTTATCAGAAGACAGGGCAATACATACTTGGAGGGAATGAAATTTTTATTTCCGTATTTCAATTTCCAACAATAAAAACATAATCTTGACAAACTGCTCCTCTTTTTAACATCTATTTGAAATTAGAGTTTCTATATATAAATAAATATGGAAAGTGATTTATTTAAGTAAGTATAAATATATGAATAATTTAGCAAGTGTATGAAAGTCAGATCTATGTTTACCTGGAATATTGTCTAAACATTGATCAGCAAAGTGAATTTCTGTAAACAAAATGAAAGGAAATGTAGTGCATTACATGAAGCTCATGTAGATGATTCGTAAATTGTGAAATACTAAGTATAGTTGAGGGTAGGTATTGAAAGTTTACTCAGAAGCAGCATCTCTTGCTTTCTTCACTTCTTCGAGTTCCTTGATTCTTCTCTTAAAGTCAAGATATTGGCAATGTTCGTAATCGTGTCTCTCTTCCACACAAGTCCATGGCAGGTATCCACCTTGCTTTCTGCACTTATTTAATGGAATCAAAAGACTTGCACATCTATCTCTAAATGGAATAGGGATCTGGTTCTTCTTCATTTCCTCATGGGAGACTTAAGTGAAAATAAGTTAGTGTTAGTAATATACTCTAATAAAGGGAAACAAAACTTTATGACTACTTCTATCACTCAAATAATAGTGAAACTAAGTAAAAGTGATACATACGAAGTTCTGGGAGTTCGTGGATAGCCATTGTATGTATGTTATGTTATCTGATACTGTTAACAAGTAAAGCTTTCCACATCTCGCATTACAAGCATATTCTTGGTTTCTCCAATGACATCTGAGAACGAAAAAAGTGCAGTAAGCGAAGGTTTACGTAATCAATATTGGGAAATCTGGAGGTACTTTTTGTTGGCACGCGTGTTGCAAATGGCAGAAACAGAAGCACGTGACATGATAGCACTTTGCAGGTGCACGGATGTCAGATAAAGCTGTTATGAGGTATAATTTCTGCTTGCAAATCATGTTTTTAGTCCGTTTTCGTGTCGTGTAAACAATCAGAACAACATACTTAGACAAGCACAGAGTTTTGTTATAGCTTTGGAGAACCAAAACAAACCAAAACGGATATGTCCGAAATAGATAGAGAACCCACGGATATAAGTGGAGCTTTGGCGAATAGCTCATTTCAATCATTTCATGATGCTACAGACGAATACGTAGATCAGGGGGCTCAGTTGGACTTTCTAGAACCTAACGGTGATCCATTCAAAACACCGTCTATATCTCCTTCAAAGGCTAATGATGATGAAGGATTGGGAGATTTTCCGAATCTAGATGATCAACCAAAAAGTATGGAAAATACCGTTGCAAATATGTCCAATATATCTGTACTTGCTTTACAGCCAATACAATCGCCAAGTAAACAAGCATTAAAAGAGCTTCTTGCTACTTCGATAAGCAAAAAGCCTCGTTTGGTAATAGAAAAGATGGTACTGACAAACTTCAAGTCCTATGCTGGACGTCAAGAAATAGGACCTTTTGATTCTTCTTTCAGTGCAGTTGTTGGGCCCAATGGTTCAGGAAAGTCTAACGTGATTGATTCCATGTTATTTGTTTTCGGTTTCAGAGCTTCTAAAATGAGACAGTCAAAATTGAGAGAATTAATTCATAATTCAGAAAACTTTGAAACACCACCGCCTTATTGTCAGGTTGATATACATTTCAAAAAGATTATCGATAACTACGATGAGCATGGTAATAATACACATAATCCTACGGATGTGGAAAACTCGAAGCTAGTTGTATCGAGACGAGCTATGCAAAACAACTCGTCAACATATATGATTAACGATAAAAATAGCACTTACAAAGAAGTGACCACTTTACTGAAGACCGAGGGAATTGATTTAGATCATAAAAGATTTTTAATTCTTCAAGGTGAAGTTGAAATGATTGCGCAAATGAAACCAAAATCAGACAAAGAAAATGATGATGGGTTACTGGAGTATCTTGAAGACATTATCGGAACATCGGTTTACAAGGAAGAAATTGAAATTTTAACGAAACAAATTGAAGAACTTCAGACGTCGTTCAACGAAAAGGAGCGTATTTTCAAACTTTATTCCGACGAGTTTAATGCATTAGAGAAAGATGTTACAGCTACTCTTCATTATTTAAAACTGGAGAAAAAGTTGAAAGATGATACTTTTAGGTACTGGTATCTAACTGAACAACAACATAAACACATTTTAGAAAAACAAGAACAGACATTGGCTGCAGAAAACGACAAAATTAAAGAGGACAGTGAACATATAAAAAGTTTTCAAAAAGCAATAATCACTTTAAAAAAGCAAAAAAGTGAACTCATTCAAAAAATTAACGATACCACTGAAAATATTTCTGAGTTAAAAGCACTGCTAAAATCATTAGAAAAGGAACAAGTATTATTTGAGGAAGAGCTGAAGGTAAATCAGAGAAAGAACGATACTATTCAAAAAGCTTTAAAAGAGAACAAAAGGATAGTAAAATCTGACTCGATCGAACTAGACTCAGTTCAGAAGAAACTTGAAACCTATGATGACACCATTGATGAATTGAAAAAACAATTAAATATTGAAAATGAACAACTTGATCAAATCAAATTGGAGTTATCATCAGAAACAAGGAAATATTCTGATGAAATTGAAGTTTTACAAGAGAAACTGGAACCTTGGAAAAGTAAGATAGATCAAACGCAGGGTATATTCAATATCAAGAGCTCAGAAATTGAACTACTTAGAAATCAATTGAACCAAATTAAAGGTCAAAGGTTAGCACTGCTTGAGAAGGAGAAAAACAACAAAGAGCTTATTAAAGTCAATGAATGCAAAATCCAGGACCTTCAAGGAAGAAAAGTCAAAACTCAGCAAGATGTTGAACAAAAATCAAAAAGCTTTCTAAACGCAAAAAAGGAACTGAAATCAATAGAAAGAGTAGTTAATGATTTAAGAGATAAAGTCAGTGAGGCGAGAAATAGGGTTTCAAATGTCGAATCCCAAAATAAAGTTTTAAACGCTCTCAATAGACTTCGAGAAATCGGTAGAGTTCCTGGGTTTCATGGGAAATTGGGCGATCTTGGTGTAATCGATGATAGATATGATGTTGCAGTGTCTACAGGAGGTGGTTCATTGAGCGATTATGTAGTCGATACCGTTGAGGAAGCCCAAGAATGTATCAAATATTTGAGAAGCAACAATCTTGGGTTCGGTAAGTTCATTGTATTGAATAAACTAAAGAATTTTAATTTGGGACGAATTGTAACTCCGCAAAATGTTCCCAGGCTGTTTGATTTGATTGAACCTATCGAACCGAAGTTTGCTCCTGCGTTTTACAGCTCAATGTTTGATACATTGGTTGCACCAAACTTAGAGATAGCCAACAAGGTTGCTTTTGGTGACAAAAAAAGATGGAGAGTTGTTACAGAAGATGGTAAGTTGGTTGATACTAGTGGTACCATGTCAGGTGGTGGTAACAGAGTTAGTAGAGGTGCTATGAAGTTGCGCTCGAACACATCTTCAAATGGTGAAATAGTTACTCCAAAACAATTAGACTTGTGGAGAAATGATTTAGATGAAAAGGAAAAGCATTTTCGAAGCTTGGAGGAGTTGTGTGCTCAAATGGACCAGCACTTGAAGAAAAACCAAGAAGATATTCCTATGATGTCTACCGAAATAACACGTCTAGAAATGCATAACTTAACATTGAAGGATGAATTAAACGACATTAAAAATGCCATAAAAAATTTGGTTCATGATGATCAAAAAGTTGTAGAATTAGAGGCAAAGATCAATACCGAAATGAATGAGCTTGATAAACTAAAAATTGAAAAGACTCAACTAGAAGATAAATGTGAAAACCTACAAAATAAGATAGATAGTTTGCAAGGGAAAATTCAAGATATTGGTGGTATTCGTCTTAAGACTCAGACAGCGAAAGTACAAGATTTGAAAGATGAAATTAAACTGAAGACTACAGCTAAGGACCACGATGAAATCAAGGCATCAAAGCTGATAAATAGTATACAAAAGCGTAAAAACGAGATTGTCGCATCAGAATCACAGCTTGAAGTATTAAAACAGAATGTTCATTTGACCAAGGAAGCTCTTGAGGCTAAAACACAGGATGTTAAAAAAATCAGCTCTAACATTGAAAACTTAACATTGGAAAAAGACAATCTTACTAACGAAATTAAAGAGGTTGAAGAGAAAATTGAAGAACAAGATGCCGAACTTCGAGAAAAGTCTGAAAAGCTGAACATTGTATTGAAGCAGATCTCTAAGATAGAGGAAGGTATTTCCCGATCGAAGGCAACCATACACCATGCTGTTTCTTCGCTAAGTAATATTGAGTATAGAGATGTGAGTCAATATATCAGTTGGATGGAGGGAGACGATCCGCAAAGACCACTTTTAGTTCAAAAGCCTTTAGATGTTAATGAACTTTCAAATGTTGACTTCATTGACGTAGATTTAAAGCAACTGGGTGATGCTCTTGACAGTCTCCGCGTTGAGCTAAATGATACAACTGTTAATCTGGATATCCTCCTCACTTTTGCATCTAAAAAGTTGATTCATGACAATCAAAAGAAAGATCTTGACGATACATTGAGTCAACTAAATGATATAAAATCTAGAGGTGACGAACTCAATGAAAAAAGGCATACAGAGTTTAAAGAAGGATTCAATTCAATCTCTGCAACATTGAGATCAATGTATAGATTGATTACAACAGGTGGCACTGCTGAATTAGAATATGCTGACTCACACGATGCATTTTCAGAGGGTATTGTTTTTTCTGTGATGCCTCCTAAAAAATCATGGAGGACGATTGCAAATTTATCTGGTGGTGAAAAGACTTTGGCTTCTTTGGCCCTCGTATTTGCACTTCATCACTATAAACCAACACCACTTTACGTTATGGATGAGATTGATGCAGCTTTGGATTTCAAGAATGTAAGTATAATTGCCAACTATATTAAATCTAGGACTAACAATGCTCAATTTATTGTCATTTCACTAAGAAATAATATGTTTGAATTAGCACAGAATCTAATTGGTATCTACAAGGTTAAAAATATGACTCGGTCGGCTACATTAGTCAATAAGGATCTGATTGAATGAAACGCATCATCATTACCAATTACCCAGTACAGTAGCTTTGAATTGCATTACCTTAAAATGATGCTTTTAGAAAAGTCTATATATTTTTCTCTATAATAATAACTCTATACGTTCAGCTGTTTCAGTTTATCTAAAACATGTTTCTCCTCATAAATAATAGGTTTGAAAAAATTATTTGCAGCCGGGTTTTTCTGGCGACGGGAATTTGTCTGTATTGAACCTTTGTGTTTTTTGAGTATATCCTCTTCGTCTACGGCACATCTAATCTTAATAAGATCGAAAGCGTTCATAGGTAAAGATTTAGCCTTGTTGGCTTTCAAGATAGCTTTTTGCTGTTTTCTTAGCCATCTAGCCTCTTTTATGGCAGCAAGTTCAGCCGGTAAATGAGAAAAGTCGGGCATTTGTTTAGAAATATGAGGTTTTTGTTCGACAACAGCAGATTTTCTCATTTCATCTTCTATTGATTTCTTTGTACGGAAAATGATATTATTTCTAATCTCAGGGGATGACAATAATAAGCAAACAACCAATGTATAATATGCATCATTTGCACCATTATGTAAAAAGGCGTTAGGAACATTTAAAGAATCTAAAATGTAAGAAAGTGACGATCTTGCATTTTTTGAACCTATCAAACTTTGCCATAAATCCATGGTATCTATCACGTATAAATCAGTTGGAAGCTTATATTTCAGATATTTAAAGCTGTCAATGTCCCCTGCAACGTTGTGACCAACTATACAAGAATTTGCACCCAAATGTTTGAAAATGATATTCATAGCTTTGGGCAGATCATTCTTAGCTATAACAATAGACTGTCCAGTAATATTATTCATCTTAGAATCGGGAACAAAGTGCCCATTCCTCAAATTAATGTAATCTTTAATGATAAAGTGGAAGCTAAGAAAGTGAGGATATAAAGAAAACTTTTGATAAGATGGATTGTAAATGCAAATACCAATTTCAGTGACTTTACTATTTTGTCTTTCAAAAAATTCATTATCAATTGATATTAAGTTATGTGATCTTTTATTAAGAAGCTCAATCGTATCCTTCACTTTTAACTTTATGTATTGTTTGTTTTTGACATTTTCATTTTTCTCATGAGATTGCAGTGAAGTACCTGCATAATTGGCAGGAATTTGGCTAAATGCCTCTTTCAGTTGTGATTCAATGTATTTTTCAATAGATTCAAAAGATTTAAATGTCAGTCGTGACTTTTTCAAATCATATCTTAAAAGATCATTCTTGTCATATTGTCCATGTGATCCGGTTTCTGTTTTTTGTAATATAGAAATGTCACATTGCTCATCTGAATCATCTTCGTCATAAGATTCTCCTTCCATATACTCATCTATATTAGCAACAGTATCAGTGTTTATTTCTGGAAAAGATTCATGATTCAAAAAGGAACGAGTGATTAACTGATCGCCGATGGAGTCTGGATCTATAGGTTTCTTAACTTCTTTGATTCTAATTTTTTCATTTTTTGCTGATTTACGATTGATTATTTCCCGACTAGTTTTCAAAGATCGTGTCATTTCCTGCAGCGTTAATATGTGAGTTGAAAATAATCTTGATGAATTTCTTAGAATAGGTTTGACCCTCCTTAAATGCATGAATATAATGAAATAATACAGAAGAAGGTAAATTATTTACTTGTTTTCAATTTAGGTTAGTTTTTAGATTTTTTCAATGCCGCAGATTTTCCAGCTACAGTTCAAGAAAAATACAAACTATCATTCAACAATATCACTGGTGATATTAACAAATAATTACTTCTGTTAATTTAGAAGATAAATTCTTACATACAACGATCAGATCTTGCCAGTTAAAAGCCCAATTCGAAAAGTCCCCTTGACAACTACATTTTTTCTCAAATTCTACTGAGGCTTTTTCTAGTCACTGTACTGAAAATTTACGAGAAGTTTCCCAAATTTGAAAATTTGAACTTTTCCCGTTTTTGGCACTTTTTCGGGTATTCTTTCCGGGACATAGCCGAGAAACAGTTAAGTAGGAACGATCCGAGATATATGAGATATGATTCAGAAAAACGTTGATGTGGGGTTTATTATATTATATATATACAAGGTACTTTTTCTGCAAGTAATCATAACATTATCTACTTGGATCTAGTTAATACAGAGTTAGTTAGTAACTCCAATGCACTTCTAGCGTCAGATTCAGGCAATTGTCTTAAATTATACAATGCGTCATTTCTGTACTTTTCTGCTAGTTTTCGGGTCTTTTCTACTCCTTGCGTTTCATCAACAGCGATCTTAGCTTTTTCAACATCTCCGGGATTGCTGAATTTACGTGCAATCATTGGTCCTAATTCCGGTCTTTCCTTCCATGCATATAAAACAGGAGCTGTAGCCAATCCCAATTTGAGATCAGCACCGGCTGGTTTACCAAGTAGTTCAGCAGTCGTTGTATAATCAAGCATATCATCAACAATTTGAAAGCAAAGTCCTAAATTTCTACCAAATTGATAACAATTATCAACCATATCTTCTTGGCAGCCTGCTAGAATTGCAGTTGATCTGGAAGATTTCGACATTAATGATGCGGTTTTGAGGTAAGTTTTATGCAAATAATATTCAAATGCTGCATTCACATTTTCTTCATGTGAAATTGAGGCTCTAGTTCCATTTATCGAATATTCGTGAACTTTTACCGGTACTTTTCCGGTAGGTTCAGGTATAGTTTTCAATTCTGTTGCATTTTCGATGACTCTAGTGTCAGGTTGTAAAACTGTATTCTTTAGCTGCATGAATTCACCTTCAACTAAGTTAGCTATAGCTGTAGACATCAATTCGACAACTTCACTATTTCTCAAACGTCCTAATGAAACAGATGCACGTCCAAGCAAGAAATCACCTGCTAAAATAGCCATTTTATTACTAAAGGCGATATTTCCTGAATCTCTTCCTCTTCTTGAATCAGCAAAATCAATAACATCATCATGTAATAATGATGCTGTATGGATCATTTCAGTAATTTCGGCCAATCTTCTTTGCTTGGGTAAAATACCATTTTTTTGATCCTTTTCAACGTAATCTTCTTGACCAATCATTGGGCCACTCAATGGATTCAAAATTATCTTTGGATTAATACCATGTAAAACTTTCAGGGGGGTAATTGATTCAAGAGGATTTGCGCCTGCAAATGAAAAAGCTTTAGGTGTTCCTTTAAATTCAGGCTGAGTATTAACATCATATTGATCTATAATTATTCTTGTCCTTTCACTTTGTGGTACACTTGCTAATGCCTTAGACAACAGTAAAACAATCAATGGCCTAACATTTTTACCTTCAGCTTCAAAATAGTAAGATGCAACTCTATTTAAAACGGGATGCCCAGAACCAATAAGTGAAGAGATATGTTTTGCCAAAACACCCATTTCAGCTGAAACCATAGAAAATGGGTCAAATTTATTTGATATACCTGGTTGCACCATCTTTTCAGCAGCTTCAACAGCAGCACCAAATGATGAGCCATTACGTTTAATGATCACATTTGTTCTAAAATCATCAAAACTTTTCAAAGAGTGTGGAATTCTCTTACTTGTAATGCTAGATATTCTTGTTGCAGCTTTAAGCATTACTCTATAGTATCTGTACTTTTATGACAAAGATGAAAAGAGGGGGGAGCATTTAAATTTATAAAGGTCTAATAGTTGCAATATATGTATTGTGCAATGCATGAACTTTTTGACCAGCCTAGCTGGAAATTCGAGCACTGAATTTAATAATGAAAATTAAATTCAAGCTTGCGTAATGAAATTTAAGTTAATCGGGTCCTATCAACTTTTAACTTTAAAGAACACGTTTTATTAAAATTATTTTTGGAATTAATAGATCAACTGTAAGAGATACATGCTTTGAAATATGACTGAATGGTTATCACAGTTTCCGTTGACTCAACATTTACTTGAATATGGGAAGAAGCAAGTATGTAATGCTCTCAAAACAGGACCCGTTCCACAACATATAGGATTCATCATGGATGGTAATAGAACTTATGCTAAAAATAAACATATAGAATTGAAGGAAGGACATAGTGCTGGCTTTGAAAGTATGGCTAGAGTGTTAGAAGTATGTTACGATTGTGGTGTAAAATGTGCTACAGTATTTGCATTCTCGATTGAAAACTTTAAGAGACCAAGTTATGAAATCAAGTGGTTGATGGAATTGGCCAAATCTAAATTTCGACAAGTTGTTGCCAATGGAGAACTGTGTGATAAATATGGAGTTAAAATCAAAATATTAGGAGACCTTGATTTAATACCTGATGATGTCAAGGAAGTTTTCATGAAAGCTGAAGAGATAACCAAAGATAATAATAGAGTTGTTTTGAATGTTTGCTGGTGTTATACATCGAGGGATGATATGACTAAATCGATTAGAAGAACTATCGAACAATTTAATGATTCTTCAAATGGATTAGATTTGCAAGATATAAATGAAGAGATTATTACGAAAAATTTATATACGGGGAATTCTCCACCATTAGATCTTTTGATAAGAACGTCTGGTGTTTATCGACTCAGTGATTTTATGTTATGGGAAGCAATTGAGAAAAGGTGTTCAATTGAAGTTTTAGAAATACTGTGGCCTCAATTAGATGCAACGCATATGGTATGGGAATTAACCAAATGGAGTTTTAGTAGGACATACCTATTTAAGGATAAATATAATATTGAAAAGTCTAAGGACATAAAGAGTAGGAGTGGAGAAAGTAAGGTGGAGAAACTAATTGATGATGATTTGGAAAAGGTGGAAAAAATGAAAGTTATATAATTTGATGTTCATGTAAGTATATGTATAGATATTAAATTATATACACTGTGAGATTGTTATATATATATAGAGAGAGAGGTGAAATGGTATGATTAAATATGAAGGTTCTATTATTCAGATTGAGATTCATTTTTTATTTTCCTTTTGAGCAGATTCAAACTCATCCTTGAATTTGTCCGCATTTTCTTTGTTACCAAATCTAATAGCGAGCGTTTGAGCTTCAGGTTCACCTTCGGAGACATCTGCAGTGACAGAATACACCCATGATCTATCGGAACCAACGTTGGGTTTTAAAGTATATTCAGGAGAGATTAAATGATTTGCACAAACTTTTAGAGTTTTATCTCTTCTCATCAACAATCTGATTTTTCCGGTTTCTTTATGCTTTAAGAATTTAACATCACCAGTACCTCTTTCCTTCCATTCCTTAGCATCAGGATGAAATTTGAAAAGTTTAGCTCTGATTTTGAAGATAGCTTCTTCATTTTCCTCGTTTGTTTTCACTTCGACTTTTTCAAGTTTTACTAAAGGTTCGAAGTGCACGTCTGGTTCCTCCTCGTCTGCAGCATCGTCATCCTTGGACTCATCTTTGGACTCATCCTTGGACTCATCCTTGGATTCTTCCTTGGACTCATCCTTGGACTCATCCTTGGACTCTTTCTTTGCACCGAACATGGCGAAAAGATTGGAAGTAGGGACTTTTTGTTCAGCATCGGCAGAAGCGGCAGCAGAATCTTCCTTGGACATTGTCTGAGAGCTGTGTGTAGTAGGAGAGGCGTTGATCCACGGTCAAGACACGGTCAAGACACGGTGTTGCCGCCTGATGCAGAGCCTTTTCGTTTCAGCTCGTGACACAGCACGCGGGGCGGTTTTCCGGGTAACAGCGTCTGGGCGATTCGATCCCCCCTCGTGGAGGCTCAGCCGAGCCCCTCCCTTTCCCTTTCCTTCCCTTTCCTTATCTAGGACAAGTCGTCGTGCTTGCCAGCCAGCCAGCGGTGGCAACCTTCTTTCGCCAACACCGCTTCAACACACGTGTCAGCCAACAGCAATGGGGTCAGACACTCACCAGTACAAAGTGCACACCTCTCCCATGGTCCCGAAGGCTCCTACCATTGGCGTTGTCCCTCTACCGACAAAGGCAGAAGAATCTCACAGGAGAATGTCCTCACAGGACATCGACCCTTATGTCCCTTCAGATTTGTATTACAGTCCCAATACAGACCCTTCTAACAAGAACTCCAAATATAACAGGCTACGTACGCTTTCAATGGCTGCTCCGAAGGCCGTCCATTCGATGAGGTCGTACCTTTCACCAAGTCCTGTTAATTCCGATGATTTATTGGCTTCTTCGTCAACAAATACACCAAAGAAATCTCTAAATACCATTGGTGAAATGTCAAACAACTCTAAATTCCACACTCTTTCTGGCTCGAATTCTATTGATTCAAATCCTGATACTTTCTTTGATAGATTTCTTCAAAATTGTAAATTGTCCTCTGGAATCTCGACCCCTGTAATCTCGGACTCTGATGACAATGATAGTGTTGATGATAATGACGATTCAGTTAGCGTTTCCACCATTGGTGATGATAAAATTGAACAAAAAGAAATTAGGGAATTTAAAGAGAATGAGAAAGACAAATACTATCTTTCAGGATTGACTGAAAATCCAGATTTAGAGAGATCACACTCGACAGGATCTTTGGTTATTGAATCTGATTTTGTGTCAACCAATGATCTTCTTAGGCAATCAGGAGCAACAACAGAACAACCACCTCATTCTAAAGAGCAACAACAAATTCCATTTCCTACATCTTCACCGCTCAATAGTAAAGATTCTAAATTTCAAAGAGATCTTCGTGCTCTTTCACCATCCCCTTCTACTCCAACTATACGTAGGAGAGCTTCTGCAGATCTATCTTCATCACGTAATAATTCTAAAAGATTCTTTATCAGTGATATCGATGCTACTCTTGAAGAATTGTTAAGAAATGAAGATACTGATCATAATTGTCAAATTACAATCGAAGACACAGGACCAAAAGTTTTAAAATTAGGAACAGCTAATTCAGGTGGTTTTAAACAATATGATATTAGAGGTACATATATGTTATCAAATCTTTTACAAGAACTAACAATTGCGAAAAGATTTGGTAGACAACAAATGATACTTGATGAAGCTAGATTGAATGAAAATCCGGTCTCTAGATTATATAGGTTGATTACAACCTCTTTTTGGAAAAATTTAACTAGACAAGTTAATGAAGATACAATTATGGAAATGGCACAAGATACTAAGATTGATTCTCAGGGAGCAAAATATCCAAGAATTTATGTACCTTATAATGAAGATGAACAATTTTATTATTACAAGAAAATTGCTGAGAGTCAAAAGCATTTTAATCTTCAAGTAGAAAAATTACCAAAAATTATGACAGCAAAGTATGTTAAATCGATAAATGATTATCCTGGTTTGTTAGCTTTAGCTATGAGAAAAAAATCAAATACATATGGAGATTTAGAAGGATTTCCTTATATTGTTCCCGGAGGTAGATTCAATGAACAATATGGTTGGGACTCTTACTTTGAAACACTGGGTTTACTCGCATGTGATAAACTTGAACCTTGCATTGGAATGTGTGAAAACTTTATCTTTGAAATAAATCATTATGGAAAAATATTAAATGCAAATCGTTCTTATTATTTATGTCGTTCTCAACCCCCATTTTTAACAGATATGACATTACAAGTATTTAATTATATTAAAAAAACTCAACATCGTGAAGACATAGATTTTTTGAAAAGAGCAACAATGGCTGCAATTAAAGAATATAAAGAAGTATGGATGTCACCACCTAGATTAGATTTAGAGTCTGGCTTGTCAACATATCATGCTGATGGTGAAGGTATTCCTCCTGAAACTGAACCAAGTCATTTTGATACAGTTTTAGAACCTTTCTGCAAAAAATATAAACTCTCATTCAAAGATTTTAGAGATAAATATAACAGTGGTGAAATAAAAGAACCAATACTTGATGATTATTTTATGCATGATAGAGCAGTTAGAGAATCAGGACATGATACAACTTATAGGCTTGAAGGTATATGTGCAAATTTAGCAACTGTTGACTTAAATTGTTTACTTTACAAATATGAAACAGATATTGCCTTCATAATAAAGGCTTATTTTCACGATCATTTTGAATATAATGGGGAAACATACACTAGTAATGACTGGATTAAACTGTCTGAAAAAAGAGGTGGTATGATTGAAAAATATATGTGGAATGAAAAGGAATCACTTTACTTTGATTATAATATCAAATCCAAACGAAAATCAACTTATGAATCAGTCACAGCATTTTATGTTCTATGGGCCGGTGTTTGTTCACCTGATAGGGCGAGATTACTGGTTGAAAAATCTCTTCACAAATTTGAAGCTTTTGGTGGTTTGGTTTCAGGTACTGAAAGGTCAAGAGGTGAACTTGGTGTTTCTAAACCTTCAAGACAATGGGATTATCCTTATGCGTGGGCTCCACATCAAATTCTTGCATGGGAAGGCTTGAAAAAATATAATATGAGTAATATAGCTCAAAGATTATCTTACAGATGGTGCTATTTAATGACTTTAGCATTTGTTGATTTCAATGGTATTGTTGTTGAAAAATATGATGCAACAAGTGAAAGACAACCGCATAAAGTTGAAGCAGAATATGGTAATCAAGGATCTGGATTTAAAGGTGTTGCTACAGAAGGCTTTGGTTGGGTCAATGCAAGTTTTCTTTTAGGTTTACAGAATTTAGATACACTGAGTAGACGTGCTTTGGGTATGGTCACTAGTCCAACAGACTTTTTTGCCAAAATGAATCCATCTGAAAAAGCAAAATATGGTTTAATTTGATTAACGTATCTAATGTATTTAAATAATATACTATGTTTGTGATATCATCGTTATATAGTTAGACAAGCTTAATTGTTTGAAAATGTTCAATGTTAAACTTGGATACTGGCCGGTTTTAATTTGTGAAACTAGGTCAAATTTAGAAGATCGATTTAGATCGCGGACTTTTTTTAACTTTCCAAAAACATGGTGATAGGGCTTACTATTAATATTTGGAAATAAAGTCTGTCAGCACTTTAGAATCAGTGCTTGTCATTATAAGATGAAAGAAGCCAAATGCTGAACTATAAAATAGCTGGACATAGAGGGTATGTACTAGAGAATTCGCAAGTTTAAAGTCTAAATACTAACAATTAGGTATACCTCAGATACAAGGCCGCATTTCCAGAAAACACGATATGTGCCTTTGAAGCTGCCATTGAAGCCGGTTGTACGATTATTGAAACAGATTTACACATATCTTCCGACGGAAAAGTCGTAATAGCTCATGATATTGAAACCAAACGAACTTTTGGTGAATCACATAACATAACCACTACAAACTATGAGAATGTACTCAGCAGATTATTAACCATTAAAGAACCTAAATCAAAAATGCCACTCTTGGATGAAGTTTTGAGATGGTGTATTGAGGTTAATGAAAATAGAAATCTAGAATCTGATGGAACTGTTAAGCTAATGCTCGATATCAAAACAGATAACAATCCCAAAGTATTGTATGAGAAAATCTTCAATCTTTTCAATCAATACAATGGTATCGATTATTGGAAGGATAAAATAATTTTTGGATTATGGAAGCCAGAATTTTACTTTATGGACATTTTAGATGGCTTTACTGTTATCAATATAACGTTTGACTTTTATATTGCCAAAAGCTTTTTCAATGAAATCAAACAGAAGAACCCTAAGTCAAAACTCCATGCAGTTTCAATGATAAATCTGATCATGTATAGAAATGATGAATGCAAAAACTTTATCGAATGGTTGAAAGCGAATGAGTTGAAACTTTGGATGTGGACGGTAAATGATAATATTGAACTAAAGAAGATCCAGGATATTTGTGCTCAATGGGCAGACACAGATTTGTTAGAAGGTGTAATCACTGACGATCCCGTTCGATTATTAGATGAAGAGGTCTCACGCCAGCAATATAACTGGAAATATCGTCTGTCAGTTTTTTTAAGATCCTCATTATATGGATTGATGTTGAAATTGATAAGAAACAAATACGATATTACATTTTTAGTGACAGCATTGAGAATGGTTGGCTTCATTTGATGTTCAAAGTAGACTCAACTCTAATACTTCAAGCTCATTTACTTCTTATACTATGTTAATTCATTCGAAAATTTCATTTGGTTAATTGCTAACTTCACTCAAATTATAGCAGTCAACAAAAAAGAACTTGTGGAAAAGACACAATCCAAGTTAATTGACCACATATGCTATCAATTCCAATACAGCATCTAGTTTGTAAAAAAATAAATTCCCTGCTCAAGTGTTGAGAAGAGTTAAGGAACTTCTTGACGTCCCATATTGTATCTATTACCATTCTAAGTGCCATTACAATTCTACTTTCAGTTATTTTTTCTATCCCAAGTATAAATGTATACTACTTAAGTAAGTAAAGGTGTTTATGCTATTTTTATTTATATGAAAAAGACAATTTAATCCTTCTTCGAAGTCCCCCATTTGACTCCAAGAAATCCATTACCGAACAAGTTCAGGTTCTTCTGTGCGTATGAACTACGAGGCGCCCCCACTAAATAGTACTTGCCTTTATTCTTAACCTCAAGTGATACAAAAACAAGCTCTTGCTGGACAAAATTCTTCTCAATTGCTTCAAGATTAACAATTCCTATTGACTTATTGCTTTCCACAAAGAAACGCATAATAAGATGTTCATTATTGTCCTTTCCTGTAAATTTTGTTGCCTGAACAGTTTTATTCCTTGTCCATATGTCAGGAGACATTCCACCATAGGCCTTCAACCGTATTCCTCCGGCCTTCACTTCCTCATCAGAATACCCTAGCATTTTTAAGCAATATTCGTCCTTTTCTATCATGTTCACTACTCTATTGAAAGTTGACGTTTCACCTGAAGGAGAAAATAATTCAGTTGCAACAAGATATGAAGTTACTAGAGTGGCACCACTTGCTATAATAATCAACCATGATGAGAGAACCAACTTTGAGCCTGCCTTTACGTGGTAAATAAAATTATTCGCCTTCTCTTGAAGTTTGGGTTTCGTTGGCTTCTCTGAAGTTTTATAATTAATCTGTGAGCAAGATGATGAAGTAGACATAAGTCTAAAAGTATTACATCTTGAAAGGTAAGACAAAATTGATAATGGTTTTCTGTCTCTTAAGTTTGATATTTTCAGCATTCCTCCCTCTATCAAAAAAGAATAAAAGTTTGTGTTAAAATTAACCTCCTATAATCAATTAATTCATTAATTTTATCAAAATGAAAAAAACCCGACCCACGTACGCGGATCATGATCTCAAATATAAAAAAGACTCAAAAATTTAAGCACATGCCGTCACCCATGCTGGGAGTCGAACCCAGAATCTTTTGATTAGAAGTCAAACGCGTTAACCATTACGCTACACGGGCATTG